>VBSM01000361.1:66423956-66451958 GCA_008086735.1 Cheirogaleus medius | reverse complement strand
AAAAAAAAAAAAAAACTGATCACTTACGGTAAATATTATTCAAAGACAAATTTCTGGTTTCTCTTTCATAAGTTAAGTCATAGCAAAGCCCAGCTCATGGCCTTGTGCTTCTGTGATGCCCTGTGCCCTTCCCTGTCTCCCTCCTAGATGGAACCACCAGCCTAGTTTACATTGTTCTCTCCTCTGCCTGATCTCTCACAAGACATTAGATTGAATATATTATATTGATTTACTCATCAACACAATGTTTTTCTTCAGGCATGTCATAACTGCCAATACCTGGAGGAGTGTCAAATTCTTATTCTGTCACCACCAAGTTGATCAGCACAGAACATGATTGTTCAAAGAATACTAATTGAACCAAAAACTTCAAACTGCAGTTACATCTATCTCACATTGTTGCCCCCACCTTCAGTTTTCTCAAGGCAGCATTGTTCTGACACAAACTGTGACACTGTGACACTGAACCTTACTTTGTGTGTCTCCGCAGTGAGGTGATGTGTGCTTGAAAAAACCTGGACTTTGAAGTCTGGTTCATTGTGTCTGTGTATCAGTATGTGGGTCTAACAAGTATGCCCCTCTACGATGCAGCATCCCCATTTGTAAAAGAAGGATAATAATGCCCACTTTTCAAGATTGTCGTGATGAATAAATTGAGGAGCATATGTAAAGTGCCTTTACATATAGGGTATGTCTATTAAATGAATGCTCAGTGTGAGGGTTTACCTCTTACATTGCAACCTTGGGAACAGACAATAAATATGTTGTACATTTCTTAAGAATTCAAATGAATACAAATCTTAGACCAATAATTATATTCAGTGACTCAGTAGCTCTCTACTATCTTAAGAGAATTGGTGTCCTCCTTAGCTGCCTGCTTGCCACAAGGATTTCTGCATATGGAGTCTGAGTGGGCAGTTCACAGTGAACTGGTTGCTGTTGGCCCCCATCCGCTAGGCTCACCTTGTTTTATCTGGGAAAAATAAGTAGCCCATAGAAACAAATGAATTGTTAGAGAAGGGGCAAGAAACATATTATTCTTTTCTTAGTCCAATTTACCTTCTTAACTACTCCACCACTACCACTATCACCAGTGCCTAGCGTAGAGCCACAAAACCACCATTCCACAGTGGTGTGATACATAGCTATTCTTTCAGTGTGTTTAGAGGCCAACCCCAGATCAGGGTCAGTCGGGGCACTTTTCTCTCAGATTGGACCAGGTACTGCCAGGCTGGCTTCCTGTGAACTTGCTGCAAAGTTGCATGTTTGAGGAAAATCATTTCTGCTATGACTATTATCTCTGTAATTCTCCATCTCAAAAAAAAAAAAAAAAATCTTCCTTCCCTGTGTAACTCTCCTCTTACTGCTAGACTCTTGGTTCTCCGCCATCCCACTCCTCTAAGAGGTTGCCTCCCTTCTCCACACTTTCCATACTCCATCATGGACCTCAATATATCCACAACCTCTCCACAGATGGCCTTATCTAAATATTCTTAGCTGAAACCTAACTAACACCCCGCCATTCTCTTAAGTGAGGTTTATTTATTCTCCCGCTTTTCTCAAACCAAGAGGGAGGGCTGGCATTCTTCTGGTTATCCACTATGATGCCCAAACCAGGACTTTACCACCATCCAGTAATAGTTTATCCTCTACTGAGCCCCAAACTATTAATATTTAGCACTACTTCCTCCTCCCCCTCACTCCTACCTCTGTTTTCTTTCCTTCATTTATTAAGACTTTAATAAAGGCAACCACCTTCTTCTCTCTGTCTCCTATTATTTAGTGAAGGATTTGTTTCAAATATTTTTAGTTACGTAAACTTTCATCTGTCAGCTCCCTCCCCTGACTAGATTAATTCATTTGTTAACCAATTTATTGATTAGTTCATTTGCTCATTCAGTCATTCATTTAAATGTTTAATAAGCACCCAGAATGTTCCAGGTCCCTATAAAAAGTGGATATCGCTGGATACAAAAAGGAACAAGACCATGAGGTACCCAGCTCTCCTTGAGCTTATAGTGGAGAGGACATAGAAAATGGGTGATGGCAGGGGAGATTCTAAAGATTATGCAGAGAATGCAAATGGTATGATAAGTGAGAGAGTGTCCTGAGAAACCCTCTATGAGGTGATAACATTTAATATGACTGACAAAGAGTATGGGGTGCAAAGGAGCTTGGTTGGAAAGGCCAGAGTGACGGGAGCATTGAGGGAGAGAAGGAAGGTGGCACTCATGAGGACAAACCTGCTGGTGTTAGGTTGGGTTTAGGTGCTTCATAGACTGGAATTTGTAGTTTGCAATTCTGCCTCTGAAACTCACTACAGGTGGAGCTGCATCCTGACATATTGTCCTGTCAGCTTGTGTCTCCAGTCACTTTCTGGGTTTGCTATTTCTATGTTCTCCCAATCACAGATGTTCCAGATTCCAGGTTCTGCCTGCCAGCCTGAATGTTCTCCAGCACCTGCCTTTGAGTCTCATACCCTGCCATCCACCCCCCACCCCTGCCCACCTTTGGATCCATGGGCAGTTCTAGTTCTGGATCTATTGAAGATTTTCCAGCCCTCCACACCCAGCTCTGTTCTGAGAGGACACTGCTCAGAAGTTCAGCCCTTCATGGAAATAGACTAACATGCTAATGGTGTAGAGAGGTTTCAGAAATTTTATCTGAGAGCAGGCTAAATAATATTTTAAATACCTTTATACATTTGAAAATCTGTAATTCTAATACCAATGTGCTTCAGCTGTTAAGAAATGAGTGGGAGGGTCTCATGTTAAGCACTCTGGAAAGCCAACAGTTATGGATTTTGTTTGGTTTTCTTTAACTGCAGCACTTTGTTTCTCAGCACTGTCATTACCAGTGTCAAGAATGGGTTTCAGAAACCACAAAACATTTCTCAGAAAAGAAGACTCTCGAAAGGAAATGCATGTTCATGCTGTGAATCTGAAAGTTCTTTGCAATTGTCTTCAAGTAAGCTCGTTCTCAAACATTATTCTCTGTAGCTCTCACAAGAACACAGACTCTGCTTGGAATCTGACTGCTAGATTCTAACAAAGCATTAATCCTGGCCTCAAGACCCACCAAAAAGAGCAAAATCAAATTAAGATTCAAATATCTTAAGTATCTACCATGTGCAAGACACGATGTCAGATACCAAAAGTAACAAGTTAATTTAGGAAGTCTGACACTCTCAATCTTAAAGAGAATATCTTTCTGAATGTTAAAATTTGTGGATATATTGTTTATGTTAGGTAATATATTTGAAAATCTGGGACATGTTATTATCTTAAAATGTTTTGAATGCTTATAAAAGTTCTTCCTATGGAATTATAAAGCAGGAGGGAAAGATCAGACGCTTTCCTTGGCACATGAGTGTCATTTGTTAAATGGCAACCCCATGACATTTCAAATAATTAGATATTTTTTCCCTTTCTTTGCATGAAATTCCTAAACCTATCACAAAGTGTAAGTATTCACTGATTCACACACTAAATGTGTTTTTCTTGCAGCAGATGATTATTTTAACTCATAGAACCCAGATGTGGCTAGTCTGTTGTCATCATCATTGTCATCATTGTTGTTGTTGCTGCCATCATCGTACACACCATCTTCATACTCTAAGGCTTTTAAAGTCCCTAGTTTTCCTTGTGAGGTTTTAAAAACCTGTTTCTATTAGCAATTTTGGTAAAATAAATTGTTTTTCCATTGTCTTAGTCCTTTTAGGCTGCTATAACAAAATACTAATTAGACTAGGTAATTTATAGACAGAAATTTATTTCTCATAGTTGCAGAGGCTGGGAAGTCCAAGATCAAGACACTAGCAGATTTGATGTCTGGTAAAGGCTTGATCCTCATAGATGGCACCTTCTTTGTGTCCTTACATGGTGGAAGAGGCAAGGCAGCTCCTTTCAATCTCTTTTATAAGAGCATTAATCCCATTCATGACAGCACAGCCTCCATGACTTAATCACTTCTCAAAAGGCCCCACCTCTTAATACTGCCACATTGGATGTTAGGTTCCAACATATGAATTTTGGGAGGACACCAACATTCAGACCATAACACCCATCAAATCAAGTTGTTATTTCAAAGGTGATTTTAATGTTTGCTCAAGCTTCATTGTCAATGGCCACCTAGACTTTGTTTCATCATAAGCCCTGTTCCCCTGAACTCAAATTGCTTTACTAATGTAAGATCTGTGATCAAAGATTTAGATTTCCAAAGAAAATAGTAATAAATAACAAGTAAGATTAAAGAATAAAAATAAAGAAAATAAAAATGACCTAATAGAATAAAATTGGGGGTTCTATAAATTATAGATAATACTATTACAAAATCTCAAAAAATTAAATTAACTCAATGGAGAACATACACTGTCATGGAAAATCTTCGCTGAAAGAATGCATCACTTGAAATTTGCTGCATATTTCAGTTGTAGAGAAGTATTTAATAAATTATGGTGCATTTATGCAATGGAATAAAAAGTAGATCCACACCATTGAGGTAGATCTGTATGTGTTGGTATCAATGAAAAGACACAGAAGACATGTTAATTGAAAAAGATAAGTAAAAACATTTCATTTCATAAATCCATTTGTATACAAAAGAAAATTTACTTTGCAAGAAGGAAAAAGAATAGAATCATGTCTCGAAAAGAACTGTGGATGTTGGCAAATATAGTTTACTGGAATCAAAGAGATAAGAAGCTTACTATAATAAATTTTGGGAGAGATTTCAAATCAAAGAAACCACAAGCCCAAGTAGACCTATGATCTTCCAACATTATATAAGTTGGATATGGACTAAGAAAAGTACTCAGTCCCCAATAAGGACATATGCCCATTAGTATACAGCCAAGGAAGATAACAGAAGAAGACCTTCCAGAGGGTAGAGTCCTGAGAATCAAGGAATATTTTTGTACCCCCAAGTTAGAGGACTTTATGGCTTTTGTCTAGTGGTAATTTAGTAAGCTTCTTATCTCTTTGAATCCAGTAAACTATATTTGCCAAGATTTATAGTTTTTTCCAAAACATGGTTCTCAAACCTACTCTATTCTTTTTCCTTCTTGCCCCATTCATATTCATTCTCTCTCTCTCTCTTTCTCTCTCTCTCTCTCTTCCCCAACTTCCTTCCTCTCTCCCTCTCTCCTTTTCTCTATCTCCATTTCTGTCTCTCTCTTACCTTCACAGGTATCCTGAATCTACGTGAGTCTATGATTTTCTGTGGAAAAACCACACCCTTAATTTGATCTTTTCCCTGAGTATTTATCCAATTGAATACCTTAATTTTATCTGCCCTGAAGTTCCTCCATATTGAGAGGTATTATGAATAGGTGGAATAGCCATATGTTTAATTTGATCTTTCTACAGTTTTATTTTAATGGGTTTTGTCCTTCAAGGCTTTCTCAATTTCTGTCTTAGTGTTTAGAGTCTAAAGCTTGTTAGGATTCCCAATTTTGCAAGACCCCAATTTTCTGAAATATCTCTATTCCTTTTCACATTTGCTTACAAACCAACCAATTCTCTTTTTAGCTTATAAGTCCTTCCCAAAACATAGCCAGTAGCTGCCAACACACACTAGAAACATTGTTTTCCAATCTTTTTGCTTAAAGTCACATTTTCTTTTGCTACATAATCTTCCTTCCAAGTTAATACAGAAGTTGGTCTTACCAACCACGACATAATAAAAATTGTCATCTCTCTAGCCTTCATCATCAATTTCTATTCTGTCCACCACTGGACTGCCAAGCACATGCCACATATTTTAGGGTTTTTATTATGGAAGCACCCTGCTTCAGATACCAACATCTGGTTAGAACTAGTTACAAAGTTTCACCCACTGCAAGGGAGAGGGGAAGTATGTAGACATGCCTTAAAGGCAGATAACTGGGCATGGGTGAGCACAGGAAGTCTCTGCCACATTTTCTCTGAACAGTCTTTCTAAATTATTCCTCACCCACCCCTTCATCTTCCTTAGCTGCATTTTCCCCCTTATTATATGTGACAGTTTTATCATATTTTATTTGCTGTTTACCATTTTGTTGTTCATTTCCCCAACTAGATTATTAAGTGCCAAGAGGGCAAGGATCATGCATGACTTAATCCCCTTTTGGTTACACAGGTCTTTGCATAGTGCCTAGGACACTATAGGTGTCCAATATATATTTGTGGGAATAATGTATAAATTGGTAAATGAAGGAATGAATGAATGAGACTTAGATTTTCTCCTCTCTTACTGCACAACCAGCAGTTGTTCTTCCCTTCCACAGAGGTCATGCCTGTCTGAGCCTGCCACACAGCTCAGAATAACATGAGGCATCTGGAATTGCCAAACCAGTGACAAACAGTAGGTAGCCTATCCAGAGAGGAGGAAGACGGTCATGAGGCAGGTTCCAGGTGCAGCTGAAAGGCCACCTGGACACCTACTCCCACCCACTTTCCTCAGAGTCATCAAGCCACAGTGGGGGACGGTAGAGATGTAGGCCTGGGCAGAGCAGGGACTCTCCCAGACCTCTTCCTGCTCTCCTCCCTGCTCAGCTCAGCTGCTTCTGTCTTGCTTATTTCCCACAGTCTTCCCTGTTACTTCCCCCATTCTCCACCTGTTACTCACCCCCCATACTTTCCACACCTATAACTGAACTACTTCAAGGAGGGACTGCTCTTTTTACTTTAGCTGACAAAGCAGCCAAAGGGCAATAACAATTTTTCTTTATTTTATTTTTAGATTTCTTAGAGAAGTTTCTCTTTATTGGAAGCAGTGAACCAATCCTGAATAGGTTTTGTTTACAGCTAGATTAAGAGTTTGGCTATCTGTGAGTCTACTTTGGCACTATACCTGACTTCCTCTGGTAGTGTCACACACCTGCAGTACTTATCGTTCTTATTAAGCTAATTTAAGTTTGGCTGCTAAGCTCTCCTCCTAACTCCATGACTATTCATCCAAGTCTCTTTCCCAGGCTTTCCTTCCTCTTCCCAACCATAAATATTGGTACTCACTACAGTATAGTCCTTTCCATATATACACCCTGAATAACCTTCTCTTGGCCTCACCACTGACATGTGACTTTGGGCAAGCTAATTAATCTCTATGCTTCAGTTCTCTTGTCTGTAAATGGAAAATAATATTACCTGCATCACTGGGTTGTTGTGAAGATTAAATGAGTGGATACATGTAACATTCTTATAATAGTGCCTGGCACATAGTAAATACTCAAAAGTGTCAGCAATTTTCATTATTGTCCTTTCCCATGGCTTGGACAACAAACTGTTAACATTTCCAAATTTTCATCTCTAGCCCTGCCCTTTCCTAAATTCTACATGAGCATTTCTAACTGGCTAGCAGACATCTACAGTTGTATGTTCAGCAATCATCTCCAACCCAAAACAGAACTCATCTTATGTTAAAACTTATTCTTCCTCCAGAATTTTGGTGTCTTTCAAGCTAGAATACTCAGGATCACTGGCAGGTGCCACTTCATTTCTTGTGCAGCTTGAGTCTGCCTCAGGACCGCCCCTTAGTTTAGATCTCTCCTTTCTACCCTCACTGAATGTGGTCCAGGCCCTTATTACCTCCCCCCACTGTAGTCTGCCCCAACAAATACGTCATTCATTGCTTGCAGGAATGCAAAATTGTGCAGCCACTTTGGAAGGCAGTTTAGCAGTTCTTACAAAACAAAAATGCTCTTACCATATGTTCCAGCAATTGTGCTCCTTGATATTGTAGAGGTGAAGGGAAATTTACCCTTTACCCCAAAAGTTCGCTGAAAGATCAAGTCACAATTAAGGCAGATTAATAAGAGAAAGGTTTACTTACCATGTGCATGGGGGGAATCACAGAATGATTACCCAATATCACAATGAAGTTCAGATATTTTTACACATGCCTTCAGAGGGGAGGAAGGAAAATGAGGAATATAGGTCATTTTGTTTAGGGGTGACAAACAGTTGCTATGGAGAATGAATGGATAGGGGAAACAAATTGACTCATAAATTAACCCGAGAGACAGGTATTATGTTTTAAATAATTTGGGTCAGGTCTGGTTGCATTCTGCAATATACTGAGATAACAGGGAGAGGAAGGGAAATCAATTGCCCCCTTTGATTTTTTGATAGGTCAATCCAGTTTATGCAGATCCAGGGAAAGACCCCTCCAATGCTTTGTTGATCTAGAGGGGCCTACAAGTCAAAATACTCTTTATACCAAGGAGTCATATTTGGGGGTGAAATTTCCTGAGCTCCTTCAATATCTACCCAAAGGAAGTGAAAACTTATGTTCACAGAAAAACTTGCACATGGGTGTTTAGAGCAGCTTTATTTGTAATTGCCCAAATTTGGAAGCAACCAAGATGTCCTTCAGTAAGTCAATGGATAAATGATAGATAAGCTGTTACATCCCAACAATGGAACATTACTCAATATTAAAAAGAAATGAGTTATCAAGTCATGAAAAGACATGAAGGAAACTTAAATGCATATTACCAAGTGAAAGAAGACAATCTGAAAAGGCTACGTACCATATAATTGCAACTATATGACATCCTAGAAAAGGCAAAACTCTGGTGACAGCAAAATGATCAGTGGTTTCCAGAAGTTACGGGTGGGGGAGGAATAAATAGGCAGAGCACAGAGGATTTTTAGGGCAGTGAAAGAAACCTGGATGATACTATAATGGTGGATACATGTCGTTGTACATTTGTCCAAATCTATAGAGTGTATACCAAGAGTGAACCCTAATGTAAACTCTGTATTTTGGGTGATTATGATCTGTTAATATAGGTTCATCAATTGTAGTAAATGTACCTCTGGTGGGGGCTGCGGATAATGGGGGAGGCTGTGCATATGTGGGGGGAGGAGATAGATGGGAAATCTCTATGCCTTCCTCTGAATTTTGCTATGAACCTAAAACTGCTCTAAAAAATTCTTTTAAAAAATGAATTTGAGTATACTCTAGAGACTGTTATGCACATGTGAACAGGATACAGAGTACAAAAGCTCTTAGCGGTATTTTTCGTAATTGCTGGTAAAAAATACTGGTTAAAAAAAGAACTGGTAATAAACATAAAAACTAGTAAAATAAATATAAGAACTGGTAAAAAAAAAAAGTCAAAGAACAAATATACAACAGCAGATAAGATAAACTGTGAAATATTCACACAAGAGAATACTATACAGCAATGTAAAATAAACATTGCTACAGCAACCATCCACAAGGATGAATCTTTAAAATGTAATATTGAGCAATAAAAATCAAACACAAAGAATATACTTAGTATGACTCCACTTATGAAAAGTTCAGAAATAGTCTAAACTAAAGTCTATTTTCTGAGGATGTATACATAAGTAAAACTGGAAAGAAAAATAAGGGATTAAGAATCAGGACAGGTTATCACTTTTGGGGCTTGAAAGAGATTATGACTGGTGAGTAGGAAAGGGGTATTCACAACATTGTATTTCTATACCAGAGTGAGGGTTACAGTAATGTTTGCTTTATAATTATGCTGTATACAGTATAACTGTTTTAGAATTTTTTTCTGACTATGGGTTATATTTCTCTATTAATAAGACAGGAAAAAGAAAGCAATCCAATTATGTTATTTTCCAGTTGAAAAATCCCAGTGCTCCCAGTTGCCCAAAGGACAAGTTCCATACTCCTACTTTGGCACAGAAGAAGCTCTTCTGGGTCTCATCCCACACATCTCTACCCCTTTCTCATGCACCCTGGTTTCCAGCACCAATGTGAACACTCTTACATTTCCTGTGCATATATCTCATGGTCTTCCTCAATACCATGCCTTCTCACTTGCCTTTCTCACTACCTTGACTGACATTTCTCTATTCTTCACTTGGCAAACTACTCTCCTCCTTTAATACTCAGTTCAATGTCACCTCTTCATTCAAGTCTTCTTCAAAACTCCCAATCAGAGTTAGCATTTCTGTTTCTTTGCTCTCATACCATTTAAAAATAAATAACAGCGCATTCGTTCTTAATGTGCCTATTGCAACATTCCTTTCCAGAGTTCTGTCTCTCCTACTATACTGGGAGCTCCCAGGGATCTGGGACCTCTTTTTCATCATTGCCTCCCTCAGTAGAGACAGTGGTTTTCTGCCCACAACTCTTCTCACACACAAAGCTGTTCTCATTACATTGCATATTAGCTTTATGTACAGAGCTGCCTCAACCTATGTTAAACAATTTTTTTGAGAATTAAAATGAGATAGTATAAAAAGCCCAGCACAGTATTTAGAACATTTTATAATAATTTCACAGTTACATTTTATAAAACATTTTCTTGAAAAGTGGTGACTCAGACATATACTAGAGGGCGCTAACTCACTGTTTTATAATAGGCTATTGTGCTTGGGGCGTTAACATTTGACTTGCTCAGCTAACCAGGAACCAAAGAAAGAATCAGATGTTTAGTGAGCAAAACATCAGCTATATTTATTTAATGAAATAAGTTAATACAATTCAAGTGTTTAAGTCTATAATTTATTTGAAATTATTTGGGGGAAGAACAATCCAACAGCCAGACTGATGACAGCTGATGTTATTATATCACTTGTTTTAGTCCCTGTTTGTCTACATTCCCCAACTTAGGGTTTGATTAACAAGCAGTGGAAAAATCAAAGCAGGCAATGTTGATTTTGGCAATGCCCTAACCTGCCTTCAAGTGAAAAAACGCCAAACAAGGTGTTTCCTCAGCTATAAAACGGAAAGGTTGGACTGGATCATCTTCAGGATCCCATTCAAGTCTAACATTCTATAATATATAACTCTAGCTCATTTAAGAAAAGAAACAAGGATGGCCTCTCTGAAAAAAAAAACTGGACCAAAAAGTGATAAAATATGATCAAAAGTAAAAAAATAACAACAAAAAATTTAAATCTGCCCAAACAGAACGAAACAAAACTACGATTCCCATTTTTTTTCCTTCTGTGTTATGCTAGGTTTAATAAAGCAATATGAGTGACAAATGGTTGGCTGTCTGAAAGATGTATTGATTGTGAAATATTTTCCTGCCTCTTCTATATCTCCACACCTTCTGTTAATAATTATTCCAGCCAAACCTTGTGTTCTGTAGAAGAAGATGACAAAGTAGGCTTATTTTATATAAAACATTAGTCAGCTGATTGAAAGCATTGTAATTTTACAATGACTCCATTCACTTCAGCCACCTGAAAAACCATAAGCATTGATGACTGAAGGCAAAATTCAGGGGACAAGACAAAATTAATGGATGGAGATGAAAAGATTAGTAAATAATTTTTTATGTTTATGAAGCTCAGTCAAAATGACTCATAGTTTGGGTGCAAGATGAAACTAGAAACAAAAAGCTGAAATCTGTTTCTGCAACTGATGGCATGTCTTATGCTCTCTGTAGGCCATGCTGCGAGATCCTGAACTATGTATGACAAACAGTTGTGGGAAGTTCTAAAATGTGACGGTGTCCTTCAGTCTATCTTTAATAATCTACTTTGAAAACAAAGTATGTTCTTTTCTGCATGTTCTTTTAAGTTTCACAGGGTTAAAGGTAAAAAATTGAGGTGAAAATTTAAGTTTTGATATAACTATGCTTATGATTCAATTAATATCTTAAATGATTATAATGTGGCATTTCGAACACTCCAAAATTAAAATTCAAGGAATAGAACATTGTTTTATCTTAAGCTTCATACAATAACCCATAATAATTGCTGGCTGTGTGTCTCTGGTCACATTTCTGAAACTTTCTGAACCTATCTCCCTGATTTATAAGATGGGGCTGCAGCTGTTATCTTCCTTATGGTGTGTACATGTGTATAAGGTTCTTTGAGCTCTGCTGGGCCTCAGTAAGGTGGCTACTATTTATCACTGCTATCTAGTATGCTTTCACATAACAATGATGTAAACATGGCCCGGGCAATATTTTCATGAATTTTAGCACAATTTATAAAATAAGGCTAGCATGTGGGCTTTTTATATACAATTTAAGAAACAAAACTTACTTTACAGAATTACCAAATATTCTTTCATTCTCTACTTCTTCCTCTGGCATCCAAATTATTTTTTTAAATAAAAAACAACCTCTCCTCAGTAATGAATTCACAAAGTTTCTCTCATCATCTATAAGGCTCTTAAAACACTCACTAGGCAACACAGAAACTCTATTTAGAAGTAGAGAAAGCATGCAGTAACTTATATGAGATACTTCCCTTGCCAGAGTCTTTTTCAGGAAATACGGTGTACTCCAAGGTGCCCTGGTGTGACTCTCCACATGTGCAGGTGTGACTGAAAAGCCAGCTGAATAACCAGCCTTCCCAACCACACTGCCCGCCCACACTCCTCACACCCACACCACATTGTCCTGTGTTCTCTAGGAAGTCTGCTGTGCTGGCGTGGCCACAAGTGTGGCCTGTGCTTTCTGGATCGTACAATGTCATGAACTTAAAAGGTATTCTCACTGGCAATTGCTAAAGCTTAGCAACAGTCTGTTGATTACTGGTGGTTTACAACATCCCACACAAATGGTGTGTTATTTTAAGTTGTGCTTTGGCATCTGGGCTCTCTATCCCATTTGGGACCACACCAAGCACAGCAGCCATATAGCAACTGCATATACACATTTTTAACATCTGTCTTTCACATGTACCCTGTCCTGCAGATTAAATTTTAGGGTCTCCACATAGCTCAGAGGTGACAATGTTGAAACAGCTCCAGGATCTAGTTGGAGCATCTCTCAGGGCCCAGGTTTACAGCTACATGGGAGGTTAGTAATGTTAGCTCATTACAAGATCTAGAGCTCATTATAAGAACCAAGTTCTATCTTAGTTCTTTCAGGCTGCCATAACAAAAATACCATAGACTAGCTGGCTTATAAACAACAGAAATTTATTTCTCACTGTTTTGGAAGCAAAGAAGTCCAAGATCGAAGTACCAGCAGTTTTAGTGTCTAGTGAGGACCCACTTCCTGGTTCATAGGTGGCCAGCTTTTCACGGGAATCTCACATATTGGAAGGGGCTAGGGGCCTCTCTGGGGTCTCTTTCATAAGGGTACTAATCACAATCATGAGGGCTCCATCCTCACGATCTAATCACTTTCCAAAGGCCCCACCTCCTAATACCATCACATTGAAAATTTGGTTTCAACATATGAATTTTGAGAGAACACAAAAACATTCAGTCTACAGCAAGCTTAATGTTAAGGTCTTCTTATACTACAATCGTCTGTATTCATTCATTCACTCATTCATTTAGCCAACTCAACAAGCATTGTTTGAATCCCAAATATGTGCCAGGCACTGTGTAAGAACCATGTGTATACAATGAGCAAGAAACACGATCCCTGCCTTGAAGGAGTGTGGTCTAGTGAGGTAGATAGATGGAGTAACTATTTTTATGATCTTTTTGTATCTCCTAAAGTGTGAGTCAACCAAGGACAGTATTCAGTAACAGCAATCAGTTTTAAATTGTTATTACAGCTATTATTGCAACTATGATAAAAATACTGTGAATTAATCTTTCAAAACAATCACATTTTCCTTTCTTCAGTCCTTTTTTTAATCAAAAATACAGAGCTTTAAATATATACAGCATTCTAAGAATTCTCCTGAGAACTCTAATAAATGGCATTGATCCACTCTTTTGTCAGTAAAACAAATTCCTTAGAGAGTGGGATGAAGGAGATTAGAAATCAAGATTATCTCCACAGGAAGGCAATTGATGAGAATCTCTTCTATTGTATCCTAGACAAAAAGTGGTAAACAACAAAGACTGAAAAGTAAAGACAAGGGAAAATGTTCCCTTCACACAAAAAGGTATTTCTAGTATCCTATTATTACCGTTTCTCTGGAAGAAAAAGAAAGTACCTAAACCATTAAAATTTTTTTTGTTCAGAAAATAATTCCTAAATAAATACTAAAAACACTTCTCATTGTTTAATTTGGAATGTGCTGGGCTGACTGGAATGTTTTTAAAAGCTCTTGCCTTAAGAAATTCTACCTTAAACCAAAGCCTCAAGGGCCCATCCTAAATCATTAGTGTGTCCACTGAGACTCACCACTGAAATCATTTGAGAATTTCATGACAAAGATTTCCCAATAATGAATTTCTAGAGATATGCAGAAAGAACACTTTCACTTTCCTGATTTAGAAAGTACTCCAACAGCCTGGGGTAACCAAAATGCTTATACAGTTGGTGCTATTTCTTTTTTAAATTAAAGGGGGTGAACCCACTCCCTCACCCCAGCCTAGTCTACCTTTTCAGTCTTGTTTTCCATCACCCTCTGTTACACCTCCTACACTCCAGCCATTTCAATCTAATTGAAGCCTCTGAACAAGGCAAACTGAAAATAGAAATGGTAGGAAGATCTGGACAATTTCCTGGGTTTATTAACAGACAGCTGGGGTGACTGGGGCAGAGCCAGGGCAGGCAACCATGAAAGGACTCAGAGACACATACGCCATCAGAGACCCTTGATTCATCATCTTCCTGACCAACACTTCCACAAAATATAAATTCCTTTGGTCACATATTTGCCTGTGAGCTGGGCATTAAATATTCCCTCTCCAGACTTAATCAAGGAGCTAATTATCTCCTCCCTAGACCATAGAAACAACCTTCTTCACTTCTTCCTCACTGAGTCTATCCTCTACATTGAGGTTAAAATGATCTTTCTGAAATGCAAATCTCATTATTGAAAAAGAAAAGTCCTTCAATGGCTCTCCATTGCTTGCAGTGATTTCCAATTAGAGGGAAACTCTTCCATACAGTAAGTGTATGGAATATAGGGGCATATCAGAACCACCTCAAGGATCTTTCAAAACCACACATACACACACACACACACACACACACGTGTGTATGGCATCCTCCCATCCCCTCACCTATGTCTTTTTTGCCCACCATACACATTTCCCACCCCATTAAAATCAGTGCCATGCTTGCGGAGTGACAGGTGTGTTGTATCCCTGTTATGCTAAGGCATAAAAAAGGTTGAGCAGCCCTCACTGTAGAAAATAGTCCAGATTCCCTCGCATGCCCTACAAAGTCAGTCCTGCACAACACCTTCCCTGCTTGCCTTTCCGATCTCATCTTCAACCACTCCCCATTACACTTCCAGGGGGCCAAGAATACTTATCTGGGGGAATTCCTGAACCAGATTTGCTTTTTCATACTTCTTTATGAGATTCCATTTACCCAGAATGCATTTCTCCTCTGACACAGTTAGAGAATATACATTCAACCTTTAAGAAGGCATCAACAATTAAATCTCCTGCCCCTGGATTCCAGGCTTGTACATATCCATTTGGATGTTTAGAAAGTATCTTAAATTCAACATGGCTAAAACAAGCTTCTGGACCCTACCTCCCACTACTTGTTCCTCCTGCATCAGCCACATCTCAGTTCATTGCAACTCCATTCTTCCAGCTGACTTCCTATCTCATCATCCAAGTCTCTGCTGCAATTTGTATATGAGCTGATCCTGTTCCCATCATTCTCCGCTCACCCTTTCTGCTCCAGCCACATGGAACTCTCGGTCCTGAAACACATCAAACACATATTGAGCTCAGGGCCTTTGTAACTGCTGATCTGCTTGGAATGCTCTTCTCCTAGATGTCCCTGAAACTCACGCCCTCACTTCTTTCAAGTGTCTGCTCATATGCAATTCAATTTTCATAGAAAAGTACCAGCTCACCATAACTTTATACTGCCGCCCCTTGCTTCATTCTCCATTGTACTTTTCACTAATTGACATCTTTTATTGTTGTTATTATTTGCCCCCAACCCACCCACACTAAAACATAAATTACCTGAAGGCCAGCACTTATTTTATTATTGCTGTTCTCTACCCTACCTTCAGTTCCTAAAACTGTACTTGGCACATAGTAGGCATACTGTAAACGTGTGTCATCATCATTCTTGTGACTTGTCAACTCAACTGAAAAGTGATATGAGGCCTCTGTTTAAACACATCGGATTCAATATAAAATTTATTTCTGTTCCTTCCTAAAACCCCACTAAATTGACAGTAAATGGATTTTTAAAATGACAATGACAATGGAAGCGGAGGCAGCAATAAGACCCACCCTGATCACCTCATTTAAAATTACGGCCTCCCCTTCCCTGTCTTCTTACCCTGCCTTTTTTCTCCATAGCACCTATTATCTTTAACACATATCATTTACTCATAAATTATGTTAATTTGTCATCCCTAAGATATAAGCATCAAGAAGGCAGGAATCTTTATTTTATTCTCTGATGCAGCATTTTAAGTGCTAGAACAGTGCCTAGCACTTAGTGGGTGCTCAAAAGAAATCTGTGGAATGAGTGAATAGAGACAACAAGAAGACTGTGGAAGCTGAGAGCAGATGGACCAGTGGAAGCTAAAGAGGAGTCTGAAACACATGCTAACAAGAGAATGGGGTTGGAGTTGTTCACCCAGCAGAACTGCAAAGAGGCTCAGGAATCGGCAGCAGTTGTCTCTGACAGAGGGAATGCATAAGAGTGGAAAATGGAACCCCAGTGGGCAAACCGAAGGAGGCTTTGACTCCCTGAAGAGACTGAGAAAAGGGATTCTGGACTTAAAGACACAGCACAGCTGAGCATGGAAGGACTGTAGTTAATCCAGATGATAAGTGTCTACCTACTGAACAGTGAGACCTTCAGTCCCCTTTCTCCACTCGACTTTGAGAACACAAGCAGTTAGGCCCATTAAGCAACTCCCTCTCCCAGTTTGCTCCCACTGAACTAATCTCTGGTTAAATTGCTCTGTCCAAGAGAAAACTCCGTAACAGACTTCTCAACAGAAACACCAGAAACCAAAAAGTCATGCCCTTCACGATTCTGAGGAAAAGTTATTTCCAACCTAGAATTGTTGGCAAAGTAATCAAGTAAAGGAGAAAATAAAGATTTTCTTCAGACATGGAAGGAGGCAACCTCCCCATCCATCCTTTTTCAGGAATCTCGGGGGGGGGGCATGCTCCACCAAAATGAGGTGCTAATGAAGAAAAAGAAAAGCATGGGATTCTGGAAACAGAAGATTTACACAGAAAAGAGGCATAGAACATCCTCAGAATGACAGCAAAAGGAGATTTGAGGATAACCAACTTGCAGGAGTTCTGATGAGAGTAAGAAGAAAGGCTGGACCCCAAACAAAAAGAATTGCCAGATTACCTGAAAGATGTGGTTGAATGTAGAGCGAGGAAACTTATACTTCTGTTGTAAAGTTTGGGAATAAAATGAGATTGAGCAAGAACTAAGCAAATGAAACAAAGACATAAACATTAACTGTAAGGAAACCAAGGCTGAATATGGCAGGAAGGAAGACAGCACTCTATATGGCTAACCTACGAGTCGTCGTCACAACACATAACTACGTAATATTGACCTAACCAAAAATCATGATAGCTCCGTTAGGAGGTTGGGGTAGAATGCAACAAGTATAAAGAAAGGGCAGCATGGATAAGAGCTACATCCTCTTCATTAGTAAGCAGATTTAGACCTTATCATAAATAAGTACATGATAGATGCAGTAGCTAAAATAATTGAAAATTGGCTACTTTTGGGAAGCACAAATGAAGAGTGAGAAGGGAAGCGACAGAGGATTTTTTTTTAATATAAGCCTTCTAGTAATATTTTACTTTTAAAATCATGTATATTTATAATTTATACAACATAAAAATTCAATTAAAAAACAACCAAAGCTAAAAGAGGGCAACTGTACACCCAAGAAGAAAAAAATGATAATGCAACTCTATCAATTTTTATTCTTCACATAGTAGCTACATGTCTTGTTTAACACAGAGTTTGAAACTGTCTTTTAAAATAGATGACCAAAAACTAAATATTTAGTGGAATGTATGGTTTCTCTTAGTCATTTCTTGAATACTTGTCAGTACTTCATTGACATTCCATTGCATAAAGCAGATATCTAGCTTAAACACTGATGAAAAAAAAAATAATTTTGACAGCAAATTAGATAAGCTGTAGAAACTAACCTCTTCTCAACATGAACCTAAAGAGAAGAGAAGCAAGCCAACGGGCTTTGCCAGCAGACACAGAATAAGCACAGGCAGGCAGTAGGGAAAGGATCTAGTCTAGCCCTGTGCCTGAGCCTGACTTTCCCCATCTGATTTAGGGGGCTCAATTGGGTCATTTTAATTTCCTTTTTTAGCACTAAACTTCCAGTTAGTCCTTTGCACATCTCCCTAATTCCTTTTTTCCTTAATTAACTGATAACAAAAATGACCATACGTCCCAGTTTACTGAGTATAGTCCTGGTTTCTATCTGCTGTCCTGGAATAATGCCTAATTGCTCCTCCTTTAACTCTCACAAGTGTCCCAGTTTGGAAGATAAATTCCACAGCCCTCCTACTCATGTAGTATTTCCTTAGAAATATAAAACACGATTAAAATATAGATAAAATATATATATTTAACATATAAATTCACTTTTAAGCTTACAAATATAACCTCTTGTAGCTTGATTTCTCTTAACATTTGGAGAAATTTCAGATTCCTTTGTGAGTGGTTTGTGAACAAGAATCTTTTTAAAAACCAAGAAAGTCATAATGTAAATTTTTCTTTTTGAAAATATGTTATTCAGTATGCAAAATATTCTGTTAAACACATTTTCTCATAACCTTAGGACATGAAGGACTTAAAAGCTATGACTCAAATATTTGTGGAAGAATTAATTCAATATTCTAGGTGAGACAATGAATTTTAATAGTTAAAACAGTCCCAGAACAAGGGCTTCCACCTGACTTTAGAATTAAAACCATGATCTTCAAAGAATGTTCTCTCAGATTCCAGGTCTCATCCACCATCATGGTTGTTTATGAGCTAATCAGTTACAAGGGAATGTGCCTCTTCACTTCACAGACAAGCTCTGTATGCTAATGATTCTCAAATTTTCTTTAAGTCTAGGACCAAAAGTCCTGCCAACACCCTGAACAGCAGCTCACATATTATCCAATGAACTTGAAACACTCCTTTCATAGTAAGCAGCATTGAAACAGATTTAATAATTGATTACTCAGTTTCAAGGGAGATTTAACATTGCTTGGCTTTCTTGAAGTTACAAAGAGTTCCTTAGTTTTACTCAAACATGCACTATCCCTGATAGAAAACATGTCTCATTATGAAGAGCTGTGATTTGTTTCAGCATTTTTTTTTTTCACTTAACCACTGAAGTCACTGCCTGAAGAAATTTCTTTTTAAGTGAAATAAATACCAGGTCCACTAGAAGAAGAAGAAGGAGAAAAAAAACATGTGATTTTAATTCATTTTGTTTTAAAGATCCATGATTACCATATTTTAAAAAATTAGTTAAAAAATGAGCTAATGTTAGACTGGGTCATGCTATGGTGACTAATGTAATGTATTGTGTCTAGCCTTAATCTAATGAAAATAAAAGGAAAGCTGGATTTGGCACTCACTTGCATTTTTCATCTCTGTTAGAAAGTATGCCTGAATTTTGGATCAGAGATCAGATTTGCTTGGTAGCCTCAAAGAGTAATTTTCCCTTTTTTAAAAAAAAAAAATTCCTTTTGATCATTTCAGACAATTCATCCTTTTGAATGAGAAAGAGTAGAAGAGAGGAATGTTGAATGAGGTTAAGTAAACGGAGAATCTGTCACATAAAGCAAGTTTAAATCCCAGGAACAGCATCCATGCAGGACAAACGGAAGCATTATTCTTTTGAAAACATTATTCTTTTTAAACAGTGTGTAATGACATCCTCCCTAGAGACTTTCCATGAGAGAGGAAAAAAAATACTTCCTCGGAAATCATTTTCTAGATTCCAAGTATAATAAGTGAAGCATAGTTAAAAGTCAAATTTGTGTTTTCTTTATGTAAGAAGTTCAAAATTAGAACTGAAAAAAGGTGTTCATAAGTTTCTCTGATTCTTGTCTTTTGGTTACATACTGGAATTCCCATGAACCAAAAGGGTAAGTAAAAAGAAAGATTATAATTATTACTTTAGACCTATAAATCAGTGAATATGTCCTTACTGTAAAATTTGAGCTGAACATATTTCCTATTTTCAAAGAAGAAATATATGACTCAAATATGCTGAATGTATGGCAATTTATCCTTAAGTTCCTTTTAAGAATATCATATTCTTATGCTCAACTATAAACTGTGGATTATGTTTTTGGTATTCGATGTTGCTGTTACCTCCTGAGGACTTGATTAAAAATAATGATACACATTTTATGTTTTTAAAAGGTTGGTGTTACTTAAATATCAGAAGTGGGCTATTATTTTAAATGTTTAAAACATGTTCAAACAACAAAAATAAGCAGAGAAAATACTACTTTTGATTCAAAAACTACTTTATATATTTAATGAATGCATGTCCAAATAAAGATATTTCTTCAAAGATTTTGGAAAATGTTAATACATTTTGAACCCAGTGGAACAAAGAAGAAAGACACTAGAGAAAAATCACAATTATGATCTGTTTATTTAGCAAAATAAACTTGAAGAAAGTTTTCTATTAAAAAACATAAAAATCATATTCAAATTTTAGATTCCCCATCTTCTTTGGTATTGAAATCAACATTCAGGATACAAAATATTTTATTTTGAAAAGTTTAGTCACTGGATCTACAACAGTTTCCACATAAGGAAAACACAATATTACATTATCTATAATTGTCCTAATTATTGAACAACCAATGAATGTCTATAAGCAACCAATTATAATTGTGCAGAGACCAGCCTCATCAAGGAAATATTCATTAATAGATGTAAGTTTTTTACTGGAAATATATTTTAAGTTTTTAATGATCTTCTGCCATCATTTTTACTATGTTATCTGAATAGTCATCCAGATCCTATAGTAACAGATGCTGTTATGTACATAGCTAAAGAAGTACTTCCCCATGGAAGCTGATACCACCATACCAGGACTTAGCAACATTTTTCTCAACAAGACTATACTATTAAAAAAAAATTCTTTATTTCTCAAAATTGTGTTCTTTAGTCTTTTCCATACTATAGTATCTGGAAATAGGTAATTGCATTAAATTAATATTAATAAAACCCAATTCTATCTAGATTGTTTTGTTTCTAAGAAAAATTATTACTTAAAAAACCAGACTTTTTGTTTTTTTCTAAGAGTAGTATTTTATGGATTGCTAAATTAGCAAAGCCAAACACTTCTAGAAATACCATGGGACAACCAAGTTACTCTTATTCCTTTGATAAATTCTTTGCCTGCTCCAACTCTGATTTCTCCATAACCCTGCTTTCTTGTGTGAAGATACCTTCCCTTAATTTGTTAAAATGAATCCGAGTAAAAAAATCCAATTACTGGGGCATCGAATTTTTTTTTTTCATAGACTCTTATGATCACAAAATGATCAAGCAATTTATAGCTTCAGTGCTAACACTGTGATTGGGAACAAGAAGAGTACAACCACAATAAAATACAGCTATCTATTAGAAGGACTGCATAAAGACATCTTTGGCCATGTAGGCTCTGGGCCCTCTGGAAATAAGTCAGCTGCATTGCCAACATGACAAAAAAAATAGCAATGTTCAGAATCAGGAACAGTCTGGTATACGAAGCAGAGAGTGATGGGGCTCTGCTGTGAGTAGCTGTCACCATCCGTGCCTGTCCAAACTGGCCTTTCATTAATGCCCCGTTTTTATGCTTCTCATATGTTACATCTGCAAAATCTAAAAGGTCTTTCATTTCTTCATCTTCATCTATGGGTAGCTCTTTCTGTGCCAAAATCTGAGCTTTTTGTCGAATCTTTTTCTCATTGACCTCAATTTGTGCAAAAATATCAGGGACAGCATCCACAAATTTATAGCGTTTGCCTGCCCTTCGGTTTTTCTTTGACTTGCTTTGCTGCTGTTGCTGTGATATGGCAAAAATCCTGTCAATGGCCTCCTCAGTCTGTCTCTTATCAGAAAATCTCAGCAGGCGCTCAGCAGTCTTCCTAAAGCTAGCCGTGTTCCGGACTCGGGACAGTATCTGTTTCTCCAGCAGCTGGAACACCGGTTTAAAATGCTGCAGGTTCTGTTCCACAATAGCAGCGTAGTCCTTCACCTCAGGGATAATGGTGCTCTTGATGGCTGAATTCCGGTCAAACAGAATTTTCTGACGATCTGCAATGACCTGTGCAAAGGCAGACTGTCCTGTGGCCTCCCCTGTCCACAGGTATGTTGCATAGGCATGTTCACTGGTGGCTATGAACACATCCAGTTGCTGAGAGTCTCCGTGGATGCTGAAGCTCTGCACATCAACGGATGGTCCTATGAAGAGGTAAGCTGCCCTGGTGATGGGACTTCGGAGGTGCGTGGTGACATTCACATAGTTTGTCCCATTGTAGGGATAGCCCCGAGGGTATGTCACTGAGGCAAAGGTTGCTTTCTCGCTGTAGCCAGTATCGTCCATCCAGTACATTTTGTAGAGCCCATCTCGCTGCCTGATGAAAGCTCCATGGACACCATCTACCACTGTCTCCTCAAAAGGAACATCCACATTGTGGAAGAAGCTCGCTGCTGTTTCGAGGGTGCTCTCCTCTCCCAGATGTATTTGGTCCACAAGGAGAAGAAGCTGTGGATGTAGGAGAATCAGATTCCTCTGAACCTTCCTAAGATTCAGCTTGGGGTTATAAGCTCCCACACCTTCTCCTCGGATGAAAACCACCCCATTTTTCTCCACTGCTGCAACCACTCTCCCCTGACAGCTGGCTGCCAGGTCATGCTTGTATTTAGACCATTTTGATGAGCAGTCTTCTGTGACCTGACCCTCCCAGGGAGAAAAGCAGCTCTTGGACACAGCTGGGGAAAACATCAAAACATTGTTGAAGAAAGTGTACTTTGGCCCATAGAGGGCCTCAGTAATAAAAGGCACACCATTGGGAGCAAAAGTAAATGAGTTTTGATCAGGATGCTCATGTCCTGCATTAAAATTTCTCCATCCTCTGATCCAATCTTTGTATTTGTTTCTGTGGACAATGTCATATATTGCACGTCCCCCAAGTTTTCCTGACTTGAAGGAAAGGAAAGATCTATTGATTTCTGCAGGCAGAGCACTTCCGTAAGTCACGACACCCCAGTCTTCAAAATAATGCAGTGTAGGGGTGCCGAAATCTGGAGGAGGAACCGATTTCAAGCTGGCATCATACCTGAAATTAATTTTAAAAAATTAAATGGCTTTCTGATGGAAGTGAAAACAACACTCAAGAATTGTGATGCCACACGGTAACGTGTCTGGAAGAAACAACACGCAAATGCTACCCAGAGCACTGGCAGTGTAGAGTGTATTAAGGACATTTCTGAAAGCATCCATGGACAATCAGCATGCACAAGGGGAAACCGCTGGTGATTGGGAGAGGAGCATTTCTTTGTAAATTGTGATCCTTGGGTTTGGGCCTGAAATTTCTATTGCTAATCTCTACATGGCCCTTCTTCACTTGACAATTTCAGAGCGGCCACCCAAACTACCGGGGCTCATAGCATAGATCTAAGCACTTTATCTCAATTTCTACTTGAAGGGGCTCCTCTTTTAGGAAACCCCATGTTAGGATCTGGACTCTAATAACCCTTGAGTTGTAATAAACCACTAGTCTGCAGTAACTGATATTATTGAATGTTTGGCTTTGAAATCAGTTCTTCCTCCACATTTTTTTTCCTCTAGAAAATTAATCGAAATAGAGTAGAATTTCACATATTAGATAAAATGTATTGCCAAAACTACATCTAAGAATATAAATGGATGAAATGAAATTCCAGTAAACTATATAATATTGGAAGTTTTATAATTGTGGCTACCACTGCCTAATCAGATCCAAAGGTTTTATTTTGTTTTAATCTGAAGATACCATGAGTGGCCAGTTAGCTCAGTTGGTTAGAGCATGGTGCTAAAATAATCTGAACATGACACCATGCTTCTTGGACAATAAATGGCTTCTTATTTCTATTTATGATAAATGTTTATTATTAGCTCTTATATACTTTTCTCTAAAGTAAATAAATCACCTATGGTAGTATTAATCTTATTGGGTTTTGATTGTGGCTGTTTCATCTATTATTCTAGAGTCTCAGTTATAAAACATTAGAAATTATGTCTCTACTTAGGTCTAGTATAATGTTGCCTTAATGTGATTTAATGAATATAGATACAAGCTGAATTGGCCACCCTTCTCTCATTTTTTGGTCAATTTGCATATTCCTGTAAAGGCACGTTTTTAACTAAGTTAGACTTAGCATTAATCTGACCTATATATTAATCTGACCTATTATATTAATCCTATAGTTAGCTTTATAGAATTCTCTTGGTTGAATACTTATGGGTAACACTGCTAAGTAATTACTTTATACTTAAAAGAACTCAGGAATGGTTATATATTAATATATTTAGTTTATCTTTGAAAATAATTTTTAAAAATATTGGTTAAACTATAGACAGTTATCATTTTACTAATATTTTTCCTCCTTAATATTTACATTTAGAAAAAAAATTAAGAGAAGCAAATCATAAGAAAGCTTATTTTGGAGTTGAATGCAAATTTCAATAGCTTGAAAAGACATCAGGAATTAATGATTATCCACTTCCCTGTAATTTTTATTTTAACTTATTGGATGCCAGCAATATATTTGGCAATACTTAAAAAAGGAGACTCAAGCTTCTCCTGGGCTTAAAAGATTAAGGCAAAAAAATTTACACGGTCCTTTTAGTATCAAAGTGAAGCTGTCAAATACTGTCAAACACTTTTAAAGACTTTTGAAAATTTAGTAACAGCTTTGCTCGTAGAAGATTATAATGCTCCATTTACCAAAACAAAACAAAATATTTTGCCACTTTTTTTTTTGGTGCGATTATTAGAATAACCCAGTCTAAATTTTGTGGGTTTTCTCTTTATATGATTTAAAAAATGATGTAAAATCAAAACATGTTTATCCATGAAACAGTGTAAGCCTAGGACATCTCTAATATATGAGAATAAAAAAATGCAAATAGTAATTAGATTTTAAATTTAAAAAGAAATGTTTCTAATAGAGTTTCAAACTCTGTGATATGAGTTGAATTGAAGTTGCATGTACTTAGGTGGCATGGAGAAAGGATTTTAAAAGTGTTTGATTAGTTTTTCTTTTCAAATGCAAAAATCTAGCGTACGGAATGAACAGTAAGTTCCCCTGGGCACCATTTCTCTTTAAAACCAGAGGAATGCATCATACCAGAGAAATTCCGTGTGCAGAGTGCACCAGCGCTGCCCTTTGGATGGTGTTCCTGGACCTTCCACCACACGATTCCTTCTGATTTGGTCAGCCAGCCAGTTGCCACTGCCGTTACGCATGACAAATTTATCCAGGAACACTAATTGGCTTTCTGGACCATAAAACCAATTGTAATTTGAGTCTGCAATAGCCACAGTCCTTTGAAACCCTAGGGAAAGAAGTTTGAAAGAATTAAGATAAGTTTAAAACTTCATACTCCTATCCAGATCTAAACAACGATTTTCAAACCTAGTTGCAAATTAGAATCAATTGTGTAACTGATTGGATAAAAATCAACAAAACCACAATGTCCACATTCTATCCCAAGTCAATTAATCAGAATCCCTCAAAAAGTCTTCCAAAAATCTTGTGTGCACGTTTGTATTTGTTATGTGGCTACTTGTCACTGGTTACAGAAGTGCTACACCTATTCATGTGTATGCATATTGCCCACCTTCCTCATTTTCCAATGTCCATGCCATGTACAATTACATTTGCACACATTCATGGGGTATCCTGTTGTGCACAGTGAGTTCCTGAATCTGGAATGAGCACTAGCTGTCCCACAACTCAACCTGTATTCTTCTGGGCCAAGATAACAATATCAGGTGCTTCAATTTGGTTTCTAATGCAGTGGAAGTTATAATCTATATAGAGAGAGTTCAGGGGAGAGATTGAGTTTCTATAAGAAGAAAACTTAATTCCCAGAGAAACTCCTAACAGTATGTACTGTGGGAAATTAAAGAAGAGAAAAGGCAAAGATCAGAAAGCCAGGTATCATTATTAGAATAGGGAAGAAAAATAAAAGTAATGTTAAGACTAGATATGCTCCAGGTTTCTTGAAAAAAGAAGCAGCGTGGGAGAAAATTCTGGGCCAGACAGAGAAAATCGCCACTAGAATATCAATTATAGAAATAAAAAACAACAACAACGAAAAAGAAATGTAGCTGAAAACAGATTAATTTAACATAGAATCTCTTCTAAAATGCTCCCATGACTGTATTTATACAATTTATAGCTAACATTTTTGTTCCTAACATTTTAGTAAGTAATATTCTAAGTAAACTCTTTTATATAAAATACAATTTTCTGAATCTTCTACTAGTTTGTGAGTTCCCTGAAAGCAGAGGATGTGTTGTTTTATTCTTCTTTGAATCCCCTGCCCAGTACAGTGTCTGGCGAAATAGATGTTCAGTAAAGTTTTGTTGAATTAACACAAACATATAAATGCTCCTCTTAGACATGTTCATGTTTTTTCCAGCTTTGGAAGCAGCCACATACACAGTTCACAGCAGACACAAGCCCTGGTGTGGCTGGCTGTTAGATCTCAGCTCAAATTACAAAGCACTGAGACCTCTTAAAGGTCCCTTGCTTTAGATTGCCTTTGTTTACCAAGATGAACTGCAAAACAAGCCTCTCCTGCATGTCTAAGAACAAGCAATAAAGCAACATGGTTCTGAATATTAAGTCTCAACTAAATCTTAAAATGGTTCTTTTGCTCTGCAATATTTTTTGGATAATACAATAATGGAGATTCTTTCTAATCCTTATGTATACTACAAGGGCAAAAAGATTTAAATACTGGATTCTTTGTTGTAGGTCTAGAACCACTATTCAAAACCACTATTCACTATTACATTTCCTGGGGGGGAAAAATCGATCCTGATGAAAATTTACCTCCCCAACTTTTTCTAACATCTTTGTCTTATTTTAGAAATAAGGACAGTTCCAAAGCTCTCCCATAAATGAATAAATTATTAAATCATATACATCTTTTGTTTAGAGCTAGTTTTTTTAGAAAGAAATTACAAGTTTTATAGCAATTGGTCTTTTTGTTTAATTTTCTATATTCTATACTATTTATTTCAATAAAATATTTTTAAAAATACTAAGGTTCTAACTGAAACATGTAAGTGTAATTTTTTATTTTGAATCATGTCTGTTTAGTATGGAAGAAAAAATTAGAAACTAAAAACTAAAATAAGATTGATTAAGGATCACATTTAAAGGAAAACTGACATGTAGTCATAACTGTTTATATTTTGTTTAGATTCATAAAAATGAGTTTAAATATATATTCAAGTTTGTACATATACAAAAATAAAAGTACCATGGGGGCCTAGAAATTATATTTGCTCCATTATGTTCCAAGCTTTACAGTACCTAAATTACAAATCTTCACATTAGCTCCCCAACTATTCTGGCTATATACAACTCTTGAATTCAATTTTTCTTTGATTTTTGAAAAATCCCTTTAATTTCAATATGACAAACCCCACAGACCTCATTTCCTTTCCTAATCTTGCTCATTTTCATAATCAGAAATAATTATAATAGTTTATTGTTTTATACTTCTGACTCCACATGATACCTGGCAGGATGGTTCTGTACATAAATGCAAAGTGTTGTTTAAGCCATGGATGGCCAAAGTGGTTGATGTCAAAGTGCCTCTGCACGAGAAACATATACTGGAAGAGTGATCTAGTGGTGTAGCTGCCATATGCAACTCCTTCATACAGGGAGCCGTCCGTCACCTCTCGGAGCAAGACCAGAGATTTCTCCATGATGGTCAGAACTTGTTTGGTCCATAAGTAGGCTTCTTGAAGATATCCTGAAGGATGAAAACACATGGAAACAATGACTAAAAGCTGTAACAAAGCATAAACAAAAATACGGCAAAATAAAACCCTCTGAGTTATGTGACCAGTTGATATTAAAAATTGCATTTTGAGCATCAAAAATAAACAAATGGGATCTCATCAAATTAAAAAGTTTCTGCACAG
>VBSM01000361.1:66400368-66423856 GCA_008086735.1 Cheirogaleus medius | reverse complement strand
CCCTAACAATATCTGTACCCCCATTATATGATGAAATAAAAGCAAAAAAAAATTGCATTTTGTAAAACTCTCACTTGTCAATGTTATAAATAACATCCTGTTAATCCAGGTTTGTAATGGGTCCATGATGCAAGTTAAGAAGTTCTTGAATACAGATCATTTACTAAGTGAAGATAAACCCTTAAATGAGCATAGTTTTCCAATCTTTAATAAAGTGAAACTATATCACATATAAGATCACAAATGCATGTAACTTTATGTTTGCAAGAAAAGATTTGTATATTGAGATGGCTATTCAATTTTCCTAAAATAAACTATTTGAAAATATTTTTTAAGTTTATCACTTTAAAAAACTTGTACCATTGTTTTATAGGATTTAATAATAGGCTGCAAATACTATAAATGCTAAATGAACAGTCTTCAGTTTGAACTGTCATTAGAAGACAACCTCTCTCCTCCTTTATGTGCTTTAGATTCCACAGCATCTGAAAAGGCAGCAAGCAGGGCTCAGAAACCACTGGGAAGGCAATCTAATGATGACAAAATCAACTAGGAGTCCTGAACCTGCCAAAATGAGCTATAAGATTTTGTCCAAGTGCTTCTTTGACCTGTCACATTTTTCAATCTCCCCACTGAAAATTAAAAGTCTAGAAATTTTTATAAAATCCTGTTGTCTCAGAAATGCTATATTTCTAGAATTCTTGTGTTTAGGTAACAACTCCTCACTATACATTTCTATAACACTTATAATTTACACAGCACTGGACAGAATCTTACTTAATCCTTTTAACAACCCAATTATGCATTATTTCCCCCAAATTATAGAAAGGTTGACTTGTTCAAGACCTCTGGCACATGACTAAAAATGAACAGAATTTTGATACAAACTTAGGTCTTCAGATTTAAGGTTTAGCTTGTTTCATTCGCTTGTTTTTAAAACACATAACCCCTGCAGATAAAATCAAGCTTACTTCTTCCTAGTGTGGGTAAAGTCATATTGCTTTATTCTCACAAATGTGTGTATCATCATCAGAGCTGACCCTCTAGCATGGCCTACTAGGTGTGCCCATGTGGGCCTTCCAGAGGTCCAGGTCCCACCAGTTCTGGGTTTAAATTCAGGTCTCAGGCTATGACACAAGTCCCATGTCATGGAGTCAGCATGGCTTTTTCAGGCTTGGCTATGCAGAGGTGACTGCTAATTGTATTCCAGCTCCTTCTGTCACCCAGCATCATACCTGACATGCCAGTCTTGTGGATTTCAATTTCCATTCTCTATCATTTGGGTTTAAAATTCTGATCACCCTCATCTTTTTTCTCTCTGTGTCCTCCAGCTCCAACCAGATACCAACGTGACCGATGTCTAAAATCAGACCACTGTTCCCTGGATATGACCTTACCTGATTTTCCTTATTTGTTCCTTATAACAACCCTCTTCAGGAGATAAGTCGCAATCTCTACCAAAACACTTTGTAAACTGCAAACCTTTGTCAATGCTAGGTCCTGATACTGTTGTTAATTGGAACAATGCCCTGTATTTTCCCACCATTCATACTCCTTGCCTGGAATGTTCTTTAGTATCTTCACTTATCTAAGTCCTATCCATCCTTCAAAGTTCCTTGAACCTTCCTAAACTCACAGAAAAACACTATTCTCTTTAATTCAAACTTAATACACTCATTTGATATTTAACCATAAGGCTCTTCATGACATCTTTCATTCTACTCTCTGGTGTTATAATTATTGTGCAATCATTTAAACATTTCACACCTGTCTTCTTTCCAACTCCCTTGCATGTGGTCCTTGTGGTCCTGGCACGCCAAGCCTTACACAGAGTTGGTAGAACAGAGGAAAAATCCTAATTCTCCCACTTTTGAAAATTTTCACGAGCCCAATAAGGGCTACATGTGCGCTCTAAGCTTCCTCAGTCAGTATCCACAGGGCTGGCCTAGAGGACATGGGAGTATTCAAATAGCCCAGCCAAGCTCCTAAAGTCAAAGACTATCCTAAGAAAGCTAGAACTTTTAGTCTGATTATTAACTGAGATCTGCAGGACCAGAGACTTCACCCCTCCTTCTATCCAGTCTTCTCATAAATGTGTGCACTACTTATGTGGGAGCTCCAGAAAACTATAAATCAGAGCCACCATAATTTTCCTTAGAAAATAAATGCATAGGAAAACTCCTGCCAGAGGAGAATGACATATTTTGATCCAATTCAAACCAGTATTTCAGAGGTGTCTGCCTATTTGGAATGATTTTATCTATGAAGAAAAATGAAGAAAAAAAAAAAAAAAGAAAAATGAAGAAACAAATTCTATTCCTGCTCTTAAAGAACTAAAAACTTATTTAAGGAAATACAACTATAGTAGACTAAACTCTAAGACCCCAAACTGAGATCTGGCTCACTCCAGAGTTCTTCTCACCATTTCATGATGATGTCTTTCCAAGGGCCCTGGGGTTCATAAATGGTTTGAAAGTGGGTTCTCACATTGTTTGCATTTTGACTTTTTAATTTTGTTTTTGTTTTTGTTTTTTGAGAGCAGAGGACAAGAGCAGCTAGGATGAAAATTCACCCTGCTAATTAAGCTTTCATTAAATTATTATAAATTGGATTGCTGTTGTGAGAGAGGCAACAAAATACAGTGGAAAGAGATTGAACTTTGAGGTTGGCCAGAACTGGGTCCAAATCCCAGCTACCTCACATGGTTGATGTGAGAATTAAGTAAAATATGGAAAAGGACTAGCACATGTCATGTGTTCAATTAATCTTAAGTTTCTTTTCCTCTAAGACCTCACTAAAAGTTATAGTTGATGTGACAAGGGAAAAATCTAGATTTGGGTAAAATCTGATGTTAGGTAATTGATAAAATGTTTATTAATTCTTATGGGAGATATAATCAAGATATAATTAAATTTTGTTATATTTCCTAGCTCCAATTGTATATTTAATATATAGATTTCCACAGGAATTGTCATCAAGTTAGAGTTACAAGAACAAAAAAAGTAAGTAATATTGGCAATTATGTAATACATGAAAGTAGCCATATAATCTAAAAAATGGCTTCCAATTTTGATGTCAATAATCTAGATTGGTTGTTCTAAATCTTTATGGAAAAAAAGAATAGTGGTGTTATGATTCACACCCATGTGCTAGGAATATTCATTTCAAATAACAAACCACCTGTTCAGCTTTTAAGAACTCCACTTATTCCAGGTTGGCTGTCTTCACTGTCAAAATTCTCTAGAAAACTCAATATTCATCACTGACCCTGTACTATGAGGATATGGCCTGGAACAATCTAAGCCATAATTAGATAACCTGCAGGCCAATATACAAGCAGACATTAAGGAAGAGAGATCCCTCAATTAACTAAGAGATGCCATAGGTATTACTTCATCTCATGGCCTTAGTTAGGATCCAAGTATGAACATGTACCTAAGAACAGTTACAGAAACACTTTGCTCACAGCATGGCAGCTCTGACTGGCATCAGCTCAGATGTCGTTTTGGCTGTGCACACTTACCTTGATTCATCAGCACAAGGCTTCCTGTGAGCAAAGCCATGCAGTTGGTGGGCTGATGGTTGTGTAGGTATTGAAATCCCCATCCTCTCCTGTAGGACGTTTCATACATATACCCCGAGGCATTGGCAATCACTTCAAGAAACTTCTCCTGTTGTGTCTTGCTCAGGTAGTTGTACAAGAAGTCATAAGCAGTGGCAAAACCAACCAGGGAGTGAGCAAGCGGGACTTCATCCCAAGGAGCATCTTTCACCAACCTGTAAAGGCAAACAAACCATGGAAATGAGTTCATCAAGGCTCACTGCTTTCATCGTACTTCTTAAATGTCTATTTCTCAGAACTAAAGGGTACAATTGAAGATATAATCCAAGAGTTATAATGACACAGAATCGACTTCCCTCTACACAAGACAAAAGCATAAAGTTTGTCTCATGCGAAAATTACAGAGTTAACATTGTTCCCTTCCCAGGCTTCTGGCAACATCAAGATTTTGAGAATTTTTACTTTTGATTTTTTTATTCATGATGAAAGGTAGTCGAATATATTCAAAGAGATCTAAAGCACAGAACAAGCAGTGGCAGGGTACAACTCTCAAGTACCTATTCAACCAGGGCTCACCCTTCTTCCCTTTTCAATTGCATAAGAGGTTCTCAGGTCTACTCTTACGTTCACCTTACTGAGACAGTTGAGCATGTGTATTCCATCTTATTTCTCATAGCTGGTCAATATGAAGGTATAGTGGTCTACAGTCCATGACCTCTCAAGCTGGGCAGACCTACTTGGTCAACACCATGGTGGGAAGGGTGGCTGGAAGGCTGGTGTGACTGGGAGCTGATTCTAACTCTGAATTGCTACATCTTGTCCTTTCCCCTAAAATGAACTGCACTGCCTTTAAGGTCCTTCGAATATCTTCCTGAGAAGTCCAAAAGTTGATCTTCTGTGACATATTATATTGCCATTTTCTAAAAAGCCAAATTTCTGTTTGACATTATTCTGCAAATATTTTAATAGTGTGTGGCCTGCATTAAACAGGAAGCAAAAAAGGATCTTTCACGATCAGAACTCTAAGGAATTATGCAGAAAACCCTTCCCATTGTTCAGGATATATTTGTGCAATCTCTATGAGAGGGAAACAAATGAAGAGAGTGCTGTACCTGTGGGAGGTGGAAGAAAGCCCTCAATTAGAGATTAAGCTAAAGCCTAACATTTCTATGCTGTGAACCTCCTTTGGCAATCTAGTGAAGCCTTAGCCTGTTTTCAAAATGCTTTAAAATTCATAAGACATAATATGTAAGAATACAAGGAAATACATTATTTTGAAATATAATTAATACCTATATTTTTATAAAGACAAAAGTGCTTTATTTAGGAATCTTTATAAAGGCATTAAATACCAACATTTAACAGCAGGGATAGTAAACACCATAATTTATAAGTAGTGATGAGCATAAATTTTGAAATGTCTATAACTGTAATGTGATAGGAAAATATCTGTGATATTTATCTATAACCAAGTTCCAGATTCTCCTAATGCTATTACAGTTGGTTATCTTTATTCGTAAGTGGAAGCGATGCAAGATTTCACTTAGAGTTAGTAAAAGTTAAGATGCAGTATTTCCCCAAAGTAAACCCCACAGACCTCAGTTTAAAAATATTTAAAAATGTTCTGAGATACTATCTCTTCGAGACTATGTTCTTCCTTTAGAAGTTTATGCTAAAGAAGTGATCTTGGTGAGGTCTTCCCTGCTCGCCTTGTCAGAATTTCATCACCCCCATCCCTAACTAACAATATTTGATTCCCCTTCCCTTTTTTTTGTCCCCCTAAGCAAGTGTGTGTGTGTATGTGTGTGTGTGTGTATCCTCTACTAGAATTTAGGTTCTGCAAGGGTAGGCAAGGGTAGGGTTTTGTTTTTTTCTCTGTTGTATTCACAACTGGATCCTCAATCATAGAACAGTATGTGGCACATAGTATAATCTTAATATACATTTTTGGAAAGAAAGAAAAAGTGAAGGAAAAAACCTATAACTTATTGTCAATAACACTGTTGACAATGATAGTGTGATCATTATGAAGTCAGGAACTTAGAGAGATGGAGGGATCCCTTTGTATTTAGTAAAAATTTCAGTGATTGGTTAGCTGTACTGGTGATACAGCCTGGTGCTAAAAAGACTGAGACTGATGAGTTTCTTTACCATTTGGCCACAAAGCTGCCTTCCTCTAGCCAGTCAGCTTTCCAGTGTGTGTTCAGTGTCTGTCCAGACTGTGAGAGTGTGAATTAATTCTCTACTTCTAGGAAAAAAACAACCCATACTGCATGCTCACTGCCAGGAAGTTGAGAACACTCTCTTCACTGACTCCTGGTGATCGTTGAGCCAGGCAAAGAAGGCAAGTCATTTGTTTCTCAGCCCTGTGTCACTGTACCATGTCATGATGCATCTATAAATGACAGTATGAACACCTAGCCATGATAAAGCTAGGTGCACCTGACATCAATGAACTGCTACCATCTACTAAACCCTCACACGTATGATTAGTCAATGATCTTATTATTAGAGATAATAAAACATTTTACATAATTATCACCCTTTGTGAAATTGTTATGCAAATTTCTGTGAAAATTTCCAAGCCCCAACATATAATTTGCTCATTTCAAGCAGTTTCCAATTCAACAAAACACTAGCTCATTAATAAAAAAAGTTCATGGTACCTTCATGGTCATCCCTATGTCATTATGAATAGCTGTAGTTCTAAAAGGTTATCAAAACCCTTTACCAATACAGTCTTACCCAGCCTCAGATATAAAGTGCAATTATGGAAGAAGTCATATTTTACAGTCATAAAAACCAAAGGAAATTTGCTCCTAGCTCATAGATGACAGCTGAGAAACTATCATATTCAATGTGGTCCTGACCAATGGTTAATCAATTCACTGGAAAAGCTGGTTAAGTGAGAAATCATAAAAAAAAAATACAGATATGTGTGAATTTTGTTTCAATTTAAAATATATCCATATGTATAAACATTCACCACTCTTCTGAAGGTGAGTCAAAGCCTATTCTTTGAAATGGGTCTACAAATGGAGTTTCATTGTTCTTTCCTGCAAAGAACATACATAACACATCATCGCAATTTCCAGCTTTAGTTTCTTTATAATACAGAAAGAAATTAAAGATACTTGAGAAAGGAATGCAGAATCCTTCCAGATTTTTATGAGTCTTTCCTTAATCTTTTACAAATCTGATCTACACTAAATCATGAGAGCAATTTTTTACAATAAGTCATTCCAAAGCATTTAAGTTGGTTTTAGAAACATTAACTTTTTTTTGAACTCACAGTGCATCTATTTATACAACATTATTAAAATTTTGTAATTATAGGTATTAGTGGAACTGGCATTAACTGATTTGAGAACAAACGCAGCTCATACGTGCTAAGCACATAATTCTACTGGTGAGTAGAACAGAATGGAAATGAATGGCCACAGTAGAGGGCAGCCTATCAGCCTTGACATCCAGCATTCCATGCGAGTAGCCACCATTTTATACAAAGATGGAAGTTAATTTCATTGGCAAGTCAATTAAGAGTAGGTTAGTTAAGAAAATTTGCACTATATTCCTCTTTTGTAAGTAAGCTACGCTTGCTCCCTTTAGAGCAACTGTTCTCAAAGTAAGGTCCTTGGGTCTCTGGCATCTCTGAGGCATGTTCAAGGGATTCACAAGTAAAAGTTATTTTCATCATAACATAAACACATTATATGTTAATATTTGCACTGATGGTGCAAAAACAATAGTGGGTAAAAATGCTGGTGCCTCAGCAAGAATCCAAGCAGGGGCACTAAACTGCCCTAGTAGTCCTCACATGATTTTGCACTGCCAAACACTCACAGTTTAAACAAAAAGCCTGCTTTACTTAAGAATGTCCTTGATAAAGTGGCAAGAGTGAATAATGTTTTAAAAATCTCAACCTTTTGAGTATACGTCTTTTTAATATCCTGTGTGATGAAATGGGAAATACGTAAAAAGAAGAATGAGTACCAAAGTACGAGTGTCAGAAGGAAAAGAAATCATCCACTGAGTTGAGAGCTGAACAAGCTGTTTTTGTTTTTATTGTTTTTTTGTTTTCATAAAACAACATTTTTACATGACAGGATGGCTGACTGACAAATTACAATTGTTTAGATTTGGGTATTAAAGTAGGAGTTTTCTTGAAAATAAACAAGCCTGTCCTGCCAGCTCAAGGAGAGCTGAAAGCCTCTGTTGCCAATGACAAACTTGGAGCTTTTCAGCTGAAATAAAAATTCTGGAAAACTTGTATCCACTACTAAGAGCTTAAGAGCTTACAAATCAGTGAGAACATTAATGAATATGATTTATTTTTATATTGTATAACTAAATGGGTCAACATTTGAGGACTGAAATAACTCAGTAAACAAAACATTCAAAATAATGAAGGCATGATAAAAGCTATGCATGGATAAAAGAGCCATTCTAAGTGCAAAATATACCAGTGGATTTTAAAGTTAAAAAGTATGAAGAGTTCATTAACATGGCTTCAGATTCCACACTGCAATTAATTTTTATGGAACCAGTATTTGTCAAGATTTAGTACTGTATCAAAGAAGAATATCCATACTTAACTGAAAAGATTATTATAATACTCCCTTTTCACTAACATATCTGTATGAAGCTGGATTTTCTTCATACACTTCAACCAAAACAAACACATCCCAACAAACTGAATGTAGAGGCATACATGCAAGATTTGCAAAAATGTAAAACAATGCCAAGTATTTTTTCCAAAAATAGTTATTTTTTCCTAAAAATGTTATTTATGTTAACATGAAATGAATTTATTATTTTTAAAATATTATAAACATGAATGAATAAATGTTTTAAACTTCTCAGTTTTAATTTCTAATATGATAAATTTTGATACATATAGCCTAAATAAAAAAGCTCTTTGATGTCCTCATTAATTTTTAAGACCATAAAAGGGTCCTGGTCCAAAAAGTTTGAAAACTGGTACCTAGAATATTTTCAAAGGTGAATTTATGTGAAATAAATAATTTTTAAACATTGAGACAGGACCTTATTCTGTCACCCAGGCTGGAGTGCAGTGGCACAATCATAGCTCACTATAGCCTCCAATTCCTGGGCTCAGGTCGTGACCCTCATGCCTCAGCCTCCCAAGTAGTTGGGACTTCAAGCTTGTGCCACCACACACAGCTAATTTTTTTGATTTTTTTTTTTTGTAGAGATATAATCTCTTTATGTTGCTAAGGCTGGTCTCAAACTCCTAGGCTCAAGCCATCCTTCTGCTTTGGCTTCTCAAAGTGCCAGGGTTATAGGCGTGAGCCATTGTGCCTGGCCTGAAATAAAATAATTTGAACACAAAAGAGCTATTGATTTCCTGGATTGAAAGGTTGGGTGTTGGTGGGTAAAGGCATAAAGTTTATCATGATTGTGCTATTTCTATGAATTAAGCTGTGACTATAAAAGGAAGAAATCGGCATAAACATCTTCTCAAAATTTAGCAGCCTTATTAATCACAATTTTTATAACAATTTTAAATGGACAGACTGCTTCTATTATCATAAATGCTTTTTGAATTATTTTGTACAGAGTACAACATTAGATAATCTAAGAAGTCTGGATTTCTTAAAATTTGATAGCTTGTTTGATTAAATAACCAATAAAATGAAGTCTAGTAACAATGTCAGTATCTACTTTTATTGGTATAGATTTGAACTAAAAGTGATCAAATGATTCTATTTTTAAAATTCTCATATAGTTTAAACTGATAGAGATAGTCTATAAAAAACAATTATCTGTGAAAAGATTAGTGTTTAGTATTACAGGGTTCATAGAATATTGCTTAAATTTTTATACTGTTTTCTTAGCTCAGGCTGCCATAACAAAATACCATAGAGTAGGTGGCTTAAATAACAGAAATTTATTTTCTCAAAGTTCTGGAAGCTGGAAGTCTGGGATCGGGGTGCCAGCATGGTTAGGTGCTAGTGAGAGCTCTCTTCCTGGCTTTTAGAAGGCCGCCATCTCGCCATGTGCTCACATGGCCTTTCCTAGGTGCATGCATGTGGGGAAAGAGAGAGCTCTCTGGTGTCTCTTCTTATAAGAGCACTAATCCCATCATGAGGGCTCCAGCTCCATGACCTTATCTAAATCTAATTACCTCCTAAAGTCCCCATTCTCTAAATGCTTCCACATTGGGGGTTAGGGTTTCAACATGTATTTTCTTGGGGGTACACCATTCAGTTCATAGCAACTATCTATTTCATTTACATAAATACTGTTAAAATAAACACTTGGAATAAAAAGAAGGTAGGAATTTAAAATCTAAGAGGTGCCAAGAGATCACTGATACTTATTTAAGTTAATTGACAATATATAAGAAATAAACACTAGAAACAATGGGACAACTCACAGCTTCCTTTATTATGTTATCATGGTTCTTAGTCCTATTTCCTACACTTTTCAGAGCCTAACAATTTTATACCAGGCTTTTCCCTATGTAGCTATGCTCCAAAGGCCATCATATGATCCATGATATAGGCAAATCTATATATTTTTAAAAGTGTGTTTAAATGAGGCTCTACTACTTGTCATATCTTTCCAACAAAGCAGGACTCAATTAAAATGGTCTATCTTCTTTTTCTAATTTTCAGAATAACATATAGTTTAATAAACCTATAAAATGTATACTTAGTAAATTCATAAAGTAGAAGATTTATGTTTAAAATCTAATTTTAGACACTACATAGTTATGGAACTACGAATTTAATAGAAAATGAAAGAAGCTTTAAAAAATTATGAATTTAAATTCATAACACAACAGTGACCTCTAGAAATTCCAAACTGTAGACTTAACAGGGTAGAGTCGCACCAGCTTCACACTGGCCAGCTTCACTGCAGCTGTGTCTCTGCCTGCGGTGTGTTATTTGGTCACACCACCAGATTATCCCAAAATAAGGCCAATTCTATTTTTAAAAGTAAATTAGTCTATTGGTTCTAAAACTTTCCTGAAGACAGTCACTTGATAGAAAGTCATTCAACTTTCAACCAAATGCCTTTGTACACTGGGAAACAACCTCCAGTAAGTTAAGAGAGTCATGTATCTCCACTCCTTTTAAAAACATGACGAGTGCAGCAGTGATTCATTTTTTTCCCTTTGTTTTAAATGTGAAAACTAACCATGAGTGTTAAATGTCAGTAATATGTTAAATTTTGTAAGTAATTCCTATAAAATTTAGCCAAAAGGAAGTGCATTTCTCACCTGTGTGGCCTCACCTGTGAAGTACACCAGGCCTTGGCAGTGATTTGCCAAGAGGAACAGAGTAAGCCTGGAATATGGAGAGACTTGATCTAGGGTGCTTTGAGTGGGTGGTCAGTAGTCCAAAGGGCATGCTGGCTACAAACTGGCCTGGCTTAATGTCCATATTCAAAGTGTTTGATCAGGTAGCTAAAGGTTGGCTTTGGTGCCATGAAGCAAATGCAGTATTTATTGCTGGGAGGGAAGGGAGAAGTTGTACTTCATATTAATTAAGCACATAGTACATGCTAAGCTCTTTATATACATTAGCTCATTTCACAATTCACAATTCACATTAGGTATTACACCCACATTTTATAGATGGTGAAAACAGAATTTGGATAGGAAAGTAACTTGTTCAAGATTACATAGTTAAGTTAAATGGTGAAGCCAAGAATGGAATCCAGAACTATCTGAATCTAGAATTGTTTTTAATTCTTCTTGGTGAGGGGAAGCACTGTGCTTTCAAAGTTACCAGTTTGCAAGAAGAACCTAGTCAGAGGAAAGTGCCAGAGTTAGCGGCCTTTCAAAGAGCTAGGCAGTAGGGCGATTAAATGCTCAAATACAACACAGGGTTCTAAGCCTTGCTATTTTCATGACACTAAGGCAGAAACAAGGCATGAGATCTGAGAAAAGGAGCAGATGTTAGAAGATGAGATACTACGACTCTGTGCTCATATGGTTGCTCAGGGCCTACCCAAGGAACATGAGATACCAATCATGTAGAATTCCTGAAACAACTCTTCCCTTCCCTGTAGACCTCTGATGAGCCTAGGGAACCTAATGCACTATTCTAAGTAGAGTCCACCCAGGGGATGGTGGGTCTGACTTGCATGTTCAGAATGCCAGCCCCTTAACCTGGTAACAAAGATTCTCTCTTTGACCAGACTCCAGTCAGGCTCCTCTCCTCAATTAGGCCTCAACCTTGGTCTATGAAGACTTGAGCAAACACTAACATAGTTTCTAACAACTCAAGGCCACATCCCTAAGATGACCCTATCTTCCCTGAAGTATCTGTCTGAGGAACTCCAGGCTGCCAAAAAAAAAGTACTGTTTGTCCCAGCCAACATTTGAGCACAGGGTCTTTGTCTTCCAGTCTGTGTGGGAGGATAGAATTCTACCTTCCATAATGGCCAGTTAGCAGACACAGCTAGCCTAACCACATGCACACTAACTGACCTTTGTATTCCTCACTTCCCTGGCTCTACTAAGCCCCTGCTTACCCACCTCCATACGCCTTCACTCTCCCTGCAAAACACTCATTCACCTCCGTACAATTCGAAGCTCAGATGAGTTTATACTGGACTCTTTTCCTTATTGAAATAGTTATTACTGATTAAAATCTGTCCTTACTACTATAACTAGTGTCCAGGTTTGTTTATCTTTGACACTGACCAGGGCTACAGTACACAGATATGGACAAGGAGCTTTCCTTTTTCAACATCCTCTTTGGGAATAAAACTACTTTCCCTATTTGAAAACAATTGCTAGAAGGATTAGAGTGTGGCAGAATGGGAATTGATTGTATATTAAGACATCTCCAGGGAAAATAACTTATCAGTCCTGAAATGTAAAAGAACATTTATTTTCACAATCTATATTTCTATATTCATTACATCACTGGATTTAATATAGCAGAATACTACCACTTAATTTCATTTTAATGCTATGAATTCAATATCTCAAATATTAAATTCTAAAATATAAAATTTAAGTCAGATTGCCATGATTCAAGACGAATAAATTGAGGAATCAAATATGCAAAAGCAGACAATAAAAGAAACATTTTTTACTTAAATGAAAAGTATTCTAGATAATCTGTAGATAAAATGAATTAATCTGAGTGTCAAATATATCAAGTTAATGCAAATAAAATGTAGAGTTGTTAAATGGGAAAAGGTATTACCAGGTCATTATTTCAATGTTTAACTCAACGACATGAAGTCTTATTATCCAAAATATCTAAGTATACTATCCAAGAATAATCTATTTAAATAGAATCAAACAGCATTTATAATTATAATCCCTTTTAACTGACAAAGTGTGCACTGGGCTAGTATTCAGCCTAAAAAGGTAAGAGGTAGAAACATGATAAGTAAAATCACTCAAATTTGGTGATAAGACCTTTGTTTTGGTGGGATGGCAGAGCTCAAAGGACTAGGGTTAAATAGGCTTACATATCAAATTCTAATGACAAATTTTAAAAGAATCTGTTGTAATGGAGAAATTCTGAGACCTGGAAAGATGACAGGAGGGAATAACTAGATTTGTCTCTATTGTTCACAAAAGTAAAATCAAATGGTATTTGCCCATTTACCACACTAACCGCCATGTGAGTTGTATTTACTCACACTAGTTTCAAGCCTGGGGCCTCGTGACGCATATGTAACTCACACATGTCTTTACCTTAAGCCGAGTGAACTATTTTTCAAGTTGCATATAACTTACACACAGAAAACAATAAAAAATTACAAATTTTTCATTAAATTAGAAAGGATCATTTTGTTTTCAAAGTTTATATTCTATTTTCATAATAAAATACCGTGGCCCCAAGGAAAAATATTTTTTTCCAGTGTGGCAGTCAATGTGTTAAAAAAGTCCCTTGGTATTTTAAATGTTTAACATGTTTTACATTTATATGTGTAAAATGTAAAATATAAAATATGTTTCAAAAGTTCAGTTGGACAACTTATTGATGTCATCACTTTAGTCAATGACTATGCAAGCATCCAGTGATCAGGTGAGAAACCATACCTAGAAGCAGTAAATACGATTTTAAGAAAAAAATTAAAAATTCAAGAATAGCCAGGATGATAGAAGGTGGCTAGCCTTGCCAGACAAGAAAACACAATTGATAAATGTTGGCTCTGATAATTTATAACTGATCAATGATAACAATGGTGTGTACTTGATGTATTTATTTATTAAACATAAAAATTCAATATAAATTTTATAACATATAACATCAAAAACATAGCATCTATTTTGAACATTACATGATTCAAGAAGGGTAAGAAGTCTATGATCAAGGATACATATCTAAAGATTCTGATTCCAAGTGTTTCCTAAGGAAAAAGGTTTAGCCAAATTGTTAGCAACATTATACTGCAGTCAAAAAGCTCCCCCCCTACAGTGACCAATCAGCTGTTTAGAACCTGTGATAGGCAAAATAATGGTCCCTTCAAAGATGTCCACATCCTAATCCCCAGAATCTATGCATACATTACCTTCCATAGCAAAAGGGACTTTGCAGATGTGATTAAAACCCTGTGATAAGAGATTATCCTAGATTATCCAGGTAAACCTGATCTAATCACATGGGTCCTTAAAAGTAAAGAATCTTTCTTGGCTGTGGTCAGGGAGAGATGTGACCAGGGAGGACTAATGGGGAGTTGCAAGGTTGCAGGCTTTGAAGTGGAGATAGGGAGCCAAAAGCAAAGGAATGTATGTGAACTCTAGAAGCTAGGAAAAGGAAGGAAAAGAATTCTGCCCAAGATTCTTGCTTCTTAATATTTTCTCAAAGTTTTTCTTTTATATCATAATATGCTTTTTAAAGTTTTTGCTGAAGTTATATTAGAGTTTCATAAATCCAAGGCTTTTTTAAAACAGGAATGAACTGCGGCTGATGTTGTTCTGTGTGCCAATGGGAAATAACGCGCTGCAAGAGTTCGTTCCACTCAGTCTTGGAAACCTGAAGTGTAATCATTAGTCACAGACTTGCACTACTTCTTAATGAAATAAAGATGCTCCCCAATGTATTTTGGGAACAAGCATTCTAAACACTAGAATTATAGAATAAAAAGGCCACCTCAAAGAGTGGAGCAGTCCCCTCACTGGAGATGTTTAAGAAGGATATTAAGAAAAGATTCTCTGGAAAAGAATCATGTGTTTATCACTATGTTGGGCAGGGTTTTAAAACTATAAATAGATTGTGAAATGAATATAATGGGTTTGGCTAGTATATGCTTAATGGAATTTAATGAAATGGAATAGAATAGAAAATGGCAAAGTACAAAGCATAATTTAAATATGAGGGCTATTTCGTGAAACTTTTACTTATATATTTTATATATGTAAAGTTAAAGTTATACGTACATTGGGCTGTGCTGTAAATTTTGTTTCTTGCTGTGAGTCACAGTCAAAAGAGGTTTGAATGCCACTGTCTTAGAGGGGAAGTGTGATCCAAAACAAGCCACCCACCACATGTATCCTGCCAGCAGAGAAGCCCCGGCCCAGGGCTGCTTCAGTGGGAGGTGCTGGGTTGAAACACAGGCTACTTAGACATCTCCCTGCAGAGGGTCTGGAGCCAGCACAGAGGGAAAATCCCACTGTGAGTGCATCAGGAAGGAGCCCAGGAAACCAGAGAAGTTCTGAATGTTCAAAGTAGAGGACGGATGGGGTTGTACAATGGAGGCAGATGGGAAGATACTATATGGGTGGGCTCTGGCAGTCAATTCAGGAAGGGAAAAATAATTTATCACTATGTGTAAAAACAATAAGAAAAGCATCCCTCACCCTCCAAAACAATTTTGCTTGGCTTTGAAGCCGTTTACATTCAAGAGAAGTAGTGAATAATGCCTGTGACAACACCCTGTACCAATAATATTTATTTTATGTCCCAGGGATGCAATTTCAAAAAGTACATCTTAAAAAGTAATTTGGCAGTGGAGTAGAAAAACGTCAGCTTAGAACTTTTCTTTGTAAATCATAAATGTGGGATGTGTTACCTCATTTGTTGCCACGAAGACAGAATTGATAAATAAACTAAATTTAAATTAAATGATGAGCCATACTTGTGAGCTACCTTCAACATACCCCAGGCATTAAACACTTTCCTAAATTTTAGATCTAGAGTTATCTATCATAGTGAAAATAAAAGCTGACCCTAAATGCTGAATGTAATCACATTCTCTCCATCTTCTCTGACCAAGTGACAGACCATAGTATAACAGAAAAGCAGAGAGCAAAAGATTCAAAGTGGATTCAGTAATACTTTAAAATCTTTCTCATGTCAACAGGGTCTTGAAAGAAAATAGTCAATTTCATATTGCTTTTAAAAATTATGGCTAAGAGTTTAGAATGGGAAGATATTGAAGTTAATATAAATTTTCAGCAGTATGTGCATGTTCTATTTATTATCTTTCTTTCCCCAGATTTTTGCTTGTAATAGTGAATTCACTATAAATGAATCACAGATATGAGCTGAAAATTACTCACTAAATTGTTACAAGCTCAAATGACTATACGGATTTCATCAAGAATCTTTTTTCTTTTTCCTTTTTAACTTTAGAAGAAGCAGCACGATTCACTCAAGCTAATACTCTCCCCTCCCAGAGTGCAGCCTGCATGATGTTTCATTTTGGCTTCAGCTCCAGAAAGTGATTTGAGGACACCCACGTGGCTGCAATGCTGTATTAGCACCTCGACTTTTCCTCTCATTCTTCCAGCTGTTATTCATTTATTCATTGTGGCAGGACTACTTTAATTAAATCTGACCTTCTTTGAACTTTCCTTCTACATTTCTCTATCATCAACAGAAACTATGCATATTGTACCTGAAAGTATATTTTATACTGGATGAAATTTTTTTCTGGTGACAATAAAATATATAAATATATATGTGTGTGTGTGTGTGTCACAATATACCACTGGCAAATAGGAAGTAGCTAAAAATAATGCTTGAGAGTTGTGAACTAAACATCTCCTCTTGGGTACATACGCACTTCAATTCAGTATATCCAAAACCAAACCTCTATTAACATTCTCTAACAGCTCCAAGTGTTACAAGCTCACCATAAGGTCCCATCATCCCTATCCCTCGGTATCCCATAAAGAAACTTCTTTGTCCCCTTTGGCCCTCCAATACAATTGTCAAGTCTTTTAAGTGCTAATTCTTTATCACTGGAAGCTATCACTCCTTTCCTGTTCTAGACCTTCACCTGGATAAACACAAAAGGCCTACAGGTCTTCCTGGTTTGACCTCCACAATCTACTCCCACATGTGGTCAGAGATTCTTCCTAGAACAGAGTCTGCCACACAAGAAACCTCCTGATGAGAGAACGGCCACCACATGTGCTTGTGTCTGAGCGATCAAAACTGAGTGGATCAAGCCTCGGCATCCAGCTGTCTATTTGCAGGAAAACCAAAGGCAAAGTCATTCACTGACCTGCACCTTGGACACGCAATCAGCGACATCCAGACTACGGGAAGTGACAGAGGTCAGAGGACCCACGTTCTTCCACATATAAAGTGTGAGGAAAATCAAGGGATGCAAGAGAAACTGCAGATAAAAAAGCCTTCAAAACATTTAAAAAATGAGCAAGACTAAAGTATAATGCCTAGGGATGCACACCTGGATGAACAATAAAGGATCACAAGGGCATGGTGACTGTAGAAGTCATGGTGGTCTCTGTCAGGAGGGAGGTGTGACTGGGATGGGGCCTATGAGGAGGGTTCTAGGGGGTCAACGTTGCCAGTTGTGGTTACCAGGGTGTTTGCTTTAAAATGCTTTATTAAGCTGCACATTTGCTCGTATAATCTACTTTCAGTTTACAATGAAAAGGTTAACACACACACACAAATCTGATCGTGTCACTGTCTTTTTAAACCCTTCAATGGCCTCACGGTACTTGTAAGAAAAAGTCCAAGCTCCTTCACATGGCAGACAAAGCAGCCACAAGTTCTTTATTCAAAGCTTCAATGCTTGCTAGCTCCCTCCCTACATTAAAATTTTCAGTTCCTCAAAAGCATTCTGCTTTTTCATGTCTCCAGGCCTTTATGCATCAGTCACTTGTGCTTGGAACACGAGTCAAACATGGCTCCTCTCTCCCTTTACTTGGCTGATTCTGTGTGTCCTTCTGGCCCCAGCAGGAAAGCCTTCCCTGATGCTCCAATGCTGGAAGGTACCCCAGGCCTTCCCATTATACACTGTGCTTTCCCAGTCACAGCATTTATCACCTGCATTGATACTGTCTATTAGTTTATATTTTTTAGGCAAGATAGATGTATAACATGGCCTCAAATTTCTGTATCCTCAATACCTAGCAAAATGCCCAGAACACAATAAGAATACAATAAACTTATATAAAATATGTACACACATTTGTTCATAAATGAAAATTGCTTTTGTTGGCATCAACTTATAAGAACACAAAATATAAGCAAAGCAATAATTAAAGACAATACCAGTTAACACATTATGCCATGTACTGTTTTGTTAATTAATCCTCTAAACATTATTTTATTACATTTATCCCAAATTTACAGATGAGGAAACTGAGCCATAGTAACATGCTCAAGGTGACACAGCTAATAACTGAGACTAGAACACAGGCAGTCTGGCTCCACAGTCCTTGCTCTTAATTCCAATAAAATATCACCCCCCACTGCTTAACACCACTGCCATTCATTTCAGAGACTGAAGCAGGTGGCTTTAACTGAATAAAAACAAAACTCTGTTGTGGTTGCCTGATAAAGAGCACACATGGACATTACACACATGAGGGATGCCAAAATTCATAGGATCGGGGAGGAGAGAACACCAGGTGCAGCAGCACTTCAAAGAGCAGGTAATCCTAGATGCTCTGGCGAGCTATGCACCAAGACATCAAATCCTGACATTCCTCCTACTGGCCTCCAAGTGTGTCAAAGGCACAATGTCTCTGTGATTGCAGGCTGACAGACAAAAGGCTGCTGACAGGCAGGTCTTCAGAGTGAAAGTGAGGCCAGATAAATAACAGCAGCCACGGCACATACCAAGTCATATTCAAAGTTGCATACAAAGCCCGGGGAGTTCTGTTCTTAGTAAGCTTGGAATCTCAATCAAAATAAGATGATCTATGAGCTAGGAGTGATGGCTCATGCCTATAATCCTAGCTCTTTGGGAGGCTGAGGTGGGAGGATCGCTTGAGGCCAGGAGTTCAAGACCAGCCTGAGCAATATAGCGAGATCCCATCTCTACAAAAAATTTTTTTAAATTAGCTGGATATGGTTGTGCGCACCTGTAATTCCAGCTGCTCAGGAGGCTGAGGCAGGAAGATCTATTAAGATCTCTTAAGCTCAGGAGTTTGAAGTTGCAGTGAGCTACGGTGACACCACTACACTCTAGCCCAGGCAACAGAGTGAGAGCCTGTCTCAAAAAAATATATACCATATTAGGCTCTCACGATTCAAAGGTAAAAAATGCTGGGGCTACCCTCAATAAGCTTATGTGGCAGTGGGGAAGACAAACAAATACACCGAGAATTACAATAGAGGTGAAACATCCTATAAGATTTTTGCATGAGTTCCTTGGAGCATGTGAATTACACTGCCAGGGTGGGGGTAGAAGGTAGAGTCCAGGAGGTTTCTAAAAGGAAGTTTCTTTGAAGCTGCATCTAAAAGATGTACATTCCCGGTCAGACAACTAGGGAAGCAACCCAGCTACTACTGCAAGCCAATGAGTTAGATGAAAAATAACTATGGGAATTGAGAGGGATGAGGGGCTAGAGAAGATATAATGGAGGAAGAAGCTGGATCATGAAGTTTGGAAGGAGGCATGTTTTATGGTGATGATGACAATAGGCTGATCTTTTTTACTTCTCAAAGATACTTTTTCCTGAAGAGCTCACCTACATCCATCAGTGACAGAATCACCAACAGCACAAAACATTCATAACCTAGCAACAGTGAAGAGCAGCATAAGGGGAGGGAGGAGAAAAATGATGCTGGGTCAGTAAAGACTGTGGTGGTAGCAGTGCAGAAGCCACAGAACAGATAAAAGTGGTGAACTCATGCGAATTAGCAGATATGGCCAGGAGGTCCTAAAAATTATAATAATAAATATACACCAAGATATCTGCCAAGGATATCTATGAGCCCTCGTAATAACAGAGGGCTTTGAGTCATCTGTCCACGCAGTTGGTGGTATCAAAAAAGAGATAAAGTAGACAGAAGAGACAATAACACAAAAAGACATGTACAAAGTGAACTATCTTTTCTCTCCTATAAACCCACTTCCTTTTCCTATGTTCCCTGTCTCATTTGGGTATCAGTATGCAACCTGTGATCCAGGTCCATCATTGATACCTCCCTCTTCCTTAAAGTTTAAATTTTAGTGTGCCTCAGAATCGCATGGGGGACCTGTTACAAGTGCATGTTCTTTGGCCTACTCCAAGAGGTTGTGATTTGGTGAGTCTGGGTGGGACCCTGGAATCTGTCTTTTTAAGGATACCCTTATATGCCGAAAAAATCACACTTTGAGAAACAGCACCCCATCTCCAATCAATCTCTGTGCAGATTTTGTGCCCTAAATAAATGTCTCTTAAATTCATTCCTTCTCCTCCCCACCCTCCCTGTCTTAATTGTGGTCTTCATTTCCCTCCTTGACTAATAGTATAGTCAAGCCATCCTACACACAAAGCTTTCTAAACCACAGGCTTATATGGGATCGGCCATGGTCTGCCCCTGACTGTGTCTGCTCCTCCTGTCTGAAACAAGCATAACACTGGAAAGAAAAAGGAAAGATGGATGAGAGAGACTTTGTTAAGTGTGGCTAAAACGTGTTGCCTTAATGGCCATAGCAGAAGGAGATGAAGCAAAAGGCCGTTCTGAAAGTACCTAAGATAAAATGAACTATCTGGCTTTACAACAGACTCTATGAGCATACCCATACCATTATTACTCTCCAGTTGTTATAAATACCTATATACCAATAGCAAGAACTTAATGTCAGCAAAACCCTATATCTTAACTGGTATTAGAAGTGAATACTTATTTTATCCAATAGATAAATCCAACTTTAAAAAATGATTATGAAGCATCAATGAAACAGAATATAGACATAATATGTGCAGCACTTGCCAACTAATATTTTCCCTCAAGATAGAGGGCAAGGAATGCACAAAATTCAAACATCATGCTTGCCAAGATTTTACATTAAAAAAATTTAAGAGCCAGATTGTAAAGACTGTGTGGAACTTAATACATTCATGTTGCCTTTGTTTGTTTATATGGGGGGAGGGGCACTAACTTAGAACCCAATTAAAGGCGGGATGAGGACTGCTCTGGCCTCTGACACACAGCTCCCTCTGACAACTCTGGAAGCCCCTGTTGCATTTTAAAAGGCAACAAATGACACTGAAAGGGTAGGAGGTAGGAGAGAGTGAGTCACTCATCACACAGACAAGTCAAGGGCCATACCAATACTGAATCTTAGAGTCAAACAAACAGACCCAACAAAGAAAATTAACTTTGGATTTCTTCTCAATTGTGTATGATTACAGCTGTCATAGAATATCTTATTGTTAGAAAGAAGCATGATTAGAACTACTTTTTCCTCACCTGCATTTGAAATAGATGGGGAAGAGCTCAGAGTTTAAGATAGCTGAGCACTAAGAGTTTAGGTTAGCGAAGCATCCTATTTAGGGTGTGAGTGTGCAATACACAATCGTCCGACGGCGCTCTAACCGGCCTCCAGCCAACCTGCACACCCAACTACGCCTCCCCCTCAGCTCCTCTTCACATGCTTTCTCTGCCACAGGGCACATGACTCCAATTTTTGCCCGATAATTCATTTGTAATGATGCTAGCAACAACCTGCTTATTAAATGGCATTCAAAAAGGGAATTCCCTATGGCCATGTGTTTCTATAAATTTTAAAGAATCTGATCACTGTAAAAAGCCTCCTAGTCATCATCTCTCTTACCCTTTTATTTCTAAGGGTCTGCAGCAGGGTAAACACAGAATGAAAGGAACAGAGAAAAAGAGAGGCAGCAAGAATGAGGGGGAAGGGAAAGGGAAAGGAAAAATGTGAATGAGCAAAAGCCAGGGGAACTGGGGGCTGGGTTTTCTGACAGCCCAGCATTTGTTTCCACGAGTCCACTTTAATGGACTCCAGGTGCATTCCAGGCTAAGCCTCCCCCAGCCTCCGTCACTGTAAGGTCATGAGAGGAAAACCTGATCTTTCTACTCACAGTGCTGTGGCTCCACATGTTGGGGCCCAGCTACATCCTCCCCCCTTTGATTCTCAGCCTTAAATTGCAATTTTGAAAAGTAAAAAGCCTGAGAAACAGCTGTAGGGAATTGCACTTGGAGCCCAGCAGGCAATGCTGGGAAGGACCGGCACACTCTTCGTTTTCATGCGCACAGCAATGAAACTGACTGGCTCATTTCAATATGCCAGAGGTTTTTCTTTTATTCTCTTTATTTTATTACTATTTTATTTTATTTTGCAAATACATCCTCAGATGTCACTATCCAGAAGTTTGCAATCCATAAGCAAAGATTTAATACTCAGTCTCTCAGTCTGTTGTGGAAAAAAAAAATACAATTACTTCTCTGTCCAAAAGTTTAACTTTTTTTGTTTCCCTCACCAGTTCTCCTGATTTCCTGTAGCTAACTGGCTCCAAGGCAAGAATGAAGTAATTTCTTTCCTCCATGATTTATTTTCTGTCTGACGATAAGTAAGCAAAAATATTATAAATGGAGAAAAAGAATGATTCACAACAAATACTTCTCAAAGACACAACTCTAGATTGACAGAGTATGCAAAAACACAGTACTGTGTACCATGAAACTTAACAAGAATAAAGTTGCATATTCATACTTATTTTTGTGTAATAATAATAAACTTTTTAGTAAAACTATGTGCCAGGCACATAATGCTAAGAGCTTTATACACATTATCTCATTTAATCCTTGGAACACCCTTGCATGGGAGAAATAATCTTTTCATAGGAGAAGAAACAGGTTTATGGAGGTTAAGGAACCTGCCAAAGGACACGTGGCTAATACAGCAGCAGAGCCAAGATGCAAGCACAGATCTGCATCCAAAGAGCACTAGGCCAGGTCCATCCCCCAGGGTTTACAATTTAAGAGGAAAGCCCCAAAAAGTCTGCTGCTCAGAAATGCACACTGGATAACTCTTATGCCATCAACTAGGGCTTGAACAACAAATCCTCTCTGTTACAGCCCTATCTTAAATCTCTTTTAAATGCATTCGTCTTCCCGTATTATTAAGTGAAGTATAGTAAACTTAACTGCAGCTTTCTAAAGGGATTCAGGATCTGTCTTCCAATAATCGAGTACATTTTGTTTGTGTTGTTGTCAGCTCTAAAGATCACTGTAGGAATTTGCTGAGGAGCGTAATGTTGAGTGCACGACAACCCATCTACCAAGAGCTTGGCTGAGATACATAATGTACGTACAGAGAAAGGCTGCTTGATGGATATGCAGTCATTTCAGTTTTCTACATATGCAAAATGCTACTGAAGGATTAAGCTAGACTAGAAAAAAAAAGGTGGCCTGGACTAAGCCATATATCCATCCCCTTCACCCCCACTCCTACTCCTGTCCAGGTTTTAGTGAACTTTGCTTCTGACATCCTCCACTGAGGGATATAACATCTGAGCCAAACAGGCATGGTATTGCTCTCAGTCCAGTCTGGTGTAAAGAAAAACACCATGCAATTCGCCACACACACACTGTAAGGATGCTTATGAGAAAATTGTGAGGGTTCTTTATGAAAACTCCAGGAAAAATTTCCTTCTGACCCCTGGGCCAAGAGTAGTTCTACAGAGTAACTGATCTCATGGACATTCTAAACTTCAAAACTAAGCCTACTTTCTTTGCTGCTAAGAGGAAAAAAAAAAAAAAAACAACT
>VBSM01000361.1:66369404-66400268 GCA_008086735.1 Cheirogaleus medius | reverse complement strand
CAAAAAGTAACCAATAATAAATGAGGATGGCTACATGGTACTAACTGGCATACTCAGAATTTTTACCCTCTGTGTCTTGGTGATATATAAAAAAAAGTGAGTTCACTATGAATGTGAGAAAATGTATTTTCCATTATTACCAGCCCTACATTTATGATCTAAGCTCATTAAGCTTTCTAAAAATGGTTGTATGTTAAGTTCTTATTAAGCTTTTATGTGATACAAAGCCAATTGTAACCCAAATCCTAACTCTTATTTGGAAGACAAGATCTATAGGGGAAAAAAGGCTTAATTAAAAGAGTAAAAACAAAGAGATTACTGGTGATGTCTCTGCCATTATAGTTTTTCAATTAATAATAATTTGCCACTATATATTAAGTTAAAATATTTTTTTAAATTTGATTTTTAGAACTAAGTTAAGCACAAGCTTAAATTACTCTGTAACTTTTGCTGTGATGAAGAATATGTGAGCTTTAGCAGAAGGGAGAACAAAAGAGAGAGCTTCTAAGACAGGATATGAGCACCCTGCAAAAGCAGATACAGGACATAGATGATTCTCAACTTTCTACGGTGCCCAGTCATCCACATACTCAGTGAAACACACAATTATAATGCATGCTGTTATTTTTTTTCAATCACCACCATCATTATCAATCTATCAGATTCCCTTTCTACTTTGTACTATATTAGACGGACACAGTACAATTAGGTAATATTCTTCCTTTAACTTTTCTTTTACAATGGGCCAAGATTCTTAAGTGAATCTATAGATATGAACTTCAATCTCTTTATTTACTAAATACTCAAAATGAACCACATTGATAAATTTGTATGAATGTATATATCATATGTGCTTCTTTTTAACACCAAAGACATATCACTGTTAGTTCCCCCCAGGCCTTCTTCACTGGTGTTACCATTAGATTCCTGTATGCATAAGAAAAGGGCCCAGGGGAGCATCACTAAAAATTTTCATGGAACAAAGCTAAAAAGAAAGTTTTATGAGTTAAACAGATGTTCCAGTTTTGAGAGCAATTTGAACAAAGATGAGTAAAATCTTCAATCAAATACTATTTCCTTAGAGTCTACATATACTAAATTACAAACCAAACAGGATCTAAATACTAGGTAAAATAGTGGTATCGATAATTATCATTATTGTCATTATTCTTATTTATTGAGAGGTCACTATGTGATAGGAACTATGCTAAATACTTTACATTGATTATCTCACTTAATCTTCCAAACAACCCTGGGACAGATATAGCTGTTACTGCCATATTACACATCAGGACACCAATGCTCACACAAATTAAAAAAATTAACATGAAGTAACACAGTTGAAGAGCTGGGGAGCTGGGTCTCAAATGCAGGCAGTGTGACTCTAGAGCTGGTGCTTTTCCGCCACACTAGAGTGTGGCATGATACAAATATTTAAGTCAGTCATGAATGAAAACCAATGAAACCCCTTACGAAATGAGCCTTAATTCAATTCTAAACAGAGGAAATACTCCTAGCTTGGTTTTAAGTACCCAGTGTTTGCACCCCTTACCCTGGGTACAAAATTACTGGGCTATATCTTCATCTTTGAATCCCCAACATCCAGTACAGTGCATGATACACAGTAGATATTCAATAAATGTCTGATGATTAAATGAATAAGTGAGTGAACACAGTTTAGTCATTGGTTTTCAAAAGAGTAGAAACGCTCTTCAAGGAAAATGGCATGTGCATTCAGTCTGATGAAGCCATTGTAGGAAGTATTTTTTAATTCCACAATATTAATTACTGATCTCTTTTGTAAATAAGAGCTAGTCTTTCTATTTTTTTCTGAAATCAAATATAGTTGAACTATATTCTAAGGCAATGACAAAACTCACAATATTCTTCTTTGTACACAGTGAGGATATATGATTTAATCGAGCAATTTAAAGAGAGGTAGTAGAAATGTAAAAACATTTAACAGTGTTTTAAAAGTTTTCAAAAAGTGATTATGCTCATCCACGAATCTAAACGAAAATTTAAGAGACTAGGGGTTGGATGAGGTAGTTTCAAAAAAATTTCCATAAAATCATTAAAAAGCACAACCTAATAATAGTACCTGCCAAGACAAAATATTTAAGTAGCTCAAACTTTCTTTTCTTTTTTTTAGGCTAAAGAATTTGGATTTTATTTAATCAGACAAAAAATATTAATTTTTATTTCCATTTTCTTATTTTCTTGACACTTTTTGAAGAATTTTTCTCTCGGCTATACTTAAGTAGCTCAACTTTCTATGCCAACATCACTTCTGGAACTAGAAACCAGATGTAGAGGCAAATTCTCAATTTCTAATCTTCAGCTTCTCAGAGGTCAAGAGAAGTCAACTGTCTACCTCTCTTATGTCAAAGATTGGCTTTTGGGCCACTGGCTAATGGCACAGAGTTATACCTATTTTTATCAATACTGCCATGAATAAAGTACTAGTCCTCTAGTAAATCTCTACACATCTCCAATGATCAGTAAATATGAACTTATAGAAACTATGTGAAAATCAAAATGTTTTTTGAAATTATTTATTTCTCTTCTTTTATCATAGAAGGAGTCCAATCCTCTTTAATGACAGCATTCATTCAATGGTATCTATACACCTGAATGTTTTATATTATAATAAGAAAATTATACTAGTCTTGCACAATTCTCTTAATGTTGTTGTATTTGTGCCAAAAAAAAATCTCCACAAAAAATGGTATTTCATAGTCAGTTACTCTTTTGTGAGATGAAATAGATGGTTTTTCATGGTAATTATCTCGCTCTTGAACATTTACAGCAATATCTCAATCTGCCAAAATCCACTTGTCTATGTAAAACAAAAAGGACTTTAAAAGAGAAAGTAACTTTACACACAACAAGGTTTTTTCCTAAATAATGTAAATATGGCTGCCATTATTAACTAATAGATTGAACAAATCAATTAATGAGTTACTATACCATTTAGTAATATAATCTTGTAGTTCAAATATCAGTAAGTTTTCATACATCTTTTATTTTTTTTCTTGGTGTCAGGAATAGACTAAGATTAGTTAATGTGAGTCAAAATTAGAACTATTTATATGACTGACCTTTGAAACAAATCAAATAAAAAAGTTTTCCAATCAAAATATTGTCAGCTTCAAAATGACTATATATACGTAACAATAAGTCTGAAAAATCAGCTCTGATATGGATTGAATGCCAACTCTTCCATAATCTTTTTCATTACAAAATTCCAGAAATTTATCAGAAAGCTTGCAAACCACCATTCTTCACCTCTGATATATAATATGTAATTCAAGTAAGATATAATTCATCACAGCAGTAAGTGCATTCACTGATTTTTCTAAGCATTTAAAAATGAGCTCTCTCCATCCCTATGACAAGCCATAGCTTACATAATTTTAAAAGAATATTTCATATAATTTGTAAATTTTTAGCACAATTGAACCAAAAATTTGTGTTAAAACACAGTTTAAGTAAACATGTCCATAGAATCCCTTGTTTAATCAATTCATCCCATATTTTTTAGAAGCAGATAGAAACATTAATTATAAACAAAATAAATTTAAGCTAACCAAAAAGGGACAAGAAGTTGTTCTGAACTTCTGCAAGTAAATTATTATATAATTAGAATTCCTCACACAATTACACTACAACTTTGGTTTTCCTACAGGTTTGTGCAATCTGCTGGTTATTGGATAGGATCTTATTTATAAATTGCCAATCAATCCCATCACATTGACTTTTAGCTCCTTGTCATAAAATGCAAATATGTCTTAATTAGCTGAAATTTCTTGCTGGCAAAAAGTCTTAACCACATGGAAGTCTATCAAAACCTAACACCAGATGATGGTTAATACACGCATGTTAAGCAAGGTGGAAAGAATTCTCAACAATCAGGATGATACTGTTTACTCAATTCGGCAAAATATTTTTTTCTTTAGTTAGGTTGCATCTAAACATTTTCCTTCTAACTTTAAACATAGAAGTTACCAGGTCTTTTGAAACTACAGGCCATTCATAAGCCACTGGCAACACAAGTAACAAGTAAAACCCCCTCACCGCACCCCCCACACAAAGAAGTATGTGAAAATGTGGCCCCTGGGATTTCATTTGGATTCATTTCTTTATATTGCAGAGTTAATACAGTAAGAAGAAAAAGACAAAAATCTACCAACTAGGCTGCGCTGCCATCCTCTCCATGTAGTCTTTGGCCATGTCTCGGGCTTCAATGTTCTCAGGATACAGTACACAGAACATTGCCAAGGCACCCAAGTTGTTTCCATAAATTTCATTCCAGCGGGCGCTGTAGTCCTTGGGATCCCAGGGAGGGAGGTACTCCAAGGGGCTGGACAGCATGGTGTGCACAGCCTCGGTGAGCCGGGCTGCAATGTGCTCATGCGAGCTGGCAGCCCTGAGCTGAAGCTCCGCCACCTCTGTCTTGGAGAAGTATAGCATTGGGTGGCTGTCGTAGTTGGCATTGGTGAAGGGAATCATGACTTCTGGGTTCTTGTCGGAGATGTAGGCCGACACAAAGCAAAGCAAATATATGAAAAACACACTGGGAGCCCCCCGTGTGTGAGTCCTCATCGTGGCATCAGATCTCCAAAACTCCAAGGCAGCCAAACCATCTTCGAAAGATCCTACAAGAGATAAAAAGAAAAGCATCTGTCAGCCACGGGAACAACGCATAGGTGGAAACAAGATAGGTAGGGACCTCGCTTACTAGGAAAAGAACTAAATAAAGCTTATGAATTTATATTTTAAATACAATACTAATTTGAATTAGGAAGAAACTTGCTAAAACCATAAGTTCTCATTTTACAGAATTAACATGATACATTAGAACTGTAATCATTATGGAAAACAGAACCTTGGACTTAGGGAAAATGTATATTTGTTCAAGTAGGGAAGAAAAACTCTCCTCGGCATTCTTCTCACATATTATCATGAAAACATGTTAGATTTTATGTTTTTTTAGACATTAATATATAAACCACAATAACCAAAAGCTGGTAATGAGCAGTCATCTGGGAATTTGAGTAGACATTACAAAAAAATAGAAAATCCTATATTTCTTAACATAGACTCTTTCACTCTAACTTATCCCTTCTCCTAAAATTTCTGAGCCAGGGATTAGGATCAATATACCTATAAGAATGCAAGCAGACAAAATATTATGAATAAAGCTAAATATCCTCTTTATGTGAGCAGAAGGTGGAGACAGAGCAGACAAAGACAGAATAAACATCTCCCAAACCCTGGGTCCCCTGGGGCTGACATCATCAGCAAGCACATAGTGAAGACCAGACACGGAGCTGCTGGGACTAGAAACTGACGTGCTTTCATCCGGAAAATAAAATCCCAGAATTAAAAGGCTGAAATAACACGTGTGCATTTTCCCTTTATATGAAACTACTATCTGCTTTTTCATTTTGCATATAGGATTTTGGTGTCATTCAGTAAGGCAGAAATTTAAACCAAGCTCACATAGTCTCTTAACTACTTGACTTTCTTAAAAGCCTTTTTCTCAGTGGCAGATTTGCTTACTGGTTAAAAGGACGTCTTTCAAATGTAGAAACACTTAAAAAAAAAAAAAAAACCTCAGCCTAATAGTCTATGTCCCACATCTGGGATAAAGCAGGCATAATATCCCCCAGAGGAAAGTCAGGGAATTCTTAAAATTCTTAAGAGGGGAAAGGTTATAGAAAGCAGACCAGAAAAAGACAGTTTTATGTAAATAATGAACAGTGGTTTTCAATTATTAAAGGGAAAAACTGATGGTGAAAAATCAACCTCCCAAGCTGAACACAAACTGTTTTTCCAAGGAAAACAATGGCCTCATCACATTCAAAAGAAAGAAAACTAAGAATTTAACAGACATTGAAGATCAATCCACATTCTCAACTTGCTGCATCTCCAAGAGAAAGGCAATAAGGCATCACTTGAGGATGATCCCTGATTCTGGAATTCTTTATATTTCCAACTCAATGGCAATGGTCTTGTGAAGTGTTTTACATTTATTTCAAGAGCAGGACTTCTGATGAATAAAAAAATTTAATATAGCCATGCTAAATAAGACATATAAAATAGAAATAACTCTTGGACTCTGACAGTATTATGTCTAGCACCCAAAGCTTCAAGGAGCTGGCTGGCTGGATCCTTCAAGGTCGGAGACTTAAGCCAAAAGAAATAGTCTTCTGTGGTTACGCCTGAGGAGGGGTGTGGTCTCTGGCAACAGAGAGAAGTCCTTGGGTCTGAAGACATGCTCAGTCCCCCTAGGGGCTTATTTCTCCCTGCTTTCAGAGAAAAATACTGCTAACAATTTTTTAAAAGGAAAAAAGGCCTATGTATATAAAAATCCCCAAAAGTCTAAGAATGGATGCTGTCATCGATGCAATTAGCATTGTGGGGAACAAACAGGTTGGCAGTTTCTCCTCTCATTGACCCTCACATGCATGCAATGAAGGATCTCTCATCTACTGGTTTTGGAATGTGTAGGGGAGCTCAAGGTATAGGTGGGTAGTGGGGGTGGCTCAGACTATGAGGGTATGGATAAGAAGACACATGGAGACTAGAGGTTTTCTATCTCAGATTCTGACATCCCCAGATTCTTATTCATCTTATTCTCCTTCTCCTCCCCCATAATACATACCACCCTCCTACCCAGCCACAGAAGCACTGACTGAGACAGTCAGGGCTGCTCCAGTCCCTCACACTCATAGGTACATGCCTAACCTGACAAGTTAGGCATGTAACTAACTTGCCTAAGTTTGTTAGGCAAGTAACAACTTGCCTAAATAACACTATGACCACAGCTACTTCTGCCACATCGCTTCCCATTACACAGGGCATGCCTGAGTATATTTAAACAAGAAAGAGTTGCTCCCGAAGCACAGAACCTCATTAAGATGTTGTTTTGGGAATGATGCCATGTCAATGTGCTGTTATTGAAGTTTCCCTAGGTATTGCTACAAATTCATGTGAGGGTGTCAGAGGAGCAAGGCTGTGAGTTACCACACATTTGAAACATTAATTCCTTTCAGAATACCATGTGGGCCAATGCAGAAGCCACAGAAATTCTGCAGAACAATCCTCTACAAAGACTGCCTGAGGTCCCTGCCTGTGGCTTCTTCTGAGTGCCACAAACTGTGTTACCGTCCTCATAGCCGGCTCAATGTGCCCAACCCCCACTGTTCTCCCAGCTGGTAAGGTCTTTGCTGATCTACCCAAAGAGCTGATTTCTCTTGCGTCTGGCACATACCTGTATCACACTGGACTCTTTCAACTGTTTACATGCCATGCCTCACAGAAAACAGGAACCTTCTTCCTCTGCACCAAGGAGCTTAGCACTGAACCTGGCATTTAAAAGGTAGGGCGCTGGCTGAGCTAAACTAAACCCTTGAGCTTAGGAAGCTGGTTGAGTAGATCTCATGACTAAAATGAGTAAGGAGAAATTTTGTTCCCCCTTATTTAAAGCCAAGGCAAGTTTGGAATTTTCCAGAAAAACATTTCTGCTAGGAAATTAATGGGAGAAAACACTCATTAATCCTAGAAACTTATGTAGCCTAACTAAAAACTACTCAGTAGTTAAAAAAAAAGAAAAAAGAAATTAAAATTAACTAAAGTCTAACCCAAACTTGTTTTCAGCTAGTTAACCTAAAGGGAGACCTAATTCCCATCCATCATTTTAAATGTGTAGAAAATTTCACCAAAAAATCCCCATTTCCAGACTTTGGATTTCTCCTTTGACCTTCTACGCTAGGCACTTTGTCTTCTCACTCTACAAAGAGAAGAGCCAAAATTAAATGAAAGGAGTATTTCTCAAGATAATTTTAGGTGGCCCCACAAATGGACAGGTTTCATGCTAGTTTTGTAAACTTATTTCAGTGTACATAAGAAAAACTACCACAACCAACCTGAGATTTCAACAAATATACAAAGTTCTTGCTTAAAATACATTTATGTTTAAAAGTAAAAAGAAAAAAAAAAGGAAATGGATATGGATATGGCAAAAATTGTTGAAGGTAGTACCTGAATGACTATAGTTTGGGAGATGCTGAAAATGCTCAGTGAAACAACAGCCATTTGTGAGTTTGCCAGAATGGCCAACCCCAACACTCCCACACCTCTTACCATGAAACAAACACCCGCAAACATACACACGCTATCTCTCCCGTCTCATGTCTTAGAGAAATAAGTCTGAACTTTTGACATGTCTGTGGATGATCTCTTAAGCTATTCACCCCCTAGTTCATTGTGTTCCAGAAATAGCAGAGCACTGCCAACTTCTTTAAATTTCTTTAAGATACACTTGACCCAGTTCAAGAGCATGACATTTTCAATATAGCAAAATCACACTTAACAGCTGATCCTACTAATACATAGTTTATCCATAATTCAATTCTCAGGATGTTTCTCAATGACCCTACTGAGCCTCATTTCCCCTGAAATTCTCCTTTTCCTCTTCTCTTCCACTCTAGCACAGTAACTTTCATAATCCAGTTTTTCCTTCTCAATCTTTTGTCTCACTTTCTGCAATTTGGATAGTAAAAATATTCCTTAATTTTTACCTAATCGATAGATGCAATAGAGTCACTTAAGAATCACTCAGTTACAAGATAATCCAGATAGATAGCAATTTAATCATCTCTCTGCCTGTATGCCCCACATAAATCTGCAGTAGTCCACGTTTGGCACTATGTTAAGGCCAAGCCAAATGAATTATAATTATCTTAAACAGATCTTCACAAAGCAACAATAAGCCCAAAATTATTTTGCTTAAAGTCTGGTTCCAATAATCCACTGCAGCTATTAGGATTCAGGAATCACACACAGAAACTTTGTTTCTATGATCTTAAATACTTTTCCATATTTGATCTTTTACTTTATATTAACAATGTGGCAAAACAGTATTAATTGTTTTTTCCATAATGGAGTAAATTTCAGAGGCAGAACTAGAACTCGAATCTGCTAAATCCTAAACCAAGATCTTTTCCTTTAACCAAACTAATTTATAAGAATGGTCGACAACATTAAAAGTTCCATTTTTGCCATCCTTACACAAAGAAAGCACAGAAAGAGTATGCTGAGAGGGGAAAAAACGAAACACTAAACTAGTACATTGAGTTTCAAAAGAAATGTGGGTTTCCAAGTGGTCTGGGACTGTTTATAGAATGAAACACACGATAGTATAACAGTTATTCCAATTCCTCAGGCTTTAGAAAATATAGAAAGTATAAGGAGGGAAAAGAGAAATCACCTTGAAAGTAAAACATGTCCCAAATTAAGACAGATTAAAAACCCTCTTCTAATTTGTGCCAAATCTAAGGAATACAGCATAATGATTAGCAGTATGGGGTGGCGAGTTGAGCAGACAAGTCTAAATCCCAGCTCTCTTGCCTCCTAGCTTTGATCAACGACGTCTGCTCTCAAAACCTCCATTCTCTCATCCATAAAAAGGAACCTACTTCATGGGGTGATTAAATGTGTATGATGCACTTAGCATAGAACCTGACATGAAGTAAAAGCTCAATAAATATTTATTTTTAATAAAATAGAAGAAATTTCAGACATGCAAGTTTATATTAACCTATCCAGAAAATATTTTATTTGCAATAAACTAAATCTTTATACTTTATAAGCACAAAAGAGAGAGAGAGAGAGAGAGAGAGAGAGAGAGAGAGACAGACAGAGACAAAGAGAGAACCAGAGATGTTAACTGACTAGGGCCAGGTAATGCCACTTGTCAGAGACTTAGCTGAAATTGGAACGCAATGCTTCTGACTCTTCAACATATCATTCATAGCAAGCTCATCACTCACTGGAAAGGAAAGCATATGACATTTGACACTTTTCAAGTATTTGATGGTGGGTTTGCCCCAAAGAAATGAATAACAGATTAAATAAACTATTATCTGAGTTTGTTTCTCAAAGCCAGTAATTCTTGATGTATAAAAAGTGGCTGCTTCTGTGTTCTTTCAAGAGAACAGCTTGCTGATAAAACTAAAACAGTGGCTGTTAAATACAGTCTTTGGGAAGCTGTTTCCTAGTAACAGTACATATTTATTATGGAAGAAATATATGAGTACTCAGGGGGACATCTGCTGCCGCTGCTAGAGGTGATGATTTAACCTCAGTCCAGAATGTGGTCTTGGCTCTGTCAGTGTATCTATCAGTATCTCAGCTGATCACCCTGGGAAAAGATGCTACCTAATGTTAACCAAACTCCTCCTGCCCCCATAGATATAAAAGCAGAATGTCAGCATATTCATTTACAATAAATACAACTGTCAGGCAGATTGGGAAATATTTTCTAAATTCGTAGGAAATTGACACAGGAAGTGAATTATTAGACAACTGCCTGGTGAGCAAGGACTGAGTCAGAACAAAGGCAATGGGAAGGGTCCTGGGCTTGGGGCACCTTGGCCAGTTAAAATCACTGCTCTAACTGGACTTGAGAGGAGGCTACAGCCAGCAATTATCACAGATGTCCTTCAGGTATCATTAAAAGCAAAATTTTAAAATTGAATTGTAATGATATTTACAAAACAAGAGCAAAATGTACACCCCCTACGGTGCCGGCTACCACACCCACCAAGCTCACCCCAAGAGTAGCTGCTCCAGTTTGCCCAAACCAATGGATGAGCCCATAGTTATCACATGATTAGGAGAGTTATTAATAAACATCTCTCACCCTAGCACTGATGTGCCCATCTCCAAGAAAGGGCTAAAACAGGCATACCTGACAATTGAATTTTCCTGACATTGTCCCCTCTCCCTGGGAGAATGTGCAGACGTTGCAGAAGTTAGCCACTGTGACTCTTTCTTGTTCATGTTTCCATTTAATTCCAAGTTCTCCCTTCCTCTAGGCCTCTAATAAGATTGTGGGCAAACTCTGACGGCCCAAGAGCACTAGTATATCATAGACAGAGCTGCACATTTCCTTCTGATTCATTTTAGGATTTAACTCTCAGAAAAACCTGCTTCCAAGTACTTAAGGAACATCTTGCCGTGGTCTCACCTGCATGTACTACTTCACTGTTTCCACATATTTTAACTAATGGAATGTATTTATGTTTAAAGTTCTCTTTACTTTTATATTTCAGTTTGATTAAATGCATAAATAAAATGATTTTTTTCAGAAGAATTTTTCTTCAATATCCTATCAAAATTAAACCTTACATGTCCTTGGTAAATTTTTTTAGTGAAATAAATCTAACTTTACTCTTAACTATGTCAAATCCTAAGAAAACATATGATTTTGGTCTACACAATCATTTCCTAAAATTTTACTCCCTGATGTGTAAACCCTATGGACCAATAAAGAAAATCTTAAAAACTGAGTGCTCTTAACCAAAATGAAATTCCCTTTTCTCCCAAAAACATCATTTCCAAATAAAAATCCACAATATGAAATGATAGCATATGGAACCCCCAAGAATTTACACACACTGCTAAAGAAGTAATTAGAACCCTGAGCCCACACAGCAAAACCACAGCATGTATAATAACAGTGTTCACCACCTTCACATGTAACATTAGAGAAACTTTAGGTCAGGTTTTAAGTTAAGTGCAGCACTATGCCATCAAAGAACATTTCTATCATCATCCCCTAGAAGGTTTTCGTGAAGATACCACATTTTCTCATATTAAAATGTGAAGCCCACTTTCTTTCCAACATCAATGATAACTTTACAACTTTCTTATTTGAGAAAGATAATTCATGTAAATTATGTTTAAAATGACCACAAATATTTTCTGATGTCAACTCTAAAGGCTCTATGCCCCATTCACTAGAGATCACCTAAATGAGTAATTCAGTGGCTATCAAACTAAATGCATAGTTTAGTAGTAGAGGTTTGTCTGGTGCACATTAGTACAAGGCTAAGAACCATTAAGATCCAGCTTTTGAGAGAGTGTTTGTCATTTAGAATGCAGAAAGGAAGTAAAATCCGTACCATTTTCACAGAGACAGAGAGAAAACAGGGTAGAGGTAGAAGTATACAAACTCACTGATGAGACCACTGGGGTACTTAAATTTGCAAAAAGACTAAAAGAGAAAATGAAATGGTTATACTTTCTAAGCTAAGCTATAAATAAAGTCTAGCTTATCTAGCAGTCTAATACTTGGACATCTTCTGATTGGTACTATTTTTTTTTGAGACAGGGTCTCACTCTATCTCCCGGGTTAGAGTGCAGTGATGTCATCATAGTTCACTGCAACCTCAAATTCCTGGCCTCCAGTGACCCTCCTGCCTCAGCCTCCAAGTAGCTGGGACTACAGGCGCATACCACTATACCCAGCTAATTTTTCTGTTTTTTGTAGAGAGTCTCCCTCTTACTCAGGCTGGTCTCAAACTCCTGGCCTCAAGTTATCCTCCTGCTTCAGCCAGGGTTATAGGCATGAGTCACCACACTTGGCCCTAATTGGTACTTTTTGATTAGAATTTAATTGATTTTCTTAATGATGGTCTCAGAATACAATATCCTGAACTATTTTGGGAATATTTTATTCTAGTATCATTTTAAGAATAATTTAATATTAAATATAATTAAGTGTATTTTTTTGTATATTGAATCTTTTAAAAAGTAGTAATGTATGCATGTTATGGATTACAGTGCATTTTTATCCAGAATTGGAATATAAATTCCCTATCCACTACTATATATTCTACTATATATTAAACAGCTATGAAATCCAGGAACTATGTTAGGCATTGAAGATACAAAGTGAAAAAGAAAAACTATACCTTTCCCTAAACAACTATAGGATAAAACCCTAAGAAACTGGTGTTTCTGAGGTTTTTAAAAACTGCAGCACTGTATTACTCTGCCTGGTAATAAGGATGACTAGGCATTCTCCCTGAGTCCAAAGCAATTTATTAAACCTATTGTACCTGGTCCCAAAAGAAAATATGCAATCTTTTTTTTCAAAGTTTCTCTAAACGAAAGTAACCAAGGATTTTCCGGGGTCTGAAGGACCAGCTACAGCTTTCTCAGCAATAGCTTTAACCACAAAAACACACTTCTGTGGCATTACTGGCTAAAAAAATTAAGCATAAGGGGATGAATAAAGATAATGAAGCCAACGGCTAAATCCCAACCTTACAGTTTCCAATAATGTTAAACTAAATCATGACATGCTCATGGAAACTAAAGTAGAAATTTCCTTCCTGCCATAGATTGATGAAGGCAGGCAAGGCGGTTAAGAGAGCTGGCCTGGGGGTCAGAAGGCTGTGTTTGTTCACCTCTGTGTGATTCTGAAGAAGCTAACCATCTAAACCAATTTCCTCACTTAATATGAAGATAAAATGCTGTTTGTCTCACCGACTGGTTGGGAGATTAAATGCTATAACACCTGTAAAGCACTTGCCATTTTATGGTAAGTGTTCAAAAACAAATGATAGTTATTATACACCTCAGAACACAATTAGTGGAGCCAGAATCATGGGTTTGAATCCTAGTGCCATCACATCCTTAGCCACGTTCCTGTTTCCTCCTCTGTGAAATGAATAAAATAATAGTACCTTCTTTACAGGGTTTCTGTGAAGCTTAAATTAGCTGATATACTTAAAGAGTTAAAAAGAATACCTAGAATTTAGAAAGTATTCCATAAATACTAGCAGCCATCAACATCTTCTCAATGAGAATGCCAAGGTCAGTCCGACTGAGAGGAAGTACGCCATGACTACAGGAGGAAACGCTCACAAACTATCACTTGGAAAATGTTATTTTTAAAATACGTACAATGCATTGTTTCTGCACAACCTTCCAGTCTCTTCAAGAGACTAAAAATATCAAATATTTTGACAAATAATAAAGTATTTGATGCCAAGAGTTTTCTCCTTCTTCCTGCTCAACTGCACATTTATAACTTTCAGACTACATATTCCAAGTAACTGAACACATCTGAGGAAAAAAGTCTTCAAATCTAATACTATTTCCTCCTCAAACTTCATATACATAAAGCTAACTGATACACCATACTGATCTATATGTATGTACACAATTACAAAAAATCCTAAATGTAGAAACATCAGTTCTGATGAAAAAATTACTTATAAACATAATTATAATTTTTAACAACCTGATGTTTAATCAGGTAGAATGTAGAATACATTTTCTACTTCCCGCAAATGCCAATGTGCATTACCTTTCAATTGGTAATGTAACTCCTTGAATTTGTAGATAAAACTGTTTTTAATTCTGTATCACCAACTCCCAACTCTTCCCCCTTAATTGTTAGGTATGTGACTTCATTTCTTACCAGTTGTGATAGCTAACTGTATGTGTCAACTTGACTGAGTCATAGGGTTTGGGTCAAATTTTGTTTCTGGATGTGTCTACCAGGAAATTTCTAGAAGAGATTAGCATTTGAATCGGTAGACTGAGTAAAGCAGATTGCCCTCCCCAATGTGGGTGGGCCCCATTCAATCTGTTGAGGACCCAAATAGAACAAAAAGGCAGAGAAAGAGAGAATTTTCTCTACTGCCAGACTGCTTGAGCAGGAACATTAGTCTTCTCCTGTTCTTGGGCTGAGACTGTCACCTTCAGCGTTCCTTTGTTCTCAGGCCTTCAGACTCAGGCTGGACCTACACCACCAGCTTTCCTGGGTCTCCAGCTTGCAGATGGCAAATCATGCAACCTCCCAGCATCCATAATTGCATGAGCCAATTCCCATAATAATCTTTCTAGATATATATAGATAGGTAGATAGATAGATATAGATGTAGATGTAGATCTACTGGTTACGTTTCTCTGGAGAACCCTGACTAGTACACTAATTAAAGCTGCTCAGGCCAAGGCCTCTTTCAAAATCCCGAGAGAAGCACAGTGGCCTTTTCCTGCTGCTCACTCTCCAGAATCTCTCACCACACATGATATTTTATAGCATTTTCCCTCTTCTCTGACATTTTCTGAAGTTGGTTTCTAGTATACCATATTCTCCTGCTTCTCCTAATGCCTCTGTGGCAAATCCCTCCTATGTTTCCTTCCCAGAAAATAGTTATCACTTGTCCTGTGTGTGCGAAGCATGCTCATTTCCCATCATCTTTAATCCCCAAAATTATTTTATAGGGTGGTTTTGCTTAAAATAGATGAGGTGAGATTTAGAATGGTTAAACAATTTACTCTGCATTGCTCCATGAGTGCTTAGGTTTATTTCTGACCAGGTCTCTGAGTCTAAGTCAAGATTTTAACCATTACGCCTCACTTCCCTTCTCCCTGTGAGTAGCCTCCATTGAGTGGCTCAAGCCTGGGACTTCTCACAAATACATGGCTGCGTAGCAGCACGTGAAGGGAGCCTGACTATGCACTGCTATGCTCACTTCAACTTCCTTCCTTAGAACGTGCTGCCCAAGGTGCTCGTCTTACAACTGACTCTAAGTTGATCTTCCATTCAAAACTTTCTTAAATTCTTCTTCACTAAATTTTCTCAAACTGATTATTTTGAAATCATCTTCCATTCCTTCCTATCCTTTTTCTTCTACATCTAGTTTTCTCACCAAAGACATGCTTCTCCCCACCCACTCCCTCAAAAGCAACATTTCATTACTCTGCATTTTTAAAATAGATTCCTGACTGAGACTCTGTACTAGGATTCAACATCAACCTCCAGACTAACTTTCCTCCCTTTGACCTCTTTCTTGAATCCAATCGATATCACATATACTTGCAAGTCAGCTTCTCTGTTCTTCTAGCCCTTTATCTACAAACTTCTGTGGATTAGTCATGACATCAACTATAGATTTTCAGAGGAAGTACTACAAAACACGTCTAACCTCTCTTATGTCATCTACTCTGGTTCACTCCTTAATGAATTTAGCTAAACCCTTCTTGAAGCTATGTCTATTTTGGGTATGTCCTTCTATCATCTCTTCCAGGATCAGGTCCTATAAGCTTACCCTCTAATAATAATAATGGTTCTAAAAAGCACCAGTACCATGTTCAGGGATCTTCCATGCTATGTGGGCAAGGGTTAACTCAGCAGGCCTGATTTGCTCAAACCCTACACATTGCCAAGAGAAGCCTGTCTTCAGGACTGCCCTTGACCAGCTCATGGGAGATGAGCTCTGAGCCCTTGGAATATTCTGCCTACAGACAGTCTCTTATATGCCTGAAGCCTCGGTCACATGGTACCTATTTGATCAGACAGTTCAGTTAACAATGTGACTTATGATAAACTCCCGTCTTTGCTCTGGGGAGACTGAAGCCTGAGCAGCTAAGTCCGTCATACAAACACTATGTGCCTACATGACTGAACTCCAATAAAAATCCAGGACACCAAGGCTCAGGTGAGCCTCCCTGGCTAGTAAAACTTTGCACAAGTTGTTACACATTATTGCCGGGAGTGCAACTCCACGAGAAGAGAAAACCTGGAAGCTTACACCTGGTGTCTCCTCAACTTCACCCCATGTGCCTTTTCCCTTTGCTGATTTTAATCTGTACCCTTTGGCTGTTTAAACCATAACCATGATGATAACAAATGTTGTGAGTCCTTCTGGTGAATCACCAAGCCTGATGGTGGTCTCAGGGACCCCCACCTACACACATGCCCTTTCTCTTCTTTCTAGTTGAATCATCTACATTCCTGTGAGAATTATAAAAGTCTTGCCATAATACTCTGTCCTTTTAGAAAAGAAAATATGACACTTTCACCAAATCTTTTTTTTTACTCAACTTTTGCTTTTATTCTCTTAAACCCAGAAAAATGATTCTGCCGAAGAATATTGCTGCTGAAGCAAAAGACACAGTAGAATACATGGGACTTAAACATTTTTTGAAAGCTTTAAAAATTATCCAAAAACGAAATATGTAGATGTTAATCAAATGGCTTAAAAAAATTCATGGGAAAGTTATCTACTGCATTAAACCTATAACTTTACTGGCACTATACCTATATGAAAATTGTATTTACTGGATGAGTATACGTGGAGTGATGCATTTATCACTATACATGAAGCTCTTTTACATCCCTTACTTAAAATCAAGCATTCTTCCCTTTATTCAGTCTTCAAGTACCCACCCAGTGCTAAAATTTGCTCTTTTTGCTGCCTTTCACATTTTCAAACATTTTTATACGTACTTATTTTGATTTCCATTTTTGTCTCACAGATTAAAATCTGTGAATTCTTTGGCATCAAAATCCCTGGATACTTTCCAAATGTTCTCCTATGAATCATAATGAAACTCAGAATACCGCAGACTCAGTTTGTAAAACAATGACACACAGATGTAATTAACCCCAAGACACAGGCACTGCCTTCTCAGACTTCCCCATCTCAGTTACGACAACCAACCCTGCCAGCAATTCAGGCACAAACTCCCCCTCATCTCCTCCCCTACCCAACTCTGTCTCCATACCATCAGCAAATACTGTTGGCTCTACCCCCAAATCCATCCAGAATCCAGCCACTTTCACCACCACAACTGCCCAAGCCACACATGTCTTGCCTGCAGCAGGCTCCAAATTAGTCTTCCTGTCTTCACTCTTACCTCCCTAAGGGCATTCTTAAAAAAGGAGCCAAAGTGATCCTGTTCAATGCAATTCAGATTATGTCACTGCTCTGCTCCAATGGCTTCCCATCTCATTCAGAGTAAGCACCAAAGCCCTGATAACCGTTCTCAAGGCACTACATGGTCTGCCTTCATGTCTTACAACATGCCCTGTGCCTTTCTCCCTCTCTGCTCCAGCCATGCTGGCCTCCTTGCTATTCCTGTACGCAGGAGGTATGCTCCCTCCTTAGTTCCTATACACTGTTTCTTCAGCCTTGAATCCCCTAGATATCCACAAGCCTTGCTCTCTCACCCCCTTTAAGTATTTGCTCAAATGTCATTTTCTCAGTGAGGCCAGCAAAGACCATCTTATTTAAATTACATCCTTACCACACCCAACCACCACCATTCCCTAACTCCCTTCTGTATTTTATTTTTCTTCATGGCATTTATGACCTTCTAATCTTCTATATAATTCTCTTATTTCTTATGTGTGCCTGGTTCCCGTGCTCTAGAACATAGGCTCCAGGAAGGCATTTCGCTTTGTGCTATATCCCCAGCACCTAAAAGAAGGCCCAGCACTTAATAAACACTCAGAAAATACATACTGAATGGATAAATTTAACTAATGTGTCAAGATGTAAACCTTTAAATACTCAGGGATAATTATACAACTACATAAGTATAATTACATAAAAAGAAGCAATAAAAATCTTTGTGTACCAAGACAAACCATTTGGAGGTGAAATGTACTACACTGATTGGAACTTCAAGGTTACCCAGGGTGATTTTCATAGAGGTGACTGAGCTTTGGTCATACTCAGGGCCCTCCTCCCAACCCTTCCTGTGGCAGAAGGCTCTCACTAAGTCCAGCCCAGTCTGTTAGGTGGCTCGCTTTATCCCCAGTCTCTCCATGCCGTTATTAATGTGCCTAGCATGCCTCTGACCGCAGTCCACTCCCTGAATGTCCCTTGTTATTTCCTGACATTCCATGGATGGTTTTCATGAGTCTTCTCAGGGTCTTTTTCTGAATGCCACCTCAAAACATTCAGCACCTTGCATGGGACTAGACATCTCACCACTCCGCCTCACCTACCTGTGCCCAGACCAGCTGAGCCTCCCCTTATGGCTAGATGATTGTTCCTGTGCTAAGACTTTAACTTAGGTTGTTCTGTTTTGACATTTAAAGTGATTCCCTTCATGTGCCCACTTCTATTCCCAAGGCTTCTCAAGGATTATGATTATTTTTTAACAGTTTGGTACAAGGGCTTTTTTAGTGTTATTATTTTTAGTATGAAAAGAACCTTTCTGTATTGCTAACTTTTCTTGTAACTAGAGAATTCAAAAGAATAAGGATATTCTCTAATTATTATTTCTTCTACACCTACAACATTCCTATTATTTTGTGGTAAAAAGAAAAAAACTTCTTATGGTGAGTATTTAGCTCTATCTATAAAGTGTTACTAGTCAGGAAACAATTATTGAGGAAAAGCAAAGCATTACTAGACAGCTGGTTACACACACTGCGTGGAACAAGAGAATAATCTCTGAATTGATAGCCACGGATCCACAGAAAAACATTCTCCAGCTCAGTTCCATATCTGTAAAATGACGATAGAAATGCCCATGTCCCAGGACTGTAGGAAAGGTTAATGATAATTTAAGCAAGGTGCTCAGAGCCATGACTGGCATATAAAAGGTACTGAATAATTATGAATTTTTAAAAAATACTCCAACTTAGAGCCTGACACGTGACCAGATATTTAACATTTATGTCTGTGTGCATGTACAAGGTCATGAATGTTTAACTCAAAGTCTTGTCTTGGAAAATCAACTGTGTATATTTTACTGCCTTTAGCATCCTAATCTGGTAGTGTTAGCCCCATTCTTTGCATCTCCTAATCAAGGCTTATACCTTTCCCCCCATATACTTCTCTACCCAAACTTTTATAAACATCTACCCATCTCACCCCATGTCCACTCACAGCCAGATTCTCCCTAGCTGCTTCTTTTGGTCAAACGTGATGGAATTCCTCTTTGTCCCTGCTGGAGAAACTCCCTCTTGTACTAATGTTTTTTGTCAAAATTTCTTCTCATGTCTTGTCCTAAATGGATATGGAGACTAGATGACCACCTGTCAGGTGACTCCTGAGTGAAATAGGGGGTGGGGGAGGAACATGACTTAGGATCCCTCAAAATTCAGTATTTTATGAAGTAACTGACTCTTTCAATGACACTTTGTCCCTTGTGCTCTCCCATAGAGGCCAAATCTCACATTCTCCCAGGACACAAGCAAGACAGAGCCAGCCTCTTCAGTTCCTGTAGACAACTTAGTTCTCTAAGTGACTCTCTAGGACTCTCCCGGCACTTTCTTAATTTGAAATCACCATTTGTCTATGTATTTTCTATGTACTCTTCGTAATCTTCACAGGTAAATTCTGTTGCTTTGGGGATATTTCTAACTTCCTCAGTGACTTAAGAAAGCTCAATCCTATTTGTCCATTTACCTCAATCCCTACCATAAGTATCAACTTCTATCTTACTGCTCAGCTGCGCACCTACCCACTAATTCATCTCCAATGGACTCCTTAATAAAATCCTCACCGCTGATACTTTCTTCAAGAGTTTTGCCTCTTTCAAAAAGCATTCAGTTTTTCCTTTATCACCTATACACTGGGACAGTGACATACCATCCAAATTTAGAGAGAATGAGAATATCCAGTGCCAAGTATATTGTCTCTAAATTTATCCTAATATCCTTATATTTAATCCCAAACAGAAAGAAGTCACAGAATGCCATACCAGAAAAAAAGGAGGAAAAGCAAAAGATCTTTCAGGAGATGGGGAGCACATTCGTGCCTCAAAGCCCTCTGTGGAATGCCCATTACTGTGGCTATCTAGGGAATGGTGTACGTCCAGGCAAACAGGAGACAGAAGAACCAATGAGAGCTCATTAGTCAATTAGCATATAAACCTACAGAATAATACTCTTTTCTATAATCCTTTCGGTACACCACGGCCATAGAGTAGTATTATAGATTCAAAAGATCTGACGTGGAGTCTGTTAAGGGTTGAATTTTGCCCCACAAAAATTCATATGTTGAGGGCCAGGCGCGGTGGCTCACGCCTGTAATCCTAGCTCTCTGGGAGGCCGAGGCGGGCGGATCGCTCAAGGTCAGGAGTTCAAAACCAGCCTGTGCAAGAGCGAGACCCCGTCTCTACTAAATAGAAAGAAATTAATTGGCCAACTAAAAATATATAGAAAAAATTAGCCGGGCATGGTGGCGCATGCCTGTAGTTCCAGCTACTCGGGAGGCTGAAGCAGAAGGATCGCTTGAGCCCAGGAGTTGAGGTTGCTGTGAGCTAGGCTGACGCCACGGCACTCTAGCCCGGGCAACACAGTGAGACTCTGTCTCAAAAAAAAAAAAAAAATTCATATGTTGAAATCCTAACCCCGAATACCTCTGAATGTGACCTTATTTGGAAACAGGTCATTGTGAATGTAATTGGTTAAGATGAAATCATAGTGGAATAGGGCAGCCCCTATTCCAATATGACCACTGTCTTTTTAAAGGGGGAAATATGAAGACAGACAAACAGAATGCCATGTGAAGAAGACAACGGAGATCAGGGTGAAGCCTCTATAAGCCAAGGATGCCAAAGATTGCCAGAAACCACCAGAAGCTTGGAGAAAAGCTTCATAACCTCAGAAGGAACCAGCCTACTGACACCTGGATTCTGGACTTCTGGCCTCCAGCACTGTGAGACAATACATTTGCCACCCAGTTTGTGATACTTTCTTACTACTGTCCTAGCAAACTAATACAGAATTCTAAGCTCTACAATTTTCTCATTTCTAAAATAGGCGTTGTAATTCTTATTACATCTACACCAATACACAACAAATATATAGTGCTTACCAAGTGCCAGGAACTATGCTAAGTATTTCACACAGATTAACTCATTTAATCCTTACCATTTATTCCTCATCCCCTTTTCACAGCAGAGGAATCTGAGGCATAGACCAATTAAATTAGTTACCCACAGTCACACAGAAAGTGAAGGAGCCAAGATACCACCCCAGGCAGTCTGATCAACACTACTCAGGACATAACTACCTCACACATCATAAAGTGACTCACAAACTAAAGCAGTCACCATCATCACATCATTTTCTTACTCAAGAGCTTCTATTTCCCTCAGCAAAATGAACTACTTCCTTGTCTAACAGCTCTCACAATCCAGCTCTGGCCCGCCTTCTAAATCTCATCACTCATTTCCTCTCTACATAAACTCTCCCTTCAGACTCACCTGCTCATCCTTGCTTGAGCACAACTCACATCTGTGTCTTTTATCCCCAATTTGACTCTCTCTCATTCTATTCCTTCTCTCCACCTGCTCCATACCCAACCTGGTACTTTTCTCACTCAAAGAACACAATGTTCTCTAATTAAGCCTTCCCTGGCAACTCCACAGAAATCTCCCCTGAAAACATACCCATGCATTGCTCAATATTCCTTGAGAATTCAGGGATGGTACCAGCCACAAAGGTACTTGTATCATCTTATGAGATGATGGAAGAAATAAAATATTTATGCAAATCATTAAAGAAAAATAAAGTAACTTTGCAGGAGAATGACAAAGTACTATTGAAATTTACAGAGGATAGTTAACACTTCTGGCTGGGGTGATGAAGGAAGGATGCACTGAGGAGGTAGTATGTGAACTGGGCCTTAAAACGGGGTGAATAAGCATGTTTTTACAGCTTTAATTATCCCTACTATACATTTAGTACTAATTATATGCATACTGAATTATTTGGATATACGTGTTATCTTCCTTTCTCACATTTATTGTTTCAGTACTCTCTGGGTCCAAAAGGGATTGGAGGCAGATCTCACCTACTCATGTATAAGCTGCTGGGAAGCAAGACCTTAGTCTGCTTTGTGTTTCCTTTAGTGTTAAGCACCGCTGAGTACACGCAATACAGGCCTTCAAAAAATATGTGTGGAAAACAATAAAGGAATATGAGAAGGAAAGGAAAAAAAAGTAAGAGAATGTCATAAAAGGAGATGAGTGAATTCCCATGCTTTTTCCAAGAAGTTTGCCTCAGTCTGGCAGCCTCTCCATTTCTGCTTGCTCCTCTTCCGGTGCCTTTGCTCTGCTGGCTGACCTGCTAGCAACGCTTTCTCCCTTCTCCTTTTTGGCATAAAATCTGAGGCCCAATTCATTCTTCCCCCTCCTAGCTGAGTATTCTCTGCCCTTGAAACCCTCTGGATCTCCTCCTCCTTGCAATCCTACTGCATGCATTTATCTCCCTTCAGCATTTAATTGTTCTCATAAAGTTTCATAATCAGTTATCCTTCTTCAACCAGATTTTATATCTCCTCAAGGCTGGAAACCATGTCATAATTATTTTGCATGCCTCTCGCCTTCCCTCCACCCAGATATCCCCTCAAACACAGAAGTACCTGGCAAATACTTGCTGAATGACTAAATCCTTTCAGTATTTCTGCTGCTGAAGTACAGTGTTCTTTCATCTGACTCTTCAAGTTCAAAAGTACACTGGAAAAAGTTATATATCAAAGCATTCATTCCCAAGTAACACAGATTTATCTCTTCTAAAATTTGCAATCACTGAACCAAATGTCAGTTACTTCACCAAGAAAAAAAAAAGTGCAAGCGCACAAAGAAGGATCTGTAAAATAACCACCCTAACACTGCTAGCCAAACTCAACTGCTTTAGGCACAGGGTTTATCATTTTGTGACAATTTGGTAATATAAATATTGCTATACAAACCTTCCCCAAGAAAAAGATACTGGAAATAGTCCAATAATCTAAAATTTGCAAGATGAAATTTAATAGACCAAGGTAAAATTGCACCTTTAAAGTTCCCATAGCAGACACTCAAATACCATTTGTTTATTTGAATTTTATACAGAATAATTCTATGTAAGTCACATTAAGTCTAAAAATTTTAACAGTAAAAATCTTAGGACTCTAACATAGCACATGGATAATAGGATAAATCCAACCTGAACAATACTGGTTTCTTTAGGGAAAAAAAACAGATTTTAAAATTTCATACTATAGTTTAAGAAGGAATAAATTGAACTGTTGCATAAAAGCAATAGATAGATTCCTATTTTCCTCCCTATTTCTCCTGGGTTCTCAGTAGAACCAACAGGCTGTAACTTTTGAAGACTAAAGGTAACAGTAGAGGAGGAAGAGAAAAGAAATAACCTCAAAACTAAAGGGGCCAGCAAAAGACACCCTTACCTACGATAATTTTATAGGTTTTCAGTGTTTCCAAAGATCAGAGTTTCATTTGAGAAAGGTAATTGTGAAAAGCATTTCAAAATTGCTTTAAAACTACAGGCTATAAAACTAAGGTGAAACACTTAATTCTAAATGCCCAGGACAGTGACTTTGCTGAGCTCCATTTCTTGGCTCCCTCACACCTGCTGACCCAGTGTCAGCTCACAGTGCATTTTCCAAACACCTTTTGCTGCATCAAAATGAAACTGCTTTCAAGATACTTCCACCTTAGTTTTAATATACCTGATTTTAATATTGAGAAAAAGCAGAACCATGGGTCTAAAACCACAAGATTAATTCTCCTGGGGATTCTACCTTCCTAAACAAAATGAAACAAAGTTCACAGTCTATTTATAAAAATACTGTGATTGCTTTTAACCATAAACACTGCTGCAAAAGGCTTGGTACGAGAGAAGTTTCCAGATTCTCTCTGACATAGGCAACCTCCATATTTTGACCACAGGGCAGATGAATGCCCCATGCGCTCATGTGACCACTGAGATCCCTTCCCTCCTGCTGCCGGTCTGGTTCTATCATAGAAAATGGGGTAGACAAAGGTAAAGATATGAATGACAGTCCAAGCAGAACACTATAGTTTGCTGCCAAGGCTGTATTTTTCTTTTAAAGATCTTTGTCAATCAGGTATTTCTTAAAATTTTTTTAATTAAAAAAGAAAGGAATCTGAGGAAAAATGACCTGTTTGGGGGACAAAATATGTTAAGATTTTCTAGAATTAAAAAAAATGTAGATGACGATCTAAGGTACATTAAGGTATTGATGAATGTGTCAATTAATTTCATTGTGGCAATTATTACACAATGTATATGTATATCAAATCATCAAGTTGTACACCCTGAATATATATAATCTTTGTCAACCAGGTATTTCTTAAAATTTTTTTTTAAATGATAAAAAAAGGAATGTGAGGGAAAATGACCTGTTTGGGGGACAAAACATATTAAGCATACAGTAGAAGAGTTTTGTAATGTTTACCTAAATTAAAGGTTGAAGGAATTTTACATATGATCAATATGTAATCAGTCAATAAATTTTTTTTCTAATAAAAATGCTAAGTAGAAAATGTAAAGACATCTTTATTTAAAACATTACAACTAACCATTTCTTCTACATTTATACAATTAAATAATTTTTAATTCTTAAGATTTTCAAATTCAGATGAGCAGAAGTCATAAATTAGAGCCCCAGAAGAAAAATTCTAACATCCCTTCAAGGCAACCTCATTTAAACCTTTCTAAACAGAGAAGAATTCTAAGGTCTCCTTCAGAAATCCATCCTCAAGGATAAAAACATTCAGAAAAACTTCCCTGTATTTAGCATAAATCCCTCTTGATACTTGCTTTAAGTCAATTTCCCCTTCTTTTTCTTGAGGGAAGATGGAAAACAGCTGTTCAACATTCCCTTTCAGGGTACTTTTTTCCTTCCTGCCAGGACCCTTCCCCCCTTGGGAGAAATGTAAACACTGCAGGTGATTCCAAAATTATCCATGGGGTTGGCTGAGCCTGGTCCCATTCATACTTCCTGGAATGATATCAAACTGCAAAGGCCCCAAGAAAAGTTCTTTTTCCCCAGAATTTGTGGAATTCTAGAAATCCATCGCTTATGGTCTGTCCTTAGATATATTCAAACAACAAAAATAGCAGTGGCGGTAAGAAGAAAAGTTTACAGTCAGAACCGTCTAGAAGATAAGCAGCACTGTCCTGCAGCCAGTTCTACTCTGTGGGTTGGGTGTTGAGTGCACCTTGGCATGAAGTATTTTCAAACTACTTAGTGATTTTTATCACACAATTCTGGAGTTTCTTGTCACTGAGGCAATTTTCTGGATGTGAGTAACTTTAGAAATGCAATAACCCTTTCAATACTCCAATTTAAAGATCTACTGTAAACAAAAGTACGCATTTCCAGTCAGTTACTTCTCTAAATGAGTAATCTGTACCAGATTCACAACGTAATCTGCAGATTACTACATTTTACATCAAAATTTATACAACGAACACTAATGTTGCTACCTCCTATTTCAGGAATTCCTAACAAACATCTTCATTTTTCTTGCAATAGCCATTTGACAGCAACAGTAAACCTGATATATTGCCTGCATACTTCATCAATAAAAACATTACAGCCCCACAAGCTTGGTGAGCCATTTCCTTTTAAGAGTTATGAAATGATGATTCATCTTTTTTGTGGTATAACCAGCATGCATTAAACGCCTATTGCTTAGTATCTAAGTTCCTTACACATGAGAAAAATGCAAAAGCCCTGATTTAATCAAGAAACAGCTTCACAACTTTATGGCATCTATGTATGCAATGAATATTTCAAATGGAAAGATGTAAACGGCAGCATTTTAAACTGACTGTGGAACCATTCAATTTCTACTAAAAGAGCACAAATACTAATTTAAACACTTAGTATGATTATCCTGCTATCTTTCACACTAACTGGAGAGAAGACAGGCACTATTAAGTCTATAAATAGTACCAATAAAAGAGGTTTGTTTGGTATGCAGACACATACATTCAATTGCAAACTCCTTATGATCCCAAGACAAAGCAGATGGACACAACCCACAATGGACATGTCACGTATGCATAATTGAAAGCTAACTTCATATATGTCTTCTGTTATATTTTTTATAACATGACTATATTTATATAATGGTTATAATTATTCCCAAATATAAAATGTCAAAGCAAATTGTGCTTATTATCAGTATTGTTTATAACTTCTACATATTACTGAAGATGCAAATTCTGTTCTTTTAGCAATTGTTTACTACCATTTAAGGACAACACTCACCAAGATCATGTTTACATAATACTCAAGGGAGAGAAACAAATAGAAGGAAATCCAGTGATAATAAATACACATTAAAATTCATAGTGTCATTCTGAATTAAAAACTGAACAAACTACTCCATTCAAGAAATAAACAGATGGCCTAGACGATCTTTTCTTCTCTTTCCAAATTAAAACCATTCCCTTTCCCATCTGAAAGAGGATCTGGAATCCACACCTTCAACAGGCTGGAGCTTGCCTACAAATGGCAGAAGTGAGCAATACAGTCAGTAAAGGGAAAAGACCTGAAGCCTAGAACTAAGCAATCAGCCTAGGGCTCTGCAGGAATTAGAAGAGGCCCCACAACGGAATCCTTCCAAGGTATGACAGAGATACAGAAGAGTGGAAGCAGAGGGGGCTGCAGAAAGGGGATCTGCTAAAATATGAAAATATTATGATTCTTTGAAAAAAAGTTAAAAGTATTAGGCAATTTTAAATAGCTAGTTACAGAACCCTGCGAAGCATAGAAGCATTCTAGGGAGCTGACAGTTCATGGGCAGTACTGAGTAATAATAGGGATAATAATCTACAGAAAAATGAGATGTAGGAGTCCTTAATAATATGAATTTGGAGTCACAAAGGAGAAAAGTGGACTTAAATACACAATTTAGGTTAATTTCATATTTAAATTATGCCACTAATTGCTTGTAAAATGAAAGACAAGTCTCTTACCTTCAGAATTTCCATTTCCATATCCCTAAAATGAGGTAAGACACCTGCTCTACATTGCTCTGCATTTCCACTAAGCTAAAATATGAAAATATTATGATTCTTTGAAAAAAAGTTAAAAGTATTAGGCAATTTTAAAATGCAAGTATTCGTGTGGCTGTATGGAAAGTGGCTTTTCCTTTCCTTCAGTTGTCTAAATGCAAATACATTTATAAGCAGGAGTTTAATTCTAAGGGTCCCTCGTTATCCCATCCACAATACTTTCTACTTCTCTTTCTAGTTTGATTCTTTTCTACAACATTTCACCATCAGCTAACCAAACCACTCTTCTATACATAACTAGAAGTTGTGAAACACCAAAGTTAGATGATCAGAATTTGAGATTACATTTATTTACTATACACATAGAAAGATTTTCTTTAAAGAACAATTATTTCAATTAAAAAAATCCACTTAATGCAAATTTTAATTTTTGAAAGTGAATTTCCTATTAGAAAAGGGCATTAGACTACGGCCATACCAGCCTGAACGCGCCTGATCTCGTCTGATCTCGGAAGAAAAGGGCATTAGAGTTGAGAAGACTTTTTGAAATATCCATTTCTAATTATTGCTATCACCAAATGGAAGCATGAATGAGTCTGGGATTTTAGTCTCTACTTCCCATTCTAATTTACCATATGGTAAATTTCATAGGAAAATAATTTTCCTTTTTGGTACTATGGGCTTATACATTTGGCTCACTCCCATGTTGAACACCAACTTGAGATCTAAAGAATTTTTTTCTATCATTCAAATATCTGCTGGTAATTTGGTGACCCCCCCCCATTGCCCCAAGTTTTATTCTATAAATCACTATAGAGGGAAATAACATTATTCCAAGATAAGAAAACCTAAAGGCATTTGCTATGGTTTGAATGTTTGTCCCATCCAAACCTTATTTTGAAACTTACTCCTCAGTGTGGCAGTACTTAGAGATAGGACCTTTAAGAGTTGATTAGCTCATGAGGGCTCTGTCCTCATGAATGGATTAATCTATTCATGGATCAGTGAGTTAATCAATTAATGGGTTAACATGGGAATGGGACTTGTAGTACCTATAGGAATAGGAAGAGAGACCTGAGCTAGCATGAACAGATCCCTTGCCAGGTGATGCCCCGTGCCACTTCAGGACTTTGCAGAGAGTCCCCACAAGCAAAAAGTCTCTCACCAGATGCAGCCCCTTGACTTTGGACTTCTCAGCCTCCATAATTGTTAAGATATAAATTTCTTCTCTGTATAAATTACCCAGTTTCAGATATTCTGTTATAAGCAACAGAAAATGGACTATGAAAGCATTTAATATAGTAATAAGAACTGTCCTGTCCTCCGCTCGGACACATTCTTTCAGGAAGGTTACTGGTTGTAGAATCTCCTCAGGTGCCTTAGCCACTCCTTCAAATGGCAAAGATCCAGCCCACGCCCCCTCAGTTAATGGAATAATGGCATCCCTCTACCACAGGTTCTAGTTCTCCTCAAAGGCCTGCAACAAACACACCCCAGGACAATGACAGCATTTCTCTTTTTTATTTGGGGGGGGGTACAGTGGGAATAGTAAAAAAGGATAAGAATATTTACTATACTTAGGATTCAAACATGTTTAGTATTTAATATATACTGCAACTACAAAATGGTAGTCTTTTGCTAGTTTCTTTGCCCCTTTTGAAAATAAAGATTATCTATATATTAAAACCCCAATTTAAATTTCATATCTTCTTCTTTCTTCTCTAATCATTCGTTGAGACCATTATATTGAGTGAGACTCATGTAATTTCTTTCATGTAACACAGTGTGAGCCAATGCAAGTGGTAATAAATACCAAAATATTCTACAACAAATAACATTAAGAAAGGTATAAAATATTTTACTGTTTAATTACAGAATGCATTTTCATCTACAATTTTAACACACTTTCAGAAATTAAAAAAGATTTTTATAATGGGGCACTATCAAACATTAGTGAAGTTAAGAACTTTACCTCATGAATAACTACCAGGTTTTCTCAGGACAGCACTGCTAAATATTGGACTGGACAGCCCACAAATCTCATTGAAATAAACTGTATTAGCTTATTTGTAAACTAATTTGATAAATACTAAAGTAGATGCACATACAAACATTAGTCGCTAAGATGCTTGTGACCTCACCAGCAAACCTAGCTAATTTTTTACCTAATGTTTTCCCTCGACCAGGTCCTCAACCTCAAAGGGAGGAACTTTAAACAGCCTCTACCCATCAGGACCAGGAATAGAACCTAAGAACCCCAACATGGCAAAGGCCTATCGTGTATTCTCTTGGAAAGTTTTCTCTTTGTCAAGTTCTTTTTTTCAAGAATTCTCTTTTATTTGGTGACCATACTATTAATATTTGTTTTTCTTCCACAAATGTCATCTTAGAATATCAATATTTTTTAACTTCAATGTCAAAATGTACTCTATAGGCCACTGTGTTTAACTAAAAGTTGATGAAACTGATGCTGACATCATATATCAATCAATGAAAAATAACTCTTCCCAAGCTCAAACTCTCAAGTTCTACATTAGCAGCTCTAAGAGAACTAAGGCTGTGTCTTATATACCTCTGTATGTCTCCTAAGTAGCCAGCACTGTCTTGCACTTTATGTTGAACGCACACAGAGGGGTCATCAAAGTCAATCTTTTTCTCTTCTCCATTTTTACTAGAACAGACCTTACCTACACATTCCATAAAAGGACTTATATCTGAAAAATACTCAAATATATAGTCCTATATTTTATTTCTTCTATGTATATTACATGTTTGTGAGCCCATTTAGTCTGAATACTCTATAAAATATTGCACATCAATATTCTACATAGATTATCATGTGCTGAGAAATACAAAAAATCAAAGGGATTCTTGAAAGGTTAAATTCTACAATGTGAAAAATACTGAAAATATTTCTAAGTGAGTAGGTCCATTCTCAAATTTAATGTACTATTAACTACACTATGACGAATGAAAAATTTTAAAAAGAACTTTATAACACCAAGATCCCCAGAAACTAAACGTGTCATCCTCATCTCCTAACCTAAAGAATTCCAGGTAAAAGAGGTTCACTTCATTTGTTTAACCAATGGATTCGGTTTCAATCTTAATGCCAGCCAGCCTAAGTGCAGGCTGCTGCCTTAAACGAGAGACGCAAACGAAAAAGTTCTCAGGTCACAAACGTAGCTCAGATTCCAGCCGCTACAGACCTTGCGTCTATGTGGCATCGCTTACATAGCTCCCCAGCCTGTGAGTCAAGGCCCCCTCCCCGCCCCGCCCCGGGGCTGCCTGACCCCGAGATGAGGTTTACCAATTTCTCCGGGTGTCGGCGGAGCCAGGGAGCGCTGGAATCCAGCGTCTGGGGGGAGGCTCGGGACGCGCTTCCTCGGCTGCCGCCGCCGCAAAGTCGCGCTGCCTGCTCCAGAATCGGCACACACGACCACCCCGACCCCGCAAACGGCTGGGGT
>VBSM01000361.1:66329002-66349117 GCA_008086735.1 Cheirogaleus medius | reverse complement strand
CGGCCTCCCAGAGTGCTAGGATTACAGGCGTGAGCCACCACGCCCGGCCAGCACATTTCTTAAATAAAAAATAAAAGTTTTAAGATGTGAAGATGAAATATCAGGTTCATTTTTAAATCTTCTACCATACTCAAAACAGATCCTTTGTTTTCTCTCACAGGTGCCAACAAGGGTTACTGTTGCTGCCAACAGTTCTGGGTATAGGATAGCCAAACTAAGTCAGATGACTATTCTGTTAAAACAAGGGTTTCAAGACCGTGAACTCATGAGACTGGGGATTCAGCAGGAAGAAAACATTCACATCTCTGTTACAGGAAAGTCATTAATGCTGTTGACTATTTGGAAGAAAAGAGAAAAGGAGACAGATTAACCAAATTCTTGCTTAATTAAAACAAATGTTCTGGTAAACACTATGTAAAAACAAACTACAATATCAATAATATAGCTTTTAACAAAATGAACTAACATTCTTTTCTAAGACTATGTAAGTTCTATGTAAAATAATACAATTCAAAACAGAGACTAGAATGTTTCATGAAATAGACGGACTTTCAGGATTTTTTTGTCCCAAAAGGAAGATATGCCAGGAAAATCTTTGTACAATTAAATAGTCTAAGTTCGTCATGTCTAAAGTCATGAAAAACACCCAAAAGCTTTTTTTCTTACTTGGAGTCAACTTATATGGTAGTGTACAAGTTTAGTGAAATTATGTGTGGAACATAACTCATCTTTGAGAATATTACAGCAATGAGGACTTGCCTGACCTGCAGAGAGACATACACTTTGCTGTTTATACTTTGCTTTGAATATCCTGATTACCAATGGAATACAAACAACATCTGACTGATGGGGTTCTTTGCTCCCTCAAAGAATAGACAATTGTGTCTGTAGGTCTTTATATGAATAATGGGCTAATCATGGTCCTGTTTAATAGTTTTTCCTGAGAGAATTTGGGCTGAAGTTTATGATCCTGCAAATTCTAAATTTGATTTTCAGATTGGTTTACCCACAGCTCACTGGACTAAGCTTTTGTGACATGAAAAGGAGTTCTTTCCTCTGAAGAGTGAGTTCTGACATAATCATGCTTGTTTAAAAGGAGTTTATTGCTACAGAAGTTAGAGAGTAGAAGCTTTCTGCTCTGTGGGGAAGTAAGTAGGTCATAGAATTACATAGATTCATACTATTTTGATCTTCATACCATTTCTCAAACATATCCTCTTGAGCAGTTTTTATTAAGGCATATGGACTGGCATGATCACTTTTCACTTTTATTATTATTTCATTCTCTTATGACACAAATCACTTTGAAATAGAGAAAAAAGAAAGTATAAAATTTGAAAATAAAACTTAGGTTTGAGCTAATTAGTCTCAAAGTTACAAGGTCAGATTCCTTTCTGACAAATCCTCTCTCTAAAAAGCAACTACAAACCTGGATAAAATTGACAAAAACAATCATTTCATCACTCTGAAAATCAAGGCATACAACAATCTGAGAAGTGTGCAGGCTTGAAAAACTGTTGAACTTTCAGTAAGAATAATGACAATGTGTGGCATTCCAGCTTGAAGCTACTCACATACCCAAATACCCTCTCTCTTCATCTCATTGAGGACAGAGGTTTTTGCAGAGGCAGGACCACAAGGACTAGAGCGACTCTGTATGGTCAGTGGGAGCTCACTCAGTCTGGAGTGGTAGGAGACAACCACTTCCAGCAGCATTTTTGGTGGAAATGGTGATCTCTGGGGTATGTCAGCAGGAAAAGCCAACAGCTCTACCAGTCTGAGGTTGTTGCCATGGTTGGGGTAGATCTCGGGATGTGCATATGTGGAAACTGGAGAAGGCCAAATCTAGTCTCAAACTCCTGGCTAACCTTTGAGTGGTGTGCATTCACAGAGAAGATAAGAAAAAGCCCAGTGGGAAGTAAAAGCTGGAGGTGGAACAGAAGTTAAAAGTAGCCTGAACTTTGAGTGAGCTCCTTATTCACACAGAGATCCATTGGCATAGGACAGAAGCTTTACTGGCTCAGGGTGTTTAAGGACAACCTCTGTCCAATCACTAAGCCATGCAGACATGAGGAAACTCTTAGGAATCCAAGCTTATAAATTTGTATGTGTGTGTGTGTGTATAGATACACTATTGATATACATATATATGTAGATATATTGACATTATATATTAGTATATACATTATATAGTGTATATATTATATTTTAGTATATATCTCTAAACATATATGTGGGGTGTGTAGATCCATACTACATTGATATTTGTACCATATTTTTTAACTGAGCAGAAACATTAGCATGTGGAAATGGCATGGGGGAAAAAATTCACAAATTTTGCCCAGGTAAGTTACTAAACAAACAGAAGCAGCAACAATAACCTTCAGAAAGTTAAAAAAAATTAGAATCAAGACTTACTATAAAATATTATACAATATGTCCATATTTCAACAAAATAATTGTAATATATGCAAAAAAACAAGAATGTGTGACCCTTATTTGGGAAAAAGATTATTCAATAGAAACAATCTCTGGTTGTCCTCAATGTTGGATTTTGCAGACTAAAAACACAAAGCAGCTATTTTTAAAAACAGCCATTTAGTTCAAAGAACTAAATTAGAACATGTTTAAAGAATTAAAGGAAAGTATGACAGCAATGAATCAACAAATAGAAATTCTCAGGTGATACAAATTAGAAAAAAGAACCAAATGCATATTCTGAATTTGAAAACTGAAATTAAAAATTCACTAGAAGGTCTCAAGAACAGATTTAAGATAGCGGAAGAAATAATCAATGAACTTGAAGATAGATCAGTGGAAATTATGCAAGCTGAAAAACAGAGCCTGTGAGACGTCAAGTGTACTAATATATATAGAATGGGAGTTCCAGTAGGAGACAAGAGAGAAAAGGTGACAGAAAAATTTTTTGAGAAAATGACTGAAAACTTACCAAATTTAATTAAAAATATTAATCTTCAGATCAAAGAAGCTCAATGAACCATAAGTAGATAAACCTTCTACCTGAAACTCTTCTACTTGGCTTTCCATGATTGTGTACTCTTGTGGGTCCCCTCATATTTCATGTCTGTTCCTCCCTTGTGTACTTTCCTTCCTCAATCCTTTTTATCTCAGTGAGTGACTCCATACTTTCACATAGAAATCCATGTTCATGGACCATTAGTAAAGAGACTTTGAAAACATATAACATAGCTACTGTATTTACATTGCCTGGTTAAATACCTTTGTGCATATCTTGCTAGTATCCTAAGTGCAGAATGGAGGTTCTTCTTCTGTCGTTCTATATTTATATAATTGTATCAGTACAATGAATAGGCAATAGGCATCTCAAAACCTCAGTTAGCTTTGACATTTCCTTCTCTCTCAACTCTGCTAAGTTGCCAAGTCATACCAATTCTATTGACGATTGTCTCCTTCCTATTTATTCTCACCACGACTTCCCTAGTTCAGGATTTCATTACTTGCTCACTCAGATTGATCCTACAGCAGTAACTAGTTTTCATGACCTGTTCTCTACTCTCTTTAATCCATCCAAAACATAGTAGTCATATTAATGTTCCTAAGGCATAGCTGTGAAAACAACAACAAAAGATTCACTGGTTTCCCATGGCTAACAAAACAAAATCTGAATTCCTTAGTAGAACATTCCTTTCCAAACTGTATTTACCACTTCCTTTCACTAACCCAAAATTCCAGTTATGAAAAAAAAAAATATGGAGGCCTTTTTCAATTCAACTCAAATAAACCAAAAAAAGAAAGAAGAAACTAGGGGGAAAGGTTATTATTTTTGGGTGGGTAAACGTTCCCTGACAACTTGTAAATGTTCTAATATTTAACATTATGTAAGTTTTTGGACGAGTAGAGTGGCCACATCAGCTGTGGGAGATGAAAAGTTCAGGATACATGGCCATGGAATATGGTGAACAGATGGATTAGATTGGGGAGGAGGAGATCCCACCCTGGACTTTTTCAGCCAGTTACAGACAAGAAGACAAATGGATTTATCTACTGAACAGGAGCATATTACTAATAAATGGATACAGATGAAAAGAGATTCTAGCACAGGGTACATGAGACAAATAAAACAAAGATGAGAGTGAACATTTCTGGAATACTCAGTTTTGCTCTTTGGTACCCTAGAGGAACTTGTAGTTCCAGATGAACCTGGGCAAGCCCTCAGAGGTCCAGAGACCTTGACAACAGGAAGCTGGAGAATCTTGATTAACTGACATGAAGCTGCTTTGTTTTTATAAACATGCTGCTGCCTGTACAACACTTTGCTGGAAAATGAAAAAAGCTTTCTATCACTGTACTGCTTTGTGAATTGAATAAACTATGTGGATTTTGCAAATTAGGTAACAAAAACTCTGCAGATGCTGGTTGGGTGTGGGTCAAATTGTCTAGCGAAGCCTGCCACTCTCTCTGTACTTAAGCCAGAGGTTCGGTCTATGAATTATAATGAATTCTAAATTCACAAAATCCAAATTTAAAACATTTCACTATGAAAGGATGCATAATAATTAAAGATAAATAGAGGCCAAAAGGAAGGTTAATCAGAACACCAGAGATGGGAAAAATAGCAAAGCTCCTGGTAACATCAAAGAACGGATGAAGTTTATTCTCTGTGGTGGTTGTCCTTTCTCATAGAATTAAGGTAACTGCAAATTTCTGCTACAGTTGCTGAAGGCATAACCTTCATAATCATACCAAATTTCATAACATCCTCCAGAACTGCCAAGGAGGATGGCAATAACAGTTCAAAACTGTTATTGAATGCAGAAGTAAAAAGTCTAAATAAATCAGAAGAGACTGAATTTATATTCCAAGTCTTCAGTGCCATTTTTTTAAAAAACAAAGTACATATTTTTGCCTACTAATAGGTATAAGAAGCATGTAAAACCATTTTACTTGAATTTTCAGCCTTCATCAAAACATAATTTTTCTAAATATTCCCAGATTTTATTTGACCTCAAGACCTTCTGTAATCATTAATAATACCAATGCTTTGCCATTTATCTGGATTAATTCTGCAAATAGAACATTTCTAATTTTAAATGATGAATAATGATACTATGGTAAGATTTAGCTAATGCAAATCCTATATGAAACAACTTTTCTTATATATGTTGTCCGCACAGTGGTGAGAAGCCAGGGCTCTGGAGCCAGATTATTAAATTTATGTACCAGCCCTATACTTATCAGCTATGTGGTATTTTTTTTTTTAGCTATGTGTTACTGAGCAAATATTTATTATTGCCTATGCCTCAGTTTCCTTATGTGTATAATAGGGGTACTGATAGTACACTGTACTTACAGTTCATAGGGATATTGCATTAAAAAAGATAACATGTATTAGTTCATTTTTTATGGCTGATTAGTACTTCATGGTATACATATACCATGTTTTATTAATCCACTCATATACTGATGGACACTTGGGTTGTTTCCACATCTTCACAATTGTGAATTGTGCTGCTATGAACATATGAGTATAGATTTCTTTTTTATAGAATGTCTTTTTTTCCTCTGGGTAAATACACAGTAATGGAATTGCTGGATCAAATGGTAGTTTTAGTTTGAGTTCTTTGAGGTACCCTTTGTACTATCCTGGATGGAGCCGGAGCCCATTCTTCTAAGTGAAGTATCACAAGAATGGAAAAACAAGCACCACATGTACTCACTATTAAATTGTTACTAATTAATCAACACTATGTACACATATGGAAGTAACATTCACAGGGCATTGGGCAGGTGGGAGGGGGGAGGAGGGGATGGGTATATGCACACCTAATGGGTATGGGGTGTACCATCTGAGGGATGGACACGCTTGAAGCTCTGACTCGGGTGGGGCAAAGGCAATATATGTAACCTAAACATTTGTACCCCTGTAATATGCCAAAATAAAAAAAACTGTAGGCCGGGCGCAGTGGCTCACGCCTGTAATCCTAGCACTCGGGGAGGCCAAGGTGGGAGGATGGCTCGAGGTCAGGAGTTCGAGACCAGCCTGAGCAAGAGTAAGACCTCATCTCTACTAAAAATAGAAAGAAATTACCCAGACAACTAAAAATATATAGAAAAATTTAGCCACGCATGGTGGCACATGCCTGTAGTCCCAGCTACTCGGGTGGCTGAGGCAGAAGCATTGCTTGAGCCCAAGAGTTTGAGGTTGCTATCAGCTAGACCAACACGATAGCACTCTAGCCTAAGCAACACAGTAAGACTCTGTCTCAAAATCAAAAACAAAAACAAAAAAACTGTAAATGGGTGTGAAGGATCTTATTAGAGTAATAAAAATGTTCTAAAACAGGAAAAAAAATTAGTTTCAGAAAAATTAACATTTTAAAAATGCTGAGTCTTCCAATATATGTATGTGATATATAGGAATTCATTAATTTGTGTTTTTTAATGCCTCTCAGAAATGTTCTATTTTTTTCACAACTTCTAAAATATTTACTCCTGGATTTTAGATATTTTTTGATCCAATTGTAAATTTTTTCCAGTTTCATTGAAAAAATTATTTATTCAGTTTTTTTAGTCTATTATTAATCAACATAGAAATGCAATTTAAAAATCTACAGATAGATATTAAACTCACTTACTTTTAATATCTATCTGTAGAATTCTTGGGTTTTTCTATATATATATAGTTATATCAAATAATAGCAGCTTTATTTGTTCTTTTTAATTCTTTTTCTTTCCTTATTACACTGATGAAGACGTCCAGTACAAGGTTGCCTGGAAGTGGTGATAACCATCATACTTGTCTTATTCTTGATCTCAGAAAGAAAGCTTTTAATATTTCTATGGTGTCTGCTATCAATGTTTTATAGATATCCTCTATTAGATTAAAGAAATTATCTTCTATTCTTAGTTTGCCAAAAGCCATATTTTAATTATAAACATATGCTGACTTTAACCAACTGCTTTTCTGCATCTAGTACAAGATCATATCATTATTTTCCTTTATTCTGTTAATGTGGTAAATTATATTGATCAGTTTTCTAATGTTAAACTAAAATTGCATAATTACAATGAACTCATCTTACTTGTGACATATTATTATGTGTACATGTTGCTTGGTTATCTAATATTAAGTTAGGAATTTTGGCATATGTGTTCATGATTGAGGTTGCCCTGTAATTTTTTCCTCATAATTTCCTGTTCATGTTTTGATATCAAAGTTATGCTGACTTCATAAATGAAGGTGAGGAATATTCCTTGTTCTTCTGTTTTCTGAAAAGCATAAGATTAGAGTATTTTCTAGAGTAGAAAATTAGAGATTCAACTTTTTTAGTCATTATGAAATATTCATAATTTCTATTTCATCATGTTGAAATTTCAGCAGGTTGTATTTTTTGTATTTTTCTCATCGTACTGAGCTTATAAAATAATTAAGACATAAAACACACATTTATTAAAAATATAGTTATTACAAAAATCCATGGTGAATGAGAGCTGTATTAAAGGATAGCTCTATTTCTTGGTTGTTAAAAGTTTGCCTTATTAAAATGAATTTCTTTTTGCCATAGATTTCTAAAACAGATGTGGTGCTAAAAAGATTGAGAATATATCTTCTCTGTTTTGAGTTAAAATGAATAGATGGATGCAGTGGCATACCTAGTGTACTTGACACCTGAAACGGATCATTTTTCATACCCCTTCCTTTATATGACAAAACTATTTTCGGCAATAATTTTGAAATGAAACAAATAATTTTTATTATGTTTGGAAAAGAAATCCAGACAATGTAAGTTTTCATTTATTCAATTTTGCATATGTAATTATGCTAGTAAAAATTAATAAAATACATATTTTACTTGAAAATGCAAAAAAGTTAAGACTTAATACTTATCAAATACATTTATGTGTTTTTTTGAAGAGAGGAAAAAAAATACTTATTCCTATATTTTGGTTTGCCACAGTGGTGAACAATCACATTTTGGTTCCGGGCTTTGAGCATTAACTTCTGCAAATTTGTCAATGGTTTTGTCAAATTGATATTTATATATTCATGGTCAACAGACTTATCAACCTATCTTCACTCATAGTTGATTGAAGAACACTTTTTATTCATTTTAGCTTCAAAAATTTCTCTCAGATGAAATAACAAATATACAAATTGTGAGGAAATCTTTAAGAATAAGTTTAGCAGAGATTCATAAAAATCCCATTTCACAACAATTTCCAGAAATTACAGCACTGTCCATGTCTTTGTTTCTTTGGGATCAGTTCTAGCAGCTTTTAAATATTTCTGTAGTTGAAAAATTTCTAGTAAAATAACTTCGCCAGAAGATTCATCATAAATTTCTATTATATTTGGTAAAATTCTCCAAAGCTTGTAATGATTGTGAATTATTTGCACTCTCCTCAGGCTCAGTTCATATCTCCAACCCCTGTGGTACTATGTAAGCCCATGTTTAAACATGGACTCAAAATAAACAATTATAATACTGTGATTATAAAAATGAAACAGAACTTGACTGCTTATTCTTGAAATAAACAAATGCCTGCTGAATCCACAGTGCATCTGGAAGTTAGAATTATTTCCATGTAGAATACAATGTTTATTAAAAAATAAGTAATAATAAAAACATGGTAATAGCTTATATCCATATTGTTAAATTTCAGTAACTGTGGCAGTCATTTAGAATTCAGTAAGAGTGGGGTTTTTTTCAAAGAGTAATAGTATCATTGATGTTGCTTGGAATTGTCAGTGCATAGCGATAATAAAAAGCAGAGTGGGCCAGGCATGGTGGCTCACACCTGTAATCCTAGCACTCAGGGAGGCCGAGGCGGGAGGATTGCTCAAGATCAGCAGTTCGAAACCAGCCTGAGCAAGAGCAAGACCCCGTCTCTACTAAAAATAGAAAGAAATTAATTGGCCAACTAAAATATATATATAGAAAAAATTAGCCGGGCATGGTGGCGCATGCCTGTAGTCCCAGCTACTCCGGAGGCTGAGGCAGAAGGATCGCTTCAGCCCAAGAGTTTGAGGTTGCTGTGAGCTAGGCTGATGCCACGGCACTCTAGCCCAGGCAACAGAGTAAGACTCTGTCTCAAAAAAAAAAAAAAAAAAAAAAAAAGTAGACTGGCTTTTATTATTGTTGTATTTTATTGCCTTCCCATTTTCTACACATAAAGCAGCCTCTTCTTACTGCCTGTACGAGGGGTAGACTTGTCCCACTATCCCATCCTTGCTACACCCCTGGCTGGATGAGAAAAATAATGAAGCAAGTTGAAAAGGAACACTCACCTCCTTTCAACCAGCAGACCAAGTAGTCTTCTGGAATTAAGAGACTCCAAGTAATTATAAGAATAATGAAGTGTTCTGTTGATTTATTTCTGGAAATATTCACAAAAAATATAAATTACATTCCATTTTACTCCTTCACCAGTCTTGCTTGAATCACTACAATGTGCATCATTTTTTGTTATCTGCTGACACTGGCAGTGGAGTACTTGATAGAACTTACTCTGATGTAGTGGAATTGATATATCAAGATTTAAAATTTTAATTAGGCTTACAAACCTCAGTAGTGCCATTTGAAGTATTTCCTGGCTTTATCTGAAATTTTAAGCACCCTCCCACAAACCGAAGGGAGGTGAAAGTGTTCTGCTCAATATATACACATCCTCCTTGGTCTAGAAAGGAAATAGCTAAGAAATGTAATTAAAGTCTAAGTGATTGATAATGTGAATCTCAAAAGACTGCAGCAAATATTAATTATTTTAAAATTCCAAATCCTTAGTGTACAAACTATAGTAAGTAGAATAAATGGAAAAACAGCGTTAAATCTTTTGCAATTAAACTTTCCAGTAAAATGACTGTACCATGTATGTTTTCTATGCTTCATTGACAAATTTCGTTGAAGCAACTAAACTATGTCTTTCTTAATAATCACAAAATAAATAGAAGAAATGCCCATTTGGTGCTTCCTGTTTGGTTCTGTTGATGAACTAATGTTCCCTCCTGCTGTAGCAATTGAGGATGTTTGTATTCTTGACCCCTCCGCAGGGAAGCAGGAAAGAATCTGAACTCTGATGACTTGCTGTGCTTTTGGCTTTGATGTGCTTCTCTGGCCTCTGTGTTGGAAGCTCCATGTGCAGAGGAACCGACCTAAACTTATACTAAAAGCAATGAAAATGCCGATTGAGAGCCCGACACTTAGCAATTGTATCTCTAAATTTACTGTGTAAGCATATAATTTCTCTAGTAGCACACATAATGGTTTCAACTGCCTTCAAAATTAGGCAGGTAAGATACATAACAAGGCATTTTCTAAAATATAGGTAGAATGGCCAATAAGGTAGGAAGTGTACACCAATAATGGGCTCACACACAACAAACAGAAATATTTACCAGGAGCATTTTGAAGTTAAGTATAACTGAGAATGCTTTAAAGTTTTGAGCTCCACATACCCTGTCATTCCAGTGATTTCTATCTCCTGGGCCCAGCTATGGTTCTTTCAGCATATCATTTGTCCGAGATCCTGACTGGAAAATCCATCCTCTTACACGTCTACCTTTTTTGGAATCCCAACCTCACAGGAGATGGAAAGACAGTTGAAGGCTAAAGTTATAACCTCCCAGGTCACATTCAGGAGATCAGCAGTTTATTCTAACCCTCTCCCTTAACTCTTCTCTTCTTTCCTTACTTGTTCACCTTGTGATGGGAGAGAGGGAGACATTCATGAGACATTATTTACTTTAATTTTCTGCTAGGAAATAAAGTTTTACAAAGTCTTTGGCTCACTTCTTGTACCTTAAGGGTCAATAGCTTACTCTTTGTGATGTGCTATGTAACTAAGTAACTAAGAAAAAGGGTCAGTTCTGGAGGAGGATGAAGCTATACAAGGTGGAGATGCATCCAACTTTTTCCTGTTTTCTTTTTTTTCCCCCTTCCTTACTATATGCACTATAGACCCCTTTGGGCCCCATTAATTAATTTAGGAGAAACCCACCCATTTTCCCTGGAGTTAGAAGGCCGATATAGAAGGCCTGCATATTTGAAGATCACACAAATGGGCCTAAAGCCTGAAGGTTAATAAGTACAAAATATCATGACAATCTAACTGGCTGCCTGATCACTTTGAAGAGTGTACTTAGAACTATATTTTTAATTTGGGCTTTTCCCTTTTTATAAACTGTTCTACTAGAATGAAGTAAGAAAAATAGATTTTATTTTCTCATCTCTCAAGTCATTTTTCTGTTTCATTTTGCCCTTACACATTATTTCCTCCATTTAGGTTTTGATATATTTTACTTTTCTTTCCACTAAAATCTTCACCCAAATTCATACTGTGTAGCTCAGCAGTAAGTTTCAGGGAGTGCCCAATATCCTTACATTTGACCGATGAAGAGAGAACCTAACAGTGTTTTTGGCCAAGCAAAAGAGACATGGCTTATGACTACAGTGAGTCAGGGTTTGGCTGCCTCAGCATCTGTCCAGAAGACACCCGTGGTGCCACAGCACTGGATAAACGTGCAAAGCAGTGAAGAGAGACAGATGGTCCAACAGCCAACAGCGGTAAGTTGGCATCATTTAAATCTTATCAGTAAGATACTGCAAAGAGGTAAATTGGCTCAAAGACTCATGGCAACTGCCAAAAGATTTCATCACTCTTGGCATAAGCAGCCTATAAGATATTTCAAACATAAACGTTTTGTTTTTTGTCTTTTCAAAGAAAGAGCTAAAGAGAACCCTTACCTCAGACTTTCCTTTCTTCTCTAGGGGCTCTGACTCCCCAGGATTCCTGTCTCCCTCCCCTCTAAGCTCCTCTAGGATGAGGGCTGTCTTTTGGTTACTACAGTGACGGGCCAGGAAAATATCTAAATGCCTGCTGTAAGTCAAGCAGCAAATTACAAACGGGTTATGTATTTGAAAAAGCAGAGTTGTGGAAAAGGGAATGATGGTACTTACGTGGAAGGCAGAGGACGACTCCACCACATGCATCAAGTGTGACAAACAGAAGTTGTATAAACATCTGAACTTTGCAGGAGACCATCTACCTACCCTAGCTGTAAGACAGGACATTAGGTTTTATTAAAAATGATGAAAGGTACAAGAAATTTGGGGATGAAGACAAGATAGAAGATCAAAACAAATCATTTTAAGAAATACCTCTAACTAAAAAGAGAAAGAGCCCATATATTTACAATGACACCTGCCTTGAGAACTAAAGAGCTGATGGGACCTTGGAGATTACAGTATTCATCCTGGAGCGCACATCACAACTTGTGGTGGACATTTTTCAAAATCATGCCTGGCCTCACCTCAGACCTGGGAAAGCAACATCTGAAAGTGAGGCCTTGGGACTTGCAAAGTTCAAACAACCAGCAGTCTCCCTCTCCTGGGTTTTCATTTTGCAGAAAATTGACTTCTTCCCAGTGACTTGTGGGCTTGGAGGCTTTGGTGTCCAAAGGACTCCTCCGATGCACTATCAGGTGTGGTTAGGGAGAGTTGTCCTGGTTCTTTGGCTCCTTGCTTGGAAGAATTGCAAGCAGGGCCAGTGCAATGGAGTGATGACAGACACAAAGCACTTCCACACAAGCAGCATTTATTGCAAAGCAAAAGTAAGTTCCAGAGAGAAAAACAGGTCTGTTCCTGTGAGTTGAGACAACCCTAAATTTAAAGACGGAGTACAGAAAGCATAGTACATTCTCAAAGTCAGCAGAGAGTGGACTGCTCCAGTAGGGAACAATGTCATCCTATGGTTAGGGTCTGTCCTTTATGCTAATCCCTAGTAATATGTTAAGCTGGGGGTGGAATACTGATGTATTTTTGGGGAAGTGGGTGGAGATTCCCAGAATCATGTACCTTCCCATTTTCTGTCCTTGTATGGCTGGTTCCGGAACTATCATGGTACTAGGGGGTATGAGTTTTACTATGTCAATGAGGGAAAGGTTACCTTTGATCATAAGCTTCTGCCCATTTTCCCAGTCAGAAAAAATCCCTAACCTCAAATCCTTACAGTTGTGGTTTCTTTTCTCCGTTTTTATTGGTCCTGACCCTCAACCCTTGACCACATCCCCCTATTGCCTCCCCTGCCACCTGCATATCTAACCACCTGCCCTGCCACCTGCCCTTTCATCCCTACCTAACACCACCAAACATGATCGTGGGCTAGTAATTTCTTGGCCCCAGCCTTTCAAATGATGAGCCACCCCTATGAGGGTTGGTTCCCATCCTGGGCGAACCAGTTAAACTCTTCTGCTTCTATAAACACATAGTACCAAAATGAGTGGGGTGTGTGTGTGTCTTTACTTGGTCTCCAACTGTCATGCAAAGGGCTCATGAGCACTGGTTATTAATGCCTCATGATACAAATATAAAAATAGGATAAATTCAGAGAAAATTTTTAAAGTAGAGACATAGGAGAGTGTACATGCTCTCCTGAGCCTTCATTACCCGCAATATAGGCCAGGCAGACATGGAGTGCATCCACTCCAAGAAGGGTGAGACTGCCCCTATAATATTCTGCCATTTATAGGAAAGGGAGAAGGCAGTGAGTATCAATGCAATGGAGAGAAGTAGTTGAATTGTCAGCCTGTTCTTTCCTTGAGCTACCAATGAGAGGGGATAAAGGGCCTTCAGTGCCACCTGGGGTGGTCTACCACTGGTGTTCAACAAAGTCAAGCTCTTTTTGTATTTTACATATCCCTGCACACAACTCTCAGAATCTCATGTAGATTCCAAAGCTACTTAATATGCAATCAACCTGTTCTTCTCAGGCAATTGTGCTTTCCTTGCTGTTCATGCTGCTAAAGATCTGAAACTCACAGTCAATTCAAACAGCTATAAGGAGGTGGAATTGGGATTTCACTTGGGACTATTTGACACATTACTGTCACTAATCTAAACTGCTGACTCTCAGCTGGTTATCTGTCCTCAGCTATTAAAGCAAACTGGAGAAAATAGGCAAAATATCTTTGCTTCCCTGAATTTTGCCTTCTGCTGTATATACCTTGGAGTTGGGCCCCAAACTAAAGAGAATCTTCCCACCTATCAGTGGCAAGATAATGAAGTAAGATGTAAGTAAAGTCTCATCAAAATGGTGGTGGAATTAGCAGGAAAGAGTATCAGTAGACACAGCTCTGGGACTTGTGTTTTCTGTGTGGAAGTATGAAGAAAATCCCTTTGGGCCCTGGGGTGAGGTGTGGGAGGGGCCCCCATTAACTGCTGAGTTTAGCTTCCCACAGGTGGGCATTCCTATCCTCTTTTGGCCTCTTGCTTTGCCTCCTAGGGGTGTTAATGAGATGTGGTTTGACTACCAGGCCCAGAAAGAAGGGAGGAGCTGGATAAATCAGCCACTAAAAACATATCCTGGCTGAAGAAGCTTAAATAAAACTGGGACAGGATGTCAGTTAGAGGTGGAAAGAAGGTAAAGGAAGAGGGAATGAGGAAGAAAGTATCAGAAAAGATACAAACTATCATGCTAAGGACCTACTTTCCCCTTATAGAAACCCTACACAAAATTTTATAACTTATCACCAACTTAAATTTTCCCGTGGTATATAGTTTAAATCACTTCAAGCACTGTGCTGTTTGTTTCTTATTTTTCTTTTAGATGGGTCTAAATTTCAAAACTTTCTTCAGAATATTTAAGAATCTTTGTGTTACCAGGCGCGGTGGCTCATGCCTATAATCCTAGCACTCTGGGAGGCGAGGCAGGAGGATTCCCCGGGTTCAGGAGTTCAAGATCAGACTGAGCAAGAGCCAGCCCCCGTCTCTACAAAACACAGGAAAATTAGCCCTGCATTGTGGCTCACGTCTATACTCCCAGCTACTAGGGAGGCTGAGGCAGGAGGATTGCTTGAGCCCGGAAAGTGGAGGTTATAGTGAGCTATGCGGGTACCGCCACATTATCTGGGGCAACAGAGTGAGACTTTGTCTCAAAAAGAATAATAATAATAAAAAAAACCTTTGTGTTGTTCATTTCAAATGGAATGGCATGACATTCCATTATCCTTAAAACTAAAATGAGTAAAATAGATCATAATAATATAAGAGGGGTTTTTTTAGGACACACTTTTGAGTAAGAACATTTGAAAGTGTATTTATAGATAATTAAAGCTCACCATAGCACCTGGTTGCTAAACTAATGGCCAAGAAATATTTAATATCTGCATTGCTGCTATTCATTTTTCATTTTTCTGGCAAATCAAATGAGAATCTCACTTCTTAATTTAAAAAGTCTAAATCATTTACTATTAATAGCTTAACTAATAAGGATCTAATAAGACTGAGTACAGTCCTGAAGAAACACAATGAAAGATATCAGCTCTTATATTTTTCAGTGCACAATCTCTTATAAGGTAAATGACATAGCCTTGCTAGCAACTGGAAAAAAGTGACTATTTTAAAGAAATCTGTTTAAGAGCTGGCTTATACCTGATGTGTAATTTTCACTTTACAAGGGAACTGGGGGTGGGGGGGATTTTTCCACTGACTTCTTAAAGAACAACACTAACAAAACCAGACTATAAACAAATGTTGAAAATATGGGATTCGATAATCAAATACTAGTGAAATACAAAATACTGTAAACCACAATCAGCTCTCTGTTCTGGAAGACTCTTCTGTTCCCTACCTGGGTAAATTATTTCCTGCAGATGGTTAGGGAAGGACTTCCCACAGTCAGAAACAAAAAATGCCCTCCCCTCAAACACTCCAAGGTGCCCTGCGTGATGGTCAAGTCTTAGGGAAGTTAGCTTTCTGAAACACCTTTCTGCAGTTTCCTCTCCCTGCTTCTTCTCTCTCTTCTCTCCATATTAAACCAGGAAATCTTGGTTGAGAGTCATTTACATGTGCAGGTGGGATGATTACATTTCAGTATATTGACATCTCAACTTCAATCATAGATTTGCATTTAAATCTTTTATCACTGGTTGAGGAATGAAAGACTTTTTCCTACATAAAGAACTTCAGACATTAACAGAATCATGTGTTTTAGGAAGAACAGTCAGACAAAAACCTAAATGTCACTCCAGGTTTACTCAATAGGTCCCAGAGATAACTCTTATTTATTATAATTGAGGAGAGAGGAGCAATAATTTGGGGATGGTGGGGAAGGAAGAGTTTGTCTAAAGTTTCCATGGCAGAGGCTCTGCTCCTTCTGGGAGGCTCGCTGAGGCCCATAAACCCTTCAGAACATCCAGGACTCCATTTCTCTTCTTTATCATTATCTTCCACTTATTCTTTCATGTGAACAAAAATTGTTGTACATTGATGAAGTGTCAGGCACTAGACTTAACAGCAGTGAACAAGAAAAAGTTCCTGCCCTTATGACACCTTATAGGAGAGAAGGCAGACACGAATTAAGTAACTGTAAATGTAATAAGAGTATTTGAATGTGTGGCTTGGGGTTCATACCAAGGGGATGAAGCAGGAGGTGAGGGTGGTGATGGTGGTTCCAGAAGTGCTTTCTTAAGGAAGTCACATTCCAGTGACTTATTTACTTAATAACTGCGCCTAGCACAAGCCAGCCTGCTGACCTGTGCAGCCAATCTTTCTTCCTACACGTCTTCCTCACCTTCTGTTATGGTTCGGTTGTGTCCCCCCTAAAATTCACATATTGAAGCCCTAAAGCCCCAGTACCTCAGAATGTGACTATATTTGGAGATAGGCCTTTAAAGGGATGATTAAATTAAAACAAAGTTGTTAGAGTGGGCCCTAATCCAGTTTGACTGGTTCTTTATAACAAGCGGAAATTTGGACACACAAAAGAGACATCAGGGATGGACATGGTCAGAAAAAAGACCACTTGAAGAGGCAGCAAGAGGGCAGCCACTGCAAGCTCAAGGAAGGGAACCAATCCTCCTAGCACCTTGATCTTGGACTTCCAGCCCCCAGGATGAGAGAAAATAAATTTCTGTTGTTTAAGTCACCTAGTCTGCAGTATTTTGTTATGGTGACCCTAGCAAACAAGTGCATCTCCTTCCCTGAAGGAGGACTGCTCCTTCGCCTGCCTTAACTGCACTGTTCTCACTTTTGTTTTGTCTTCACTAAGACTCCTCAAACATATTGTATGTTTTCTAACTTATTTAGTATCTAGTAAGTTTTTTATTCTAGAAGTCTAGACTCTTGAAAAACGATAAAAAATTTGACATATTCTTGCTAAAAATCTCATTTTTACAAATGGAAAAACCAAGATTCAGAAAATCTCACAATTAGAACTATCCAGTGCTGGGCATGGTGGCTCATGCATGTAATCCCAGCATTATGGGAGGCTGAGGTGGGAGGACTACTTGAGGCCGGAAGTTCAAGACCAGCCTGAACAGCACAGTGAGACCCTCATGTCTACAAAAAATAAGACAAATTCTACAGCCAAAGGCCAAATAAAAGAAAAGAAAAAGAAAAAGAAATATTAGCCAGGTGTGGTGATGCACGCCTGTAGTCCTAGCTACTCGGAAGGCTGAGCCAGGAGGATCGCTTGAGCCCAGGAGTTTGAGCCTGCAGTGAGCTATGATCATGCCACTGCACTCCAGCCTGGGTGACAGACAGAGACCCTGTCTCAAAAACAACAACAAAAAAACAACTATCTAGGAACATATTCTGATGTTGAGAGAAACCTTTGAAATAAAGTGTATACCTAAGAGGTCTCTGCTATGCATTCTCTTATACAAGCAAACCTGATACAGATCACTTTCCAACAGCTCTGCTGGTAAAATTGTCTATTTTTCCTGTGGAATCTCATGATGCAATCTTTGGGCACTAATCCAAAATCCACATTTGGCCAACAAATATTTGACTGTTTTAGTATGTGCTGGGTATTGTGCTAGGGGTGGTGAGTGAAATAGACACAGCTCATGTCCTGAGGAAAAGCATCAGGTACTAAGAAAATATATATCAGGATTTTTTACTGGAGAGTCAGGGACAGTTACCAAGAGAAAATCATGTTTAAACTGAGATGTGAAGGTGGGGTAGGATTTAGCTATATGGAAAAGTGGGTAGGCTGAACATCAAGTGCAAAGGCATGTGAGCGAGAGAACGAAGAACATATTTAAGAGACTAAGAGCTGACCACCATGACTGGGATGAAGAAAGTGAAAGGGAAAGAATAAAAAGATGAGGTTTTGAAAGTACATGCCAGATCAGCAGGGCCTTACAGGCAGTGTCAAAGATGCTATGTTTACCCTAAGGGCCATAAGAAGGCACTATAGATTTTTAAGACCAAGACACAATCAGATTCACATTTCACTGTGTATTAGTTTTGTGACAACCATTAGGGGTTTTCAATAAATATTTCCATTTCATTCCTTCTCTGAATTGTACTTCCCTGCCTCTTCCTTCCATGTTAGACGTGACCATGTGACTGGCTTTGGTCAGTGGAATGTGAGCAGCAGCTTTCGGAGCCAGTGCCACATTCACTGTATTCCCTTCTTCCCTATAGCACAAGGACTGGTAAACTCGGATAGCCTGGCTACTCGTCAGCACGTATCCCTGAATAATTACAATGACGGAGTTCCCCTGCTCACACAGTATATATGTACCATGAGCCAAAAATAAACTTTTATTGTCTTAAATCACTAAGCATTGGGAATTGTTACCATAGCATCTCTCAATCCCCCTTCCTGCTTCCCTCCCCCCAAATATCTTATCACCTTCTATTATATGTTTATCTTATTTATTGTTTTTGTTGCTTTGTCAATCTCCTTATTCTAGAATGTAAATGTCATAAGGGTGGGAATTTCCATTTGTTTTGTTCACTGGTAGAGCTCTAGAACAGAGCCTGCCATTCAACAATTATAAAATGGATGTTGAGTGAATGAGGTACAGAGATCAAGTAATTTACTGACCATCACGGAGCTAGTAAAGGGGCAGAGGTGGGGATTGGTCCCAGGTTGTTTATCTCTAGATTCCATGCTCTAGTCTAAAGCCCTGTAACATTGAGTAAAACTAGGCAATTGATGGCTTCTAAGGCACGGGTCATAATGCTGATTTCACATCAGAATTATATGTGGTGCTTTAAAAAACACAAATGCTTGCTGTTCCCTACTCTCTCTCCCCATTGAGAGAGTATGTGAGTGTTGGATCTTCCACCCTCATAGTCTTCCTAGAAGAATTGCAATCTAGGGCCGGAAGACAGATGGTGAAACAATGGGGCCAGAGCCCACCTCTTAACACAGATTCCTGTACCTGGATGTAGCTCTTGCTGGTGCTGCACATCGAAGCAAATATTGCTAAATGGAGCTTTTATTTGGTATCCCTTAGAGTATAAGATAAGGGGTTACACTCTGGGGGGCCGAGGCAGGTGGATCGCTCAAGGTCAGGAGTTCGAGACCAGCCTGAGCAAGAGCGAGACCCCGTCTCTACTAAAAATAGAAAGAAATTAATTGGCCAACTAAAAATATGTAGAAAAAATTAGTGGAGCGTGGTGGCCCGTGCCTGTAGTCCCAGCTACTCGGAAAGCTGAGGCAGTAGGATCACTGAAGTCCAGGAGTTTGAGGTTGCTGTGAGCTAGGCTGACGCCACGGCACTCTAGTCCACAGGCAACAGAGTGAGACTCTGTCTCAAAAAATAAATAAATAAATAAATAAGGGGCGAAAGGAACTCACCTTCCCTGTAGCTCCAGCCAACTCCTTAACCATCTTTGTATAATAATGGTCATATGAGGAGCTATCTACTGGTCTCCATTTATATCATGAATAAGTAAGCAATGGCTAAGGAAAAATGTAAAAGTAAACTATAAAATGAATCTTTTATATAATTTAATATAATAATAATTATTATTGAAAATTTCCCTGAAATAAAATAACACTATCTGTGAATAAAGCAAATTTGATAATTGCCCCACATATCCTTAGGCCAGAGCATTATTTTAAAGCACTTTTAGAGTCAGATGGAACTTAGAAAACTTACAGGAGCCCATAAGTCAGGAAAGGAAAACTAAAGACATTTTCATGAGAAAATGTATTAAAGGAATAATTTATCTGAGCCAAAGTCCTATGCGATGTCCAAACAATTCTTCTAACCCTTTGTCAGAATGACTAATATTTATTTGGGTTATGAGATAACTATGAAGGTTAAAACCCATATAATGTGACCAAACTCAAACCTCAAAGTTGTTCCCATGACCCTCAAGTCTTAAAAAAAAA
>VBSM01000361.1:66307151-66327455 GCA_008086735.1 Cheirogaleus medius | reverse complement strand
ACTTGTATCGCTTTAAGGTATCTCCATATTGCTTTCCACAGAGGCTGAACTAAACAGTAAATTTTAAGGGAGTATATCTATGATTGGCCCTAGGGATTTACAGATTGATGCTCCATTTCCTATTTCCAGAGAAAACTCTGTTATGGATGACAACTGATTTTCTGTTAAACCCTCATAGATTTCTCTTCTCAAGTTCTCCCTCCTGTATCTGGATCCCTCCCACCAACCATTCCTCACTCCGGCATAGCTTTTCTGAAATGCTTCTTCTCCCTCCTCACCATTAAATCTCTTCTGTCCTTTGAGGGCCAGCTTATGTTCTCCTTCAGGAAGCCTCCTCTGACCAATGACTGTGTCCACACAGTGACTTACGTGACTTGTCTTCCTCCAAACCCCCACAGCACTTGTGTCTGAATTATATAACTGGTTACCATCTCACTGATATTTTTCAAAATACATTCATGTAGGTCATTTTAAAATTATGTAAGACATTAAATAGTCCAAAGATCAAAAAGTATAAAAAGTCATTGTCTCACCCCTGACTTCCATATTTATTGGACCTCTGCAGACTGCCCAACGCTCAGCTCTGTCCATGCTCCTGCAAAACCAAGGTTTGGACTAGATGATCTCCAAGATCCCTTTTAGCCTAAAAACACACAAAAGTTTTTAAAGATGAGAGGTAGCATATTGTGGCACTTATGATATACTCTAGTCCCCAATACAACCTGATTTGGAAACACAGATCAGTCTTTTATTTATTATTCCTTTTTTCTACCTTCCTCCAGCCACTGTTGTGAGTCCTGAAAATGCAGCAGCAAATAAGACTGGGTGTCCTCATGGTATTTATATTTTCATAGGAGAGACAGGTAACTTAAAAATATACAAACATCTGAGTGAATAATGTAATTTTGGATGGTGGTAACTACCATGTAGAAAAGTAAAGCAAGGCAAGAGACTAACATGTGAAGGGGGTGTGTGTAAGATACTTCAAATAGTGTGTGAGTGTGTGGAGGAACATTCTCTGGGAGGTGCTATTTGAGAGAGACCTAAAAGGCCTGGGGAAGAGCATTCCAGATATAAGGAGCAGCATGTGTAAAGGCCCAGAGGCAGGAAGGCAGATGGCCTGAGCTCACTGCTCTACAACAGGCTTTCTTTTTTTTTTTCAACAGAATCTCGCTCCGTTGCCCGGGCTGGAGTGCAGTGACATCAGCCTGGCTCACAGCAACCTCAAACTCCTGGGCACCAGTGATCCTCCTGCCTCAGCCTCCCGAGTAGCTGGGACTATAGACGTGTGCCACCACACCTAGCTAATTTTATCTATTTTTTAGTAGAGACGTGGTCTCACTCTTACTCAAACTAGTCTCGAGCTCCTGACCTCAAGTGATCCTCCTGCGTTGGCTTCCCAGAATGCTAGGATTACAGGCATGAGCCACCATGCCTGGCCTGCAACAGGCTTTTTTCACTTTATTTTAGAGATGGTACATTGTGATTTTCCTTATTCTTTTCTATAGGTGCATTTTATTCCATTATATGCATGCCTCATGATTTACTTAATAGTCTTCCATTGATAGATTGGTTGTTGCTAATCTTTTGTTGTTACTAGCAAAAAGTTACAAACAATGAAGAGCTAGCACAGCCTGGTAAAATCACACAGAATCAGAACTGGAAGCAACTCATTTTCTTTCTTTTCTTTATTTCTACTATATTTCACTGACTGTTTGGGGCACTAGGGATATAACAGTGAACTAGATGGTCCAAGTCCCTGCTCTTGGGATGCTTATATGCCAGTGAGAGAGACAGATAATATGAAAATAAACATATACATAAAAAGGATGTAGTATTAGATTGTGACAAATGCTGTAAACCAAAAAACATAAAGCAGGACAAGGTTCTGCTGGGACCTTAGGCAGGGCTGTGGATGCTGTTTTAGATATGTTGGTCAAGGACGGCCTTTGAGGAGGTGGCATTTGGGCAGGATATGAATGATGTGAAGGGCAAGCCATGTAAAGGTTTTGGGAAGAGCATCCCAGATAGAAGGCACAGCTTGTGTGAAGACCTGAGATGGGGAAGAGTTTGGCATGTTGGGAGAGCAGCAAGAAGGCAGGATGGTCAGAGCATGCCCAGCCACACAGAAGGAAACCAGCTGAGGCTGGAGGCACAGGCAGGGTGGGCCACGGAGAATTTGCAGCCGCACAAGAAATTTGAATTTATTCTAAGGGTAATAGGAAGCCATCAGGGAGGGCCCTTGAAAAGGAGAATTACATGTTCTGATTTCGTGTTTTGGAAAGCTTGCCCTGTCTGTATGCAGAGAGGAGACTATGGGAGGAGGAGTGGAACCAGGGATATGAGTCTCACTATGGTCCAGGTGAGATTTGATGGTGGCATATATTACAGTGGGTGTGATAAATATGCTAAGAAGGATGCAGATTTGGGATCTATTTTGAAGACATGGTCCAAAGAAGTTGTTGGCGGACTGAATGCAAAAATAAATAAATAAATAAATATAAATGAAGGAAAATGAAGGAGTTTCCTAGGTTTTTGTCCTGAATAACTAGGTGAATGGTGGAGCCATGGACTGAAAGAGGAAAGCTAGAGTAGGAGCACAGTTGGTGGGAACAGGTGAGGATACCAAGGACATAGTAAGAGTTACAAACCTGTTAGGCACCTGGATGGAGATTATTGGGAATGGCTGGATAAGAGAGGACCTCATTAGTCACTGGAGAAAAAACAATTTTTAGGCTTACATATGATTTATCAACATATTTAAAAACCATTTGCATAGATGAAATAACCTAGGGAGGAAGAATACACAGAGAAAACAAGAGGGTCACACTGAGAGGTTGCGGGGGCAGGGAGGGGGAAGGACTAAATAGAAAACGTAAGAAATAGCTGCCTAGAAAAGAAGAGAATGTAGGGTCTTGAAGCCACCTATAAGTGATATGACCAGACTTTAAGCCTTGGCTTCCTCATCTGTAAAATAGTACTTTCCTATAAGAATTGATGGTGGGTTAGATAAGATTATATAGGTAAGATGCCTAGCAGAAAACCTAGCCATAATAAATATTCAGTAAACTCTAATAGTTGGCAACATTTAGAAAGTTCCTTATGTGCATGACTGCAATGATTTGAATGTTTTTCACCTCCAAAATTTATGTGGAAACTTAATCCCCAATGCAACAGTATTGGGAGGTGAGGCCTTTGAGAGGCAATTGATTCATGAGGACTCTGCCCTCATGAATGGGATTAGGTGTCCTAATAAAAGGGCTTGATGGAGGGAGTTTGTCCCCCTTTTGCCCTTCTGCCTTCTGCCATGTGAGAAAACAGTGTCCCTTCCCTCTGGAGAATGCAGCATTCAAGGCATCATCTTAGAAGCAGAGATTACACCTTCACCGGACAACCAACCTACTGGCACCAATCTTGGACTTCCCGGCTCTAGAACCATGAGAAATAAATTTCTGTTCTTTACAAATTACCCTGTCTCAGATATTTTGTTATAGCACAAACAAAAACAATGACTATTGGGTTATTTTATATTTGATTTAAGATAAGCAAAGGTGAACTCATTCCTATATAAGGGCATTCATATGTATCTAAAAATAGATACAGTGTGTCTATTTATATATAAAGATTATCTGCATTCATATATAAGAAAAAGTGAATACATTAATATATAAACATTATATAAAATAGTAATAAGATTCATACCAGATGATAGATAATAATAGGCAATTGATCTTTTTCATATTAGAGTGTGGTGTATGTGTGTGTGTATGTGTACTACAAGTGACATATGTAATGACTATTAAAAAAGTTATTTTCTAGACAATTTTGGAAGAAAGATTCCTAAAAAGAGAGTTATGTATGTGGAAGTTGGGGAGGAGAGAATAAAATGAGTACCTATTGAGTGTTACCATGTGTCATGGTACAATAGATGACTAGTTTTACTTAATTTAGTCTTCATAAAAACATTATGAGATAATATTAATAAGCTCCATTTACTCATAGGTATTCTCAACAAAATTAAAAATTTTAGTAAAAGCAATAATCAATTCGAGATTTTTAATTACCTATCAGTTTCTCATCTTGTCCTCTTGATTTAAAAATTATTAATCATAACAGCTACTATGTATTGAGTAGCTACTATGTTCAAGGCATTATAACTCATAATTTATATATTTTTTTATTTTCAAAACAATCCAACAGAAAGATAAGTATTACTATCGGCATTATATAGATGACATACTTTAGACTCCATGAGTTTATGCAAATTGCTTTAAAAATATAGCGAATAAGTCACAAAACAAGAATGTGGACCCTGGTCTTTATGATTAAAAAGCCTTCATTCCATCCACTGTACAAGGCCATCATCAAAGTATTTTGAAATTTAGTCTCCATGTTTAACATTCCTTATGTTTTCATTTATAATTACAAATAAATATTTTCTGTCTAAAGAGCTCATTTCAAAATATATGAGGGCAAGAAAGGTCACATCAAGTTCTATAATACCTTATATAATTACAAAATTTACAAATCCCTTACAAGATTTAAGCCAAGATTAAGAACAAAACAAACAAACAAAAAAAATCCCAGAATTTCTGAGTCTAATTCTTACCAGGGAAGGACTTGTTTCCAACTATGACAACATGCAATATGGGGACAGGCAGTGTCAGCCAAATACATAGTAAGTGGAAGCAGTCATTTTGTCTGATAGCCAGCAGAGGAAATGAATCCACTCCATGACATAGTTAACATAGAGCTACGGTAATAAGAGGCTCAGGACATTCAAAATTAGGCTTGCTGGTCATCCAAAGAACACAGGATAGTCATGGTAGATTTGGCAATTACCATAGATTGTCACTTATGTTCAAGCCCTGTTCAGAATAAAATAAAAACAAAGAAAACAAGCAAAAGTGATCTTTGAGTTCATAGAAATTGCTATTGAATGACATAGAATTAAGGAATATATTCATTGTTCATGCTTTTCCAATACTTCCTCGTAATTATACTTAAACTTGACTAAATAGGTCATATTTATATAACCTTTCTTCAATTTTCAACTGGAAATATGCATTTCCCTTTGGAATGATCTTGTACATACTTCCTTCATTGTATAGCATGGGCTGCAGTTTTATTTTGTTTTGTATTCAGTAAAATAATCTGCTGAAATTCCCGTGAGCGAGAGCATAGGAAGGGAGCTACATAGGAAAAATATTTTTAATAAAAGATGAACTGAAGTAAGGGTAACAGAGACCAATATTCCTACTGTTGTTTAACTTTGTACTATCTACAGAAAAAGAATTATTCATAGTATTTAATTTTTAAAAAACTTTCTGTTAGTGTGTGTGTTATCTATTTAATATTTCATGTCTATATAAAATGTATGAAGAAAAGTTTATTATTTTTAGAATAACAGTTTTCAACTAAATGCATTCAACATTCTTTTCTAAGATATTCTCTTTAGGTTATCAAAATCCATCGAAGATACACAAACAAGCAGGTAGTGCTACATACAATGCCTCTGCTTGGTTAGAAAATAGCTCTGTCAACTTTCAAAATCAATTTATCACAAATTAATTAATGATCAATACACACTCAAATAGTAAAGTTAATGAATAATTGAAGTGGGTAGGTTCAGATTTTGCATCATTCATTCAGTAAGCCTGGACTGATGGGCTCCATAAGTCAGACAGTGTGTTGGTAAAAGAAAGATCATGCACACAGCTGCTACCCTCAGGACTCACATCCCAGTGGGAGAGAAAGATTCATCAACAACTTGATATAAGACAGAGTCCTAACTGCTATATTTTACCTCTGTGCAAAGTGCTATGAATACACAGAGGAGGTATATTAGTCTGCTCGGGCTGTCATAACAATATACCACAGACTGAGTAGCTTAAAAAACAGAAATGTATTTTCTCACAATCTGGATGCTGAGAAGTCCAAGATCAAGGTGCTGGCCAATTCAGATCCTAGTGAGGGCTCTCCTTCTGGCTTGTAGATGGCAGCCTTCTTGCTGTGTCATCACATGGTGGAGAGAGCGTGCTTAGCACAAACCCCATCATGAAGGCCCTGCCCTCATGACCTCATCTAACTCTACATCCTCCCAAAGGCCCCATCTCCAAATGCTATCACATTGAGGGGTAGGGCTTCAACATATGAATTTTGGAGGGACATAAATATTCAGTCTATAACAAAACAGAAGAGTTGACTCTGGTTTGTGTTATAGAGGAGGGTATTACAGAAGTGACACTTGAGCTTGGTCTCAAAGCAGACATAGGAGGTTACAAGTGGAGGAGCAGGAAGGCCTTACTTTGTAGAGGGAACAAAAACACAGGAGAAGGAACAAAAGGTGATCATTTCAGCACGCACAGAGTAAGGAGTGCTTGCAGAGAAAGGAAAAAGTGAAGCAGAAAAATTAGAGTGGGACCAGATTGCAGAAAGTCCCTGAGCATGATGATGATGAGCTTAAAATGTCTTCATATGGGGGAAGCTGATGAAATTGTGTGTGTATAGATGTATGTTATAATGAAGCTTATTGTTTGAACAATAATAATATAAATTAAATATTTAAAAATTGAATTTTTAAATGTTGAAATAATCTTAAACTTATAGAAAGGTTACAAGAATAATACAAAGAACTCCTGTGTACTTCTTACTCAGATTTACTGATTATTACTCTTTCACCACATTTGCTTTAATATTCTCTCTCTCTACATATGTATGTACAACATATATTATTTATATGGACATATGTTAAATAGAAATAAACAAATAGATGTGCATGTGTATGTATATATATACATATACACATTCTTACATGTACACACACACATTCTTTTCTGAACTAGTTGAGAGTAGGTTCACACATTATTCCCTTTGTCTATTAATAATTCAGTGTGTATTTTTCGATAATAAAGATATTCTTTTTAATAACCATAGTACAATTATCAGGAAATTTAACACTGATATAATACTTTTATCTATTCTAATTTTGTCAATTACACTAATAATGACTTGTATACTGTGGAAATTTTTTCCTTATGTAGTACCCAATCCAGGATCTTGTATTGCATTGCATTCCTCAGCCTTTATTTTTCATGACACTGACATTTGTTTTTAAACAGGATTTTTAAAGCAAATGATATGTTTAAAAATCTTTATTACTGAAAAATAACTAAGGTCATCAAGGAAGAGATGAATGGGTAAGAGAGGGTATAAACCAAGGGACAGAGAGGAGACTTAGGATGTTAAGCCAGCTGAGGTGATGAGGACCTATTGGGACAGGAGAAGAAGGCACTTATGTGGGAGACTCAACAGGATTTAGTGCAGACTATGTGTGAAAAGAAAAGAAAAGAAAAGAAAATGAAAGTTTGAATCTAGCTTGGGCCATTTAGTGGATGGTGATAAAGGTTATAGAATGAGCAGCAGATTTTGTCTTTGTTTGATTTTAGGTTGAAGGAGGATACCCCAGTTTTGATTTTGAATGCTGAGTGGACCTGTGTATCGTGTGGTTGGAAATAAGACACAGAGTTCAGGTGAAATGTCTAGGATGAAGAAGGATTACCTAAAGAAGAATAAACCTAAACAGCCCATCTTCTGCTTCTCTATTTTCCAGCTGAGTCCTAAACACAGCAGATACTTATTAATAATAAAGACTGTAGAATAACAAACATCTCACAGTAACTTAGGGAAAATGCAAGTTTCCTTTCAGGCAGAAGAGGGCTAGGAAAACTCTGGGGATCTCCTTGCAGAAATGAGAAACTCCTGAGTTTATCAACTAGGGCAGCTTCCTCTCTGCTGCTGGGGATCAGTGAAACAGGAATTAACAAGGCACCGGAAGCATGAAATGCTTTGTACCAGGGCCACAATCCCCCATACAGAATTTCCAAATCCGAGAAGCTCTGAAAGCAGAAAGCATTTTTGCATCTCATAGAAATGAGATATGGATTTTGCTATTTTATCTATGGCCCTTGAACTGTAATTACCTCTAAGAAAAGAGCTTACTACCCACTCACCTAGCCCTGTGGGACTTATCAGCTGCATCTGTCTCCTGCTGTCCTAGCCTGAGCTGGGGATGGGGGTGGACAAAGGAATCAGACTAGGCAGCCATTCAACCACCCAGCTAGTCATTTGTTTGCTCATCATTTATTCATTCATTCAAGAAAAATATATCAACCATCTACAATGTGCCAGGTACTGCACTAGGTACTTGAGATACAGCAATTAACAGACATATTCAGTGACGTCATTGAGTTCACAATCTACCAAGGGGAACGGATATTGAAAAAATAGTTAACTCCTATTGTAGTGAGTGCTGCAAATGGGGGTGCAGAGTGCAGTGAGAGTGTGTAGGGAGCAGAAGGGGCTTAACTTGGTGTAGAGATTGAAGGAAGTCTTCCTGGAGGAATGGCTTGTGAGTTGAGGTAAGAAGGAAGAGAAGGAGGTAGCCAGGTAAAGAGGGTGAAGTGATGGGGGCAGGGCGGAGGTAGAGAGAATTCCAGGCAAAGCAAACTGCCTAAAAAGGACCCAGGGCAGGTAGAAGCTTGATCTAAGTGTGGAAGTGAAAGCTGTGGCTAGAGAGATAGCATGGAGTGAGATAAAAGAACTTTGGTCTTTATCCTAAGAGCACTAATGAGCCATTGAGGTGTTTTAAGTAAGACTGGGACGTAATCAGATAACTACTTCTCAGATCACTCTGGCTGTGGTGTGGAGAACGGATCAGAAGATGAAGAGTAAATGTAGGAAGAATCGACTAAAGATAAAATGGTTCTCCCCTCTCAGGACACAGACACATCTAATAGAAGAGATAACACAGAAACATCCTGAATCAGCATGACTCTGAGCAGGACCGGACCTCCCTGCTCCGCAAACAGTTGATCACATAGCCTCGATGCACACAGGCCTTCCCGGAAGCCCTGGCCATCTCCAAGGAGCAGGAGCAGGACTGTCTGTCCAGGTGGGTCCTCAGAACTGCCTTTTACCTCTGGGAGAATCCCTGAGGGAGGCGCCTCTTCTCTCTTTCTCTATCCCTCTCTCTCTTTCCCCGTCCTTACTGCCCTGCATACATACATTCGCTCTAAAACCTTTCCGCCTGACTACCTCAGAAGTCCATCCACCATTCTACAACCAAATAACACTCTATTTCTTAGGACCTTCCTCCATATTTTGTATATGAATAGTATCTTATCTGAATAAAAATCAGTTGGACTGATTTCACCTCTAAGTTTGTTGTTTATAAATGATGATAATGTAAGCTTTTAAGATGGCCAGGAAGTTTGCATTAAGAATCATAATCATATGTTATTACATATAAATGACTTCACTCAAATAGAGCAGAATTTTTTCTGGCTTGCTTCCATATTGCAAGACTTTCATGCCGCCTGCTGGCATTAGGAACACTGCTGGAATTCATTCTGGAACAGAACTTTCCCTGAACTGAAACTCTATACTAAAAAGCAGTTAAGAAAACTTGTTACCATTCATTTATTTTGGACTTAGATTCAAAGGGTGGGAGGAAGGGGTGAAGGACAATAGTCCTTTGACACAAGCCCTGGTAAGTTAGGAGGCCAAAAATCCCTCCCTTAGACTTGATGGCCTGAGGCAGAATAGTCAGAAAAATAATTATGCAAAGTAGATCTTCAGCAGGAGGGGAAAGACAAGATAAATATATGTCATGAAACACATCAAGCCATTGCCAAATATTATATACAGTCCCTCTGAATTCTAAAAATTCTCAGCTCTTTAGTATGTGGAATTTTATCAACAAGAGTGACAAAATATATATTATATATTCAGAAGTTTAAGGAATATACATTTGAAGCTGAGCTTTTTTCTTTCATTTTTGCATCCATATGAAAATAATATTCATATATGGAAGGAAATGAGTGCTGTACTTGTAAGGACTATTTAGTATTCCCAAAATAGTAACAACCACCTAAAATGTACTACTTACTTGAAACTTACTATTCAAACATGACTCTATTAGTTCCTATTGTTTCTCTAACTGTGACTTTGGATCTCAAAGTACAATAGTAACTTCTGAAAGTACAAATTTAGTAATTTAGGGCTAAATGAAATCTCTTTCTGGAAGGTATAAAGGTCTGTCTTCTCTTTATTTTCTTATTACTGTACACATCTTCCTAAGAAAAACATACTTTTTCTGGACTGAGATTTATGAATAACTGCCAAATTTTAAAAAATGGTTTGAATAAAAGCAAATTATTAGCAGACCAGCAGTTTATTAAAATTCCACAACTATACTTCCATCTAATGCTGCATGTTATCCTTGCCACAGCCAACCATTGCCAAAACACCAGCAATTTCAGAAAACAGTAAAGTATGTTAAGTAACATTCTTTTAGACCATATTGATTTTACTTTCTTGACTTCAATTCATAGTACACTGTGGAATTATCCATTTCAACATTAATAATGGTTAAAGATATGCATTGAAATGCACATCTTGGACCTCTTAGGTTACAAAAAATAATTACAAATAGTTCTGACAAAGTTTTGGAGATGTCATTTGGTACATTGTGAGTATAGAGGAACCTCCCTCATCTATCTCTATTTTTTAATCTATAACAATACCTACATCTAATCTCTCTCTCTATATATATTAATATATATGCATATATATGTGGATTGTGTTCTCTCTGCTGATATGGTCTTCTGACTCATTTAGAAAAAGGGACAACCAAACCACATTCTAAATTAGTTTAAACACATACTGCTGTCTCTGCAGCATTAGATAAAAGATTTAGTAAAACCGGAGAAAGGCCCCAAATTAAAAAATAACAATCCCAGAAGATTAAATGAGTCGAGGATTTTGTTTGTTTCTTCTTCCTAAAAATCCGTGATGGTCCAACCAGTTATACATCAAAAATACATCCAGAACTTGAGTAAATATATATATGCAACTACACTCAGAACTCTTGTTTCCCTTTACTTACCTTTTTCCATTACCCACAAATGTGGCACACATTTCTTTTGTTTTTTTTTTTCTTCTTCAGTCTGTCTATCATTAGAGCCAGGAATTCAAAAGAGGGAGTTCTGAAGGATAGACTCTACAAAACTGACCTAACTTGGCTTACACTATTAAATATTTTGGCCCAGCATAGCCAAATACATTCTAGTCATAACAGTAATAAGACTTATAAGCTCAAATTTAATGAAACTCAAAGTTGAATATATATATATATATGAATATATAAAATTCAAGCAGCCTTTCAGAATGAAAGTTTACCTACATTTCTAGTTTACCATGCCTTTGGGTCATTTTCTTCCCTCCTAGCTTTCTAAACTCATAATTATAGATAACTTTTAATTGGCTCAAATTATTCTTAAAACCAGTAGAGGGAGAAACTGCTAATTGTTTTTCAATTTTCAGTCCTTCCTTCTTCCCCAGAATTTTAGGTAAGCACAAAACCACACTAACTAAAGACTAATTTCTATCTCCTTTGCAAGAAAGTTTTGCCATTGGCATGAGAGTGGACATGGCTGGGCAATTTCCAGGTAACATTAGGAAACTGCTTGCTTGTCTTCAATTCTTCTTTTCTCATGTTTATTACTTAATAATATTTAATACATATTACCTACTTTATGCAAATTGATACCATCTTGGGAATATAAAAGTTAGTGAAAGTTGTCCTCCTGTTTAACTTGTTTCTAAGCTAAGAGGGATAAATTGAATCACAAGTAACTAGAAACAAGGTAAAACACAATAAAAGCCTCATAATAGATACATAAACAATGCAAAGGTTCAAAAGAAAAAGATAATATATTTTGCCTGAGGTATCCCAAACAATTTTTATTCAGGAGTTAATGATTAAGAAGGGTGTTAATGGATGGATAGAGTAGGAGAGGGTGGCTCCTCTTCCCCTGGCCGACTTAGCAAAATGCAGAGAGGTCAGATGCTTCCTGCGAGTTGTAACACTGGAAATGAGTTGGCTAACAGCACTGCATGAACACTATATGTTAGATAGTGTTTAATGCTTTTAGTGTTTAGTTTTCTATAGCCGCTGTAACAAATTATCAGCAACTTAATGGCTTAAAGCAACACAAATTTATTATCTCACAATTCTGGACATCAGAAATCCAAAATGTGTTTCACTGGGTTAAACTCAAGGTAGTAGCAAGGCTGCATTCCTTTCTGGAGTCTCCAGGGAGAATCCTTGCCCTTTCCAGTTCCTGGCCTAGTGGCTACTTCCTCCATCTTCAAAACCAGCGATGATTGGTAGAGTACTTCATTCAAACTGTGTCACTCTGTCCTCTTCTGCCTCCATCTCATACTTTAAAGGACACTTATGATTACATTGGGCCCACCTAAATAATCTAGGATAATGTCCCTATCTCAAGGTCAGCTAATTAGCAACCTTAATTCCATCCGAAACCTTAATTCCCCCCTGCTATGCAACATAACATATTCACAGGTTACAAGGACTAAGACATGGACATCTTCAGGGGCCATTATTCTGCCTACCATGTATGGATAACTTCATTTAATCTTCACAACAGATTTATGAATTTGGTACTAGCATTAACTCTAAAGATAAGAAATGAAGAAATAGAAAGGTTAAACAATTTGACCATGATTTCCAAGCCAATAAATGACAAATCAGGAATTAGAACTTAAATATTTCTTACCCCAGGGTCTAAACTCTGATAGGGTGACCAACAATTCTGGTTTGCTTGGACCTGACCAGTTTTAACACTGAATTTCCCAGGTCAGAAAAATCCCAGTCCCAGGTAAACCAGGATGATCAGTAACCATGTCTGAACCTCTAACCCAAATCTTGGTTACAATAATTTAGGAAGAGTTTATTATGGTCTAGTGATTACAGATCACAACTAAATTCCAGGAGCTCCATTGTGGTGGTGGACAGTGCCTTATGAGACAAAGAGATGCTAGAGAAATGCTACCTCTTCCTACAAGTTCACTTTCTTCTAGTTTGAAAAAAGTTGAATTTGCTGAAAATGGTTGAGATAATTTATCCTAAGAAGATTCATAAGCAGTACCTTGGAAGTAGATAAAAAAATGCACGTGAGGTGGAGATGCAGTTTTGTCATGTCAAAGTATGTTTAACAAATCAAATCATCCTAAAATATTACCTATTAAAAGTCCTCATTGTAGTCTTCATTAATTAATTACTTAGCATTTACTAAAATTAGTGTCTCAAACTGTGCTCCCCCAGAAGCTGTCCCTGGATTAGGAATTGGAATGCAAGTCATTTCTTTAGGAGCTGATCCCAGGAGGTACTGGTAAGAGGCTAGGGAAAGGAGAAAGGAGGAAGCCAGTAACAAGTGTGAGGATGAGCTGGTTACTGACGGGGACAGCCAGGACCTTTGGCAGATGGTGTAGAACATGCATCAGAGTTTTTCTCCACCCAAAAGGAGAGGAAGCTGGAATTTTATACTCCAACTCCCGTCTGATTTTGGCGTAGGGCTGCTCCTAGGGGAACAACCTCCCTAGCATTTTGGCCTGGCAGCAGAGAGCCTTCTGCATGCATTGAAACAGTGAGTACCAAGGGGATATGGACAGAGCACCAACAGTTCCGCTATAAAATGCCTATCCAAATTATATTCTGAGTCTTACCATTTCTCGTAATTTCTACGGCTACAACCCTAGTCCAAGCCACTCTCCCCTGGACCACTGCAACAGTTTCTTTGCCTCACTTTTCCAATTCACCCAATTCCCACAAAACAGCCCAAAGCATGAATTTTTCCAAAGCATGAATCCAATTATGTCACCTCCACCCTACCAAAAGTTTAAACAGATTCTCATTGTAACCAGAATAGCATCCAGCTTCCTCATAGCCTTCAAAGCCTCATGTAATCTGACCACTCCCATCTCTCTGACCCCCATCTCCCAAATAAAATGTTCACTACTTAACCACACTAACCTTTTTTGCTGATTAGTCCTGTCTCCCCATCTGTCTTTGCTCTTTTGTTCCTTCTGTTTATGATGCTCTTCCCAGAGGATCTTTACATCTGATACCTTCTCACCATTCAGGTATAACTCATATATCACCTCCACACAAAGGCCTTACCCGCCACCTTACCCCTAGTCACGCCTTTAACTGACTTTCATTAGAGCATATTTTAGCCCCCTAAATTATATTTTTGTATGTTTTTATATTTATTACCTCTTTTCCTATGCCAAAATGTAAACTCCTAATTGGCAGGGATTTGGCATCTCTTATTCAAAACCAGTCGGCCCTCTGTATCCAAGAGTTCTATATCTGTAGATTCATACAACTGTGGATCAAAAATATTTGGAAAAAAATAATAATATAACAGTAAAAAAAAAACAAATTAAAGAAACAATACAGTATAACACTATTTACATAGTACTTACACAGTATTAAATATTATAAGTAATTTAGAGATGATATGAAAGATAGAAGGGAATATGTGTAGGTTATGTGCAAATACTACACCATGTTATATCAGGGACTTAAGCATCCATAGATTTTGGTTTCCGCAGGGGTCCTGAAACCAATCTTCCTCGGATACTGAGGGATGACTGTATATCCCCAGTACCTAGAATGGTGCGAAGCACTTCTAGAGATTTCAGAAATAATGTATTTACAGAAAAAATACGTTTCCAAGATTGATGAGGTTGACTGAAAAGGGCTGTCTTTCATATTGTAAACATAACTCCAATATGCTTTGTTTATTATTGGTTTGTGACAATCATGAAGTGGTTTGCTAAGCAAAAGCAAAACTGATGAGATTATGGAAAATTTTCCTCAGTGGTGTCCCAGTTTATGAAGTTCTACTTTTAAAGAGGCTTCTATGATAATGTTCTAGCTATTTTTAGAATGGAAATAAAATGACATCTTTCAATTTTCTTTTTTCCCTTAAGTAAACCTATTTATAACTATAAATTAAAACTCTTCCAGGATTTAGTCATGCATTGAAAAATAACTGAAACTAACAGTGTCAAAAAAATATATCAATTTCTAGGAAGTAAATTATTATTTTCTGAAAATCTAGACAGCTCTATGTTAAACCTTTAAAGTAAGGCTATTATATTTTATTTTCTATATTGTGGTTTCTGCCTTCTCATTCTACATGTGAACTAATTTAGTTGTTGGATCATATCTCATCTTACATAAAGACCTTGAAATTAAAAAATGTCTGGGAGGAAGTCAGCAAATTTTAAATAGGAAAAAATAAGTGCATGTTGTCAGGGTTCACTAAGACATTGATGGCAGAACATGATACTCCACAGTGAGTCTCAAAGTCCTTCTAATGTGAGCCAAACCACATTCTAGCCTTCTCTCCCTATCCACCCTCCCTCCCCTCCCTACACCTTTGCCTAGGTTGTTGCCTGAGCCTATCTCCCATTCTCATCCCACCTTTCTTCTGCCTTCAAGTCCCACAGTGTCCCTTCTTCTATGAAGCTCCCTCCAGCATCCCCCCAACACCCAGCACTCACTAGGTCTTTTTTCTGTGCTCAGTGCTCAGATTGTCCTTGGTAGAATGTAGCTAACATTCCCCTTTTCACACTGCAGTGTAGATTTATTTCCAAGTCATCATCCACCCTTCTGAGGGTAATCTCTCAAGGTCAGAAAGTGTCTTTTATCTTGAAATCCTTATCACTTATCATGATTACTATAGGAAGTGCTTACTAAGAAGCTGGTAAATATTCTACTCATTTTAACTATGTTGGGGTTCTGAGAAGGTATGTTCTGTGTATATTATTTTGCTCTTCATTGGTAAATGGTGATAAAGATGGGGTGGGAGGAGATTGGAGGAGGGACTTGTTACGAACATGTCTCCTCTTTTTCCTTATGTCCTCCCCCAGGCTGGGGCCAGAGTCTAGAGGGTGAGACTCTGACATGCTAACCCACTGGTGACACCATGACTCAGGTACCAGCTTGCAGGGCTTTCCTGATGTCTTCTCATCTCCCTTTACAAATACTCCTCCCATCTACCCTCCGTTCCAAGAGGTCTTGTCCCCTCAAGCTTTCCAAGACCCCTATTTAGGGCTTTCCCATATTTCCTGATCCTTCTATTAATCTGCCTAGGCCCCCAAATTCAATCTAAGAAAGTTGGTGTACAGATGATTTAAGTTACTTAAACTAATGTATGAATATAGAAGCATTTCTATTTTAAAATGAATCTGTTACCTCCAATACAATTCTAATTAATAAACTATTTTTAACTTGGAAACTGTGTTTTTTGCACCTTGCTTCTAAGCTTCCCATATAAAATTACTTTTTATAAAAAGTAGACAAGTTTATTAACTATTGGATAATTACTAATTTGCATATATTTTAAAAAATATATCAAAGATAAAAGAAATACTGCCAAATAGATCAATAAGGTCACTTCTAGATCATTTTTTTAAAGCAACCAATGCTCCATAATACAGAGGTACAATCCAATAAATTAAGCTTTTGACTGAATTTCAGCTGTTTTAAATCACTCTTCAAACTAACACTGGCCTCATCTCCCAGATTTAAGGTAAAAAATCCTTAAGTCACCTTGAACTCAATATCACATTTTGAACAAATGTTTTTGCTTCAGCCTTTAAATACAACTCAAAAAGTTATCAAAGCAAATGTGTGAGTTTATGTTGTTTTCTTCTTTTGAACTGTGTAATTGATTATATAAATTTAAATTATTTCATCCTTGTTTGAGAGTTTTCTTTAACGTCTGTCTGAAAAATGTTTTAAGTCCAAAGTATAAAAGTCATTCCTGACGTCACCACCTCTATAGGAAGAAAGAAGTTAAAGCCCTCTTCCCTCTCCTCTTCCCCATTCATCTGGAGATCACCAGTTTTGGGAACTGGGTACATATCCTTTCCAAATATTTCCTGTGTTTATGTAGATACATGGGGGTCAATTAATATTCATTAAAAAATAACTTGGATAAATGTATTGGTTTGCAATGTTCTTTTATAACTTTCTAGTTAACATGGATACTTTTGAGGGTCACTATTTTGGATCCATTTTATTCTTTTATAAAGTTTATGTAATATTCAGTTGTAAGAACATGCCATAATTTATTCATCCTTTCATCTACTCACTGATATTTAGTTTGTTTCCATTTGGTTTTTTTTGCTTCTTCAACACTCCCGATAAAATAACTGGATTCTTACTCTGCTTCCAACATTGATTCTCCCTGCAAACTTTCTTCCCTCAACCCACATCTCCTTGAATCTGTTGCTAAGTCTTTCTTCTTTTTTGTGTTGCTAATTATGAAAGAACTGGCCTCAGATGCTATCTATGATCTCTTCATTTATCATTCATTCCTCAACTCTGTAATCTTCTCACTACTCTTATGAAACTGTTTTCACTAAAGATACCCACACAGCTGCTACCCAATTCAGGAACTTTTCTTCTCAGGCTTCATCTCACTCAACATGGCTGCATCCCTTGAACATAGCATCCTGAAGTTCATTTCTCCCTTTTCTGCTGAGACAACACTCTTTTTCTGGTTCTTTTCCTACCTCGAATGGCCATTTCTTAGTTTCCCCTGCTTGTCCTGCCTCACCTGTCTCTTTTATGTTGGTGTTTCTCAGAGTTCTACTCTTGGCTCTTTTTTCTTCTCCCTCTACATGTCTTTCTGCTGTTCTCAGCCCCTCTGATGGTTTCAAACACTAATGACCTCCAAATCCATCTGTAAACTACACTCTTCTGACCTAGGAATGCCACAATCTTTCTTCCAATATCTCCCCCCAGAGTCACATGCAGTTCTTCTTGTCTGTAACAGAATTCATGATCTCTCTCCTCCCATCAGAATCTGATCTTCTTCCAATATCCCTTTCAAGCGTCTTCAAACTACAGCCCGTGGGCCACAAGTGGGGGTTTTTGCCCGTTTGTTTTTTTACTTCAAAATAAGATATGTGCAGTGTGCATAGGAATTTGTTCATAGTTTTTTTTAAACTATAGTCCGGCCCTCCAACGGTCTGAGGGACAGTGAACTGGCCCCCTGTTTAAAAAGTTTGAGGACCCCTACTTTAATTCAATCACATTTCCACTCATTTCTCTGGTTTAAACTAAAACAAATCAACTCCTTCTTGCCCACCTTCATATTTAGTATTTCAGTATTTCCCTGAGAAATTTCTCTACCACATTCCTAAAGGTACTCACATCAACTCTTGCCTGAATTTTTACACTTTGCACTCAGTGGGAAGGCTACAGATTGCCTATTTCTTCTCAGGATGAGTTCGAAAGAATTATTTACAAATTGGACGTCATGTGTTTCCTGATAACCTTAATTTTTCAAGAATTCCTACTGAGTATAGAATAGTACAAACTAATTAAATATTTACTTGCTAGAGCTCTTTTATCCTTGAGTTAATTCATCATCAGGTGAAATCTCTGAAACCCAATCTGAGAATCTGAAAATACTGTTAAGTTAGACATATCAGCAGTAGCAGGAGATATTGTTTCTTAAACCTGTCTCACATTTGGTAAAGGCTTCCCCTGAGGGCACTTGTCTCCTAAAAACCATATGTCCTGTTTAGATTAATATATTATAATTAAAGTTTCCATGGTTGTTTAAGCTAGCCTTCAGTGTGGAATCATTCAGTCAATGCACCCAACACTGTAGAAGAATCCTCTGGGAGACAGGCAGCAAAGATACAGATCCTGGAAAAAGAAGTTATCAATAAAGAGGTGGCAGCGCCTCTTGTATTTTCCTGGATACAGCTGGAACCCATTCTACTAAGTGAAGTATCTCAAGAATGGAAACACAAGCACCACATGTACTCACCAGCAAATTGGTATTAACGGATCAACACCTAAGTGGACATTTAGGAATAACATTTATCAGGTGTCGGGCAGGTGGGAGGGGGATGAGGGGATGGGTATATACAAACATAATGAGTGAGATGTGCAACGTTTGGGGAATGGTCACGCTTGAAGCTCTGCCTCAAGCGGGGAGGGGGCATGGGCAATAATGCATGTAAGTTATAGCATAAAATTATATAAATAATGCTACCATCTTCTATGCATTGAAAGTTTATAGTGCTAAATACTTCATACATATCTTATTTCATTTTCATAATAGGCCTGTACAAGTATGTATTATAATCTCAATTTTACATGTGAAGAAATTGTCACTCAGAGAAATGAAGTGACTAGCCCAAGTCAAACAGGTAATGAGTGGCAGAGCTGGAAATTGAAACCAGGTTCATGACTGGGTGGTGACCTTGTAGGCAGGCTCACATGAGATACTTTGGCCCAATTTGATTATTAGAAGCCATCATAACAAATCTAAGCCTGACTGAGAAAACTACTTTGTAATAATTAGAGCTTAGTGGGGATAAAAAATTATGATTCAATTTAAATTACAATATAAATATACATAATTACAATACAAATGAAGTATTTTATTTACAGTGAAAGACCATTCCATAGTTCTTCCACCATAGACAAGACACATCACTTTCTTAAAGACAGTTGCTCCCTCTGGTGAGAATTGGTGGAAATACCGAACCTAGCAAACATTTAAAAGTAAGATTCTCAGCAGGAGCTCCAGTTTCTTTAAGGACCTCTACCTTCCTTAAAGATCTCTTGGAAATTTGTGGTTATGTATTTTAATAATTACAAGGAATGGAAGTTGTTACTTTCATTAGGCAGGGTTGGGGATGCTAGATGTCATGCTATCCAAGGGAATTCCCCTCAACAAAAAATTGCCCTACTTTCAAGAGGGAAAATCTATTTATATTTACCTCAGCCGAGAATTTAACATCATTTTACATATAAAAAAACCATGTTTACACTGTTTTAATGTGAAATAAATTTTCCAGGAAGGAAACTATGCTATTTTATCTAATTTAAGACATCATCAACTATAAAACATAGTATTATTTAAATATCAAGAAAGAAAGACACTGCCAATTAAACTATGACACAACACATCTTATACATAATTATTATTTTATCTTTGCTTAAGAGCTCTTTTAGACATATTTAAACAAATAAAATTGATCACACTTGGGCATATATAAAAGGAGAAACAAAAGCAAAATACATTGTTAAACTTCTACCTATTCAGAAAATTTACTGAAACAGTTTTTGACTCAGAGTTGTCAATATCCATGGGTTTTACAAACATGGATATCATCCTATCTGGTATCATCCTCTCTGTTTTCAAGTGTTCTGATGATGCTATATTTCCTAAAACAGTGTTCAATTCTTGTAGCTAGGGTTTTCTGCCAAACCACTGACATCAATTATGTAAGTTTTGATGCTGGCATTTTTTTGAGCCTTCCAAAGATATGCTGGAAAGTTTTCGGACAACAACCAGCATTCATATCCCTTCTTCAGATGGTCTTTATTTATTTATT
>VBSM01000361.1:66283881-66307051 GCA_008086735.1 Cheirogaleus medius | reverse complement strand
GAAATGAAATCGGTAACAATAACCAAGTTTGCACATGCTCAGGCAGTGACAATGGGCAATGATGTCACGACTGACACCTGGCTGAGAGTGCTTGTAAGACACATCCTGATTCAGAAATGGGAAAATGTATTTCTTACAATGGAAGAAATACAGTAGCGTGTTATTAAGGGGAGCTTTCTCTTTTTCTTTTCCAGAACTTAACCTAGATTTGGTCACCATTTCAGAAAATCTCATCACCAAGGTATTTGAACCACAAATAAAACACACCTATATCAGTCTCCATCCATGGTGCTTAACAGGTGTAACTTTCTAACTACTTTGCCATTTCTTATAGTGTAGGCATGTTAATACCTTTACATATTGAAAGCCATTACTTTTATTTCTCTTTTATAGAGTTGTCATTATATTGATATTTTCCTGTTTATGCGTATAGGTGGGTTATATTATCTATGAATTTCATTTCAGGAAATAAAGACTGTTTTAGAAAATATCTGTTACAAAAAGTGGCATTTGGTCTGATAGGGTTAAGAAAATACTGAATTTGGGATCATGGATAACTGATTTTCCTATAAACAGGAAGCAAATACTTGGGTACTTTCTAACAAATATGAATATGCTTGTGGATAGGCAAAAGAGGGAGGAGAGAAAAAATTGTGTATCAATTTAACATTAAGTAAGGGTGGTTTTATACTCCTACTTTAAGAAAATGACTTTACATTTTGTTCAGAGAGTACAGGCTCTTGAGACCACTTTCTTGGGTTCAAATCACGGGTCTATCCCTTTCTATGTCATTTTGGGTAAATGACTGTCTCTCTTTGCCTCAGTTCCCCAATCAGTAAAATGAGGATCATAATAGCATTACTTCAGAGGGCTCTTATGAGAACTAAGTGATATAATATGATATGACATATGGTATGATATGTTTATAATAGTGGCTGGTCCATCAGAAGCTATAAGAGAAAGTTATCATTAATTATAATCAGAAAATATCTTTCTGCAAAACAGAAATGTCTGAACTTCTTCTAAACTCCTTGCCACCTGAGAAATCATTCCTGAAGAATCATGTGGTAGAGAATAACTTCATAGTTTTCTGCAGATATTTTCCCCTAGGACCATATTAGAAAAGATTCAACTATATTTGGGGTATTGAGGTTTAATGCCAATTGCCCCAGAAATGCTCTGTCATGTACCATTGTGTCCTATATTCCAAAGTGCAAAAAGCTAATACATGAAACATGGCCAAAATATATTCCCTCTTCAAATAAAATATAATGCCAGTGTAGACACATTATTAGTGTTTGCAAGATCATTTAAGGTTTTATTTTATTAAAATCAACAAATATCATTAAGAAACAACAAAAATTGAGTCTCATGCTATGCTGAGTAAATGAAAAAGCAGCAGCAACTGTGCTGTTATCCTATGGGATGATGCCAGAATCCTGGGATGATGAGATTGATAAGTAGGAAACAATGTGAATCACCTGGAGGAAAAGTGTAATTAAGTGATAAATTGCAATGGCACAGCTCATAAAAGAGTTGTAGGAATTCAGGTGAGGAATATTAGGAGTCATAGTGTGGTTAAGGAAAGCTGCATCCAAAAGAAGGGATAAAAAATTTAGCAGTTACTATATGTATGGCCTTGGTAAAGTTAATTAATCTCTTAAAGTTACTGTTTCCTCTTTTGTGAAATTTGAAAATTTAATGCATGTAAAATGCCTAAGCACATTCTGAAGCAAGACAGGTTTTTGGTGAGTCTTAGAGAATGGGTAATTTCTGCCTAGAAAGAGAGTGTTCAGATAGCAAGATAACCTGTGTCATATAAAAGAGACATATCCTTTTTAAGACTTTAAGATACAAAAAGATAAACAAAAAATTCCACAAGTAATAGCCCTATCATAAGTACAATATTCTGTATCAAACAGCAACCACATTTTTTTTGCCTCCCTGGCAGAGTAACTCCCTGAGCACATGGTTGAAATCCTAGAGAGTTCCTTCTTCCAAGCAAAGATAAGGCATAGAGTATGCATATTTTCTTTTCCCTCTAAAATCTTTGCCCTTCATTGGCCCTTCTGAGCACTTCTTCAAAAACAGTCATACCCTGGGCTCTCCATTACTTGTAACAAAGAGTTACAATCACTTCTCCAACATGATTTTCAGATAATTAAAAGTAGCAGAAATTTAAGTTTTTCCTCATTTTTCTCTAAATATTTAATCAAATATTCCATATCACAACTTTTCAAATATACTGACAAGAGAAGAGTTTCTCCAAAGTGTTTCAATGCTATCTGGGGAAATTGTATTCAGCAGAATTCTGATTACATTTACATATACCAGCTGTAACTGGAGCCTTTCCCAGCATTATCAGTAACAGTGCTAATTATACTAATTACATAATGGCAATTTTGACAAATAAAGCCAGATCTAGGATTGGTCAAAGCCTGGCACTCATTTCTGCTTAAAAATAGAAGGCATATTGGAGTAATAAAAGTCTCCACTTTAGGCCAAATTAAATTATTCCAGTTCCAAGATAGAAAATGATTTCATGGCAATTAGAAAGAACCAGGCCTTGTGGAAAGTTCCATTATTCATTCTTTTCTGTACCAAAAGTAATTCCAGCCATGCAACACAAGATCCATTTCTTGTAGAGAGAAACAAATCCTATATCCATTTCTTGTAGAGAGAAATGAAGTAAGGCCTAGACTCATTACCTTGGCTTGTCCAGAAAGAAGAATTAGAAATACACTGTTGGTAGTTTGAGGCTTGGCTATGTAAACTCACCTAAATATGTTGATCTTTTCAGAGTTTGTTTGTGACCACACAAATGTAAATTATTTGTAAAACAAAATTGTTTCCTCAGTGGTTTTTCCTGTGCTTGTAGGGGCTTTGACCTAGATATAGAAATTCATTCTCCTGACTAGGATTTTGTTACTGTATACAGGAGAGCAGCCCTCTAGTTTATCAGTGGCAGATAGGGAGGAGAGCAGGGCAACAATACACAAGCCCCTCACTTCTCTTCTGAAAGCCCCAAGTTGCAAACAGGAGAAACTACATTTTGTTAATTTGCTCCTTTATTTAACACTTTAATAATCTATGGAATACTGTACAAGGCATGTGCTAGGCACTAGGTAAACAGAAGTAAACAAAACCCTGACCTTATCTTCCTGCAGTTCATAGTCTTCTCAAATATTTTTTTGTGGTAGTTTGGGCTTTAATTTTGTCTTTCTGTGTTATTCCCTCGGTATATTTCTGGTCTCATTACTCAGAGACTCAAGCTGTGATAAGTCACAGCTGTTGAGCAGGCCTGCAGGGGAAGCAATGGGTAAGGTTGAAGGTGCTGGTGTTAGAACAGCTTGACGCACGCAAAGATGCAACCAAACCTTAACCCAAGGTGTGGTGTCATGTTGCTTCTATAATAAATTATCACAAACTTAATAGCTGAAAAAGACACACATTTATTATTTTACAGCTCAAGAGGTCTATAGAGGTCATAAAGTCAAAGTGTTGGCGAGGCGGCATTCCTTTGGAGGCTCTCGGGGAGATTCCATTGCTTCACCTTTCCAGCTTCTAGAGGCTGCCTTCATTCCTAGGATCCCAGATCCTTCCTCTATCTTCAAAGCCAGCAACGTATCATCTGTCATGCCTCTCTCCCTCCCTTCTTTCTCTCTCTCACCTCTGCTTTGGTCATCACATCTTCTCTGACACTCCTGCCTCCTTCTTATAAGGACTGTTGCAATTTCATAGGGCACACATGGATAATCCACAATAACAAATCCAGGGGGCAGGTAACAAAATTTAGCAAATTGATACCGGCTTAATGCCTGTCAATTTCATACAGCACAAATTTTTATGCAGATTATAAATTGAGGATCAGCAATGAATAATATACATCACTTTAGTGGTAAAAAGCTTCTGAGTAGCTTTTTCTCCCAATAATGGTAGAGGCTAGAATATTTTCATGCCACTTTTACTTAAGGGAAACATTTTGTTATGCATCTTAAAAATAAAGAGATGACTTTTGCTCCTAGCCTATACGGAATAAGAGGAAATAATTTATTTCCCTGCCTCAAAATATTGAAAACCAGAAAAACATTTTTCAGACACTGGACAGTAGGCAGTGTTAGGACTATGATCCCTACAATTGCTCCAGTTTACACGCTGGGAGCAGTTTCCAGATAGATTGCAAGGAGGGTCGTCAATGCATTTAGTCTCTGAGGACGACCTACATTTATTTATGTAGGTAAAATTACCGTTGCTACTGGTTAAATTCACAAAAATAAAACTAAGAAAATACACTCAGCCGGCATGCAGAGGCATACGCAGTCCGCGAACGCAGCGAGTTCTCGCGATACGGTGAGATCTGCAGCCCTGACGTCACCGCCACGGAGACGTTCGCGAGACCGGAGAGTGGGCGGTGCGAGCGGTGCGAGCGGCGGTGACCTCAAGGCGCGGCTTCTGTGAGGAAAACAAACGTTATCCTCCCGTAGGCCCGGTACCAGCATGAGCGGCCTGGGTGGGGTCGAGGGGACCCCTCTCTCCCAAACCCGCAGCCTCACTGGTTCCGACCATGCCCCAGGAGACCCGGACCCACACCAGTGCCTGAGCCTCCGCGACGAAACCGAGGCATCACAGGTGATGGCGGAGACGGGTGAGGGAAGCTTGGAGGCCGGCGCGCTCCCATCGCCCCAGCTTTTAGGGGAGGGGGGCGTACCCCGGGATCCCGCTGACAGTGATCTTACTCCTCAGATCCGAGTCGGTGGCGGTGGCGGTCGTGTAGCTGTCGGAGCTGGGCAGGAAGAGGCTCCGCCTCCCACAGAGGGCCTGGAAGCAGCCTCCGTGTTGGTGGCAGCTGAGAGCAGCATGAAAAACGGCTTTCAAGATGGAGGAAAGGCCCTAAAAGCCTGTGGCGCAGAGAGGCTGTGGTCTGAGGTGATGGTGGGCGCGAAGGAGGAGGGTGTGAAGTCTAAAGAGTGCGCCACCCTCCCAATGGCAATGGATGACGAGGAGAGGGCCGAGGGGGTGGAGATAGGAGGAGTGAAGGAGAACGAGGTGGAGGAAGATCCAATGGAGGTGGAGGAGAAACCAGTAGGTGAAGAAATAGAAGTGGTGGAGGAAAATAGAGTGGTAGCAGAGGTGAAGGAGGGGGCAGGGCCCTGGCCTGTGAATGTGGCTCTCCGCATGGACCCTCTGGAGGCCATCCAACTGGAACTGGACACTGTGAACGCTCAGGCTGACAGGGCCTTCCAACAGCTGGAGCACAAGTTTGGGCGCATGCGTCGACACTACCTGGAGCGGAGGAACTACATCATTCAGAATATCCCCGGCTTCTGGATGACTGCCTTTCGGAACCACCCCCAGTTGTCTCCCATGATTAGGGGCCAAGATGCAGAGATGTTAAGGTACATAACCAATTTGGAGGTGAAGGAACTCAGACACCCTAGGACTGGCTGCAAGTTCAAGTTCTTCTTTCGAAGAAACCCCTACTTCAGAAACAAGCTGATCGTCAAGGAATATGAGGTCAGATCCTCCGGCCGAGTAGTGTCTCTTTCCACCCCAATCATATGGCGCAGGGGACATGAACCCCAGTCCTTCATTCGCAGAAACCAAGACCTCGTCTGCAGCTTCTTCACCTGGTTTTCAGACCACAGCCTTCCAGAGTCTGATAGAATTGCTGAGATTATCAAAGAGGACCTGTGGCCAAATCCACTGCAATACTACCTGTTGCGTGAAGGAGTCCGTAGACCCAGACGTCGCCCAATAAGGGAGCCAGTGGAGATCCCCAGGCCCTTTGGGTTCCAGTCTGGTTAACATCTGCCCTTGAGAATACTGCACAAGGTCCCCTGTCACCACCTGCTGGACCTGTGCTTGGGCAACAGCAATGGGTATGCCTTCTACTTTTTTTTTTTTTTTTTTTTGGCTGACCTTTCTGCAACCTCTCTCCTGGTTATTCAGTTCTTTCAGCCTCAAGATTTACAGTCATGGACATTCTTCTCCACTTAACAAGGTCTTCATGCTGTTCTGCATTACTGTCACATGCTATGTGGCCATGGTCCACAACACTTCTAAGCCAAGCAAATAATGCTGTATATTGTACTGCCTTTATCTGCACTGCTTGGACTCTGTTTGTTCCCAGGGCCTCTGGTCTGGTTACTATCACCTGGATGCCTGGCTTTATCTAGGAGCCCATTCTATATATTCTGCTGGCTTTTGCTTGTACAGGCACATGGCCTGTGGACATTACTAGGCATTTATGACATCAAGAGAGAGCAGCAGTGGGCCACTTGTTTTACGTGATTTATGTTACTCCATTGCTGTTCCTGTACTTCTGGTCACCTTTTGCTATCTGCTACTGGCTATGCCCACCCTCCTTGGCTACTGCCAAGGTCCCTCTCTCTCCCTTTTCCTCTTTTCCTCTTTTTCTCCTATCTCATAAAAAAAAAGTGATAGCTTAGAAACTTCTACAAAAGCAAGCTTTTTGGTTTATTTCAATTGTATGTTTCCAGAGACAGAGAGGTTAATCTGTAAACTGTTAAAAGCTCTTTTTGTCCCCTTCTACTCTCTTTCCAGCTCCCTAGCCTAAAGCAACTCCTAGAGGGTTTAAAGGGATAGAGATCTAGATGGAATAAAAAGTGAGATCTAGTTTATAACGGATGGAAGAACTAAAGAGATTATGATGAGTTCCTTAAGGAGGGGGGAAAACTAAAGGCTAGAGGCAGAAATAAGCCAGGTAAAAATTGGGTCTAGAGTGAAGACTGGGCTAAGAACCTTCAAGAAAGGGGTACTTACTCATCAATGGTGATGGGAGGAGAAATACTTCTCAGGATTGCTATAGAATTGAAGGGGGTTTGAATATTAAAAACATTGTCTAGATGAGGGTTCTTTAAAAGAAACACAATGCAACTTTGGGTGTTTTCTCTTTTGTTTTTTTGGAGGGGGCTGTCATTTACCTTCTCTGAGCCTCAGTATTGTCATCTGTAAAACGTGGCTAAGTATGAAATCTTGTTGTGCAGACTGCAGATGACGTAAACGTGTGCAGAGCACTGGGTGTTTAGTAGGTGCTGAGTAAATGGTCGCTACAGTTATCACAACTACAGAGCAGCTGAGCCAGCCTGGGTACATTGTCCAGTGTGTATTGTCTGGAATCGCAGGCTCGTGGTTCAGTAAAGGAGGTAACTCCTGAGCTGGCCTGACCATGGTGACATAGCAGGTATCAGTTGGAGCCTGGGCAGTTGTACTCCTGGCCTCTGAACCCTCCAGCCTCCTATGCCTGCAGGGGAAGGGATCCTGTGAGCATTCCCAGTGCACACAGGCTCGGGAAGGTAGGCAGCAGAGTGCTGTCTCACACTTCACAGGCTTGGGCATCACAGGACATTCTTCCCACCCCTGCTCATGGCTCAGGGTGCCCAGACTCACTCCTTGCCTCCTCTGACCATCACAACAGACTTTGAGAACACCTGTAACCCAATTTATGTGGAAGATTAATACTGTGCTCTTATTTCATTAGTATTTAGTAAAATCTTGTTATTTTCTGTTTCTGCTTATTGGAAAAATTGAGCAGTACCAGCTTTTGCTTTCAGTTGGTAAAATTTAGAAGAATAACAGTCTTTACAATATAGAGACATGAATATTCATAACAGTTTTCAACTTGTTCTTTCTGTTAAAATATATTCTTAGAAACATAGTTTGCATAACTCGGTCTTTGTTAGGCTTGTCAAATTGATGTCTTTGTGGAAAGATAAGCAACAAAAAAGTGTGTGGTTTGATTGTCTTACTTGGTAATTTGCCCCGGTAACAACTTAGTAACTGATGTGTCTTTGTTCCTAAATTGCATAAATACTGTGAATTTGCTCTGACAAATTGGAGGTGTACCATTGGCATATTTGTCTTCCTTTATATGCATGATGGTAAAATAAAAGCATGTAATTTTGCTAGATTTCTTATTTTTCATCCTGCCCATAAATAGGCTGGAATGAAAATTTTCAAGTTAATGTCAGATTATGGAATCATTAAAGTTGTTAAATGGACACCATAGGCATTATCCCAAAGGTAAGAAAATAGGATACAGAACTGTACCTTCCAAGGTAGGGAGGGTAGTTACTGCTGTTATTTTGCTTTAAAATGTTAAGAATTGCAGCTACCTACTCAAGATGTCACTTTTTCCCACGTAGCTTATGTAGCATCACCACCCCTTCATGTCCTCAAATCCTCCCATTTTTATCTCTGTAAATGATATTCTTAGTCATTTAGGCTCTTCCCTTTAGTCACTTGTGCACTTAATAAGCAAACATGCAGGGAATACCTATCATATGTGATGTACTCTTCTGTTCCCATACTTTTTCATCTGTAAAAATTTATCATTCTTCAAACTTCTCACCACCTTCTGTCAGAAATTTCAAGGCCTGCTTTCGGTAACTCCTCTGCCTTATAGTCTAGCATAGGGAAGATAAAATATTTCTTTCTATACTTTTTAGGGACCTCTGTTCTAGAAAATAATACATAGTTTTTCATTATAGTGAACTCCATAAATGTTTATTCAGGTGTTCTGTTAGGCCTTGGGAAGATGATAAAATCCTTCTCTTCATTGTTAAAGAATTGGGGAAGGACTGGTATGTAAACAAATAATTGACACAGAGTGATACAGTAAAATAAAATAGAGATATATTTTCACATATTCACATTTTTACTCCCTCTCTTACTAGTTTGGAAACTTTGTGAAATTGGAGATGGTGTGTACTTTACATCCCTCACTGCATCACATAGTGTTGCATAGCATAGTTTTGCACATAGTTAGCAGGTAAATATGTATTGAATGACAGAATGAACAAGTCAGATGTGGAAAAAGAAAATAACCTAGTGCTCACTAAGATATTTCATTATCTTAATGAGATAATGGAAAGAAGAAAATGGTTTTGGAGGCATTTGTAAAAATGTCAAAAAGATTTGCAAAGCCATTTCTGTGTAACAGCAGAATTTCTCATTTAGTAATTAGAAAAGGTCCAAATACTTTAACATTTAATGTTTCACGTGCCATTTTAACAGAGCATTACTTAGTTTAGGATAACCTTTTATGTACTTTGTATATTTTAAGGTGATGATTACGCTGGAGATAGAGTTAGACTTTAGACATGTGCTGTCTAATACAGTAGCCTTTAGCCACCAGTGGCTATTGAAATCTTGAAATGTGGCTAGTGTAGATTGAGATCTGCTATAAGTGGAAAACGCACACTGGATTTTGAAGACTTATGGAAAAAAGAATGTAAAATATCTCAATTTTTTCATACTGGTTGCATGTTGATAATATGATATTGGGTGAAATAAAATGTATTAATAAAATAATAAAATTTATTTTTGTTTTTTCCATTGTTTAATGTGGCTACTAATAAATTCTAAATTACATAGGACAGTGTGGCTCTAGACTTCCTGATAAATGTCTCAAAGCATATAAAATACCTGTAAAAATTAAACATGTTGCTACTTTGTCCTCGTGAAATATTTTTGAGGGAGTGATAGTAGTGCTCCATATCTTAATTTGGGTGATAATGCAGGTGTATCCATTTGTCAAATTGTATACTTAAGATGCATACATTTTAGTGTAAGTAAATTATATCTCAATAAATAAATTTTTAAATGTTGAGAATTAAACTAGAATCTCCAGTCTTTTGGCTTCTCTTCCTCTGTGGTTAAAAGTTGCTGACTTAAAATCTTATTTGCTAGTTCTTACTGTTGCATAATTTTATTTATTTAAGACAAGAGTCTGACCCTGGGTAGAGTGCAAGTGGCATCATCATAGCTCACTGCAACCTCAAACTCCTGGCTGGGTTCAAGGGATGCTCCTGCCTCAGCCTCCCAAGATGCCGGGACTACAGGCATGAGCCACTGTGCCTGGCCACATAGTTTTGTTTATAATTCCAATCTTGGAGTTCTTTTTTAACACTTCTTTCGCAATTCTGGGCCAAAATTGGTCTTTCTAAAGATTCTCTAAACTTTCAAACTAAGAAGTCTGTCATCCTCTGGTCACTGAAGTGAGTCTGCTTAGGGCATATTGTCCTGTAAATAGTACTGACATACTTAAAATCTCCCTGGAGCATTCTCAAGAATCTCTCTGACCTTCCCTTTGCATTTCTGAACATTGCGATGCTCATGAGGCCAGGCGTGTTGGCTCACACCTGTAATCCTAGCACTCTGGAAGGCCAAGGCAGGACAATCCCTTGAGGTCCAGAGTTCTACACCAGCCTGAGCTAGAGGGAGACCCAGTTTCTATGAAAAAAAAAAAAAATTAGCCGGTTGTGGTGGTGCAAGCCTACAGTTTGAGCTCCTTGGGAGGCTGAGGCAGGAGGATGGCTTGAGCCCCATGAGTTTAAGGTTGTAGTGAGCTATGATGATGCCACTGCACTCCAGCTGAGTTACAGAGTCTCAAAAAAAAAAAAAAAAAAAAAAAGATATCCACAAGACACTTCTCTTTGACTTCTTCAGCTCCAATCTGCTGCTCTCCATTACTCTAAAGCAGTGAATCACAAAGCATGGTCTACAGACCAGCAGCATCAACCACCTGGATTTTGTTAGACATGCAGATTTTCAGATCCCACCACTGACCTACTGAAACAGAAACTCTGGAAGTGGGGCCTAGCAACCAGGTTTTAACCAGTGCGCCAGGTGATTCTGATGCATGCAAACTAATATTTGGGAATCATTGCCCTAAACTCTATTGCTGCTTCTGCTTCATCTCCAGTTTATTCTGTTCCCTAATTAAGTTTTCATTATAGCCCATTTACCAATATTATTAATCACAATGAGTTCCCTGCCCCATGGAGTCACAATGTGAACTTTTGGTATCCAACTCTGTGTCAAGTACATAGCTCTGTCTATATAATTTCAACAAATTACTAGTTATGTCAGGAACTTCATGTATGCTCTCATTTTGTAATCCTGTAGTTTTTGTTTTGTTATCTCCATTTAATGGATAAGGAAAGAGGCTCAGCAAACAGAAGTATATTACCCAAGATGTAAGTAACATAGGCTGCATTCAATTAGGGTTTCTTATTTCAAGCTAAGATACCTTGCACCATATCGCAGCAGCCTATAATTAATTTTGCCAATTAAATATATCTAAAATCCTAATTACTAGTATGAATAACTTGGTCTTAGTTGAAAGTTATTCCTAATCCATTCATGAATAGCTTTTAAAAGGGATTTTATTTATATTTTTGTATGTTAACCATATTTATGTTTGTTAACCAACCAAATCCTATCAGATTATAACTTTCCTATTTTTAAAAGTAATTTTTGATATTTACTGCCTGAATTAAATAGCTTGGTTGTACTTCCCCTTAGAAGAACAGAATGGACCAAAGAGTATTTTAATATTCATCTGGAATTTGGCTGCTAAGATGTAAAGAACTGTTGATATAACTAAGAAATGCAGATAATGTATATTTATTGAGGTTTAATTTAGTCAATAGAGTGATTACTTATAACGGGCATTTAGTACTTAAATGTCATCCTCTTCACCAAACTCAAATTTCACTTAGGACAATAAATACAATTAAAAGTTGTGTTCATGTGGCTCTAAAAACAGGTGCACAGTAGTCTAGGTGCTGTTGTAGTCAACCATTTTATCTAATGGCCAGACTTCTCTGAGTTTACTCTGAAGTTAGTTTTGGCGAATCCTCTCCAATTTCATCAGCAGTGAGGGAAATGTAATTTCAAGATGAGCATTGGGCACTGAATATAAGGCACGCATAGGCTTGTTTACGTATATACTTATGGCTCCCAGAACTAGAGTGGTTATAAGATGTAATCATCTTTTATTTCAGTACCCTATTTTTACAGAATAATTTTCTTTTCCCCAAAAATTTTTACTTTCTATTTATTTGTATTTAGGGCTTCTTTACTAAACTATAAGTCTATCAGAGCAGAGACTGTGTCTTTTTCATCTTTATATCTCACATTTCTTAGCATGTTAGATGTTTAGTTGGAATGTGATTACAGACACTGTCCGTGTTCCAGTCTTGATCCAATATTGGTGAACTGAATGTATTGATCCATTCATTATAAGCAAAGATTTTGAGGTCAGACAAACTTGGTTTGAAATCTAGACTCTGTTCCTCACTTAGAATGTAACTTTGAGGAAAGAAGTCTGCTTAAAATCTATTAAAAGCATATATTTCACAAAGCTAATATTTTTCTTAAGGTGTTTTATAAGGCTTTAAAGTGATGATTATGTGGTGATTATGTGGAAGAAGGTAGTGAGGCACTTTAGTTCTAGCAATAAATTTTTTTGTTCCCTAACAACCAGAAATACCATATGTCTAGGATCTTTCAGAAGTAGCTAACAGTGAACAAATATTATGTCCCAATGTTTCACGTTTTAGATTATTCAAATCGTATCCTACTTGGACCAATTCAACTCTTCTTCCACAAAGCTTTCATTTGTTGCATCATTCTACATGGATATCTTTTGTTCCTGAACTTCTGTATACTTACAGTTTTATAATAGAATTTGACATTGACTTTTTACTGTCTGCAATATTGTCTGTTTAATGTAGGTAAAGCTAATGATAAAAATGAGTAAGTCAGGTTCTATTTATTGAAAGCTCTTTGTGATAAAAAACTTCATAGATATCTCATTTCATCTTTATGATAGTCTGTAAGTTAAGTTTTTTTGTTTTTTTTTTTTTTTGAGACAGAGTCTCACTCTGTTTCCTGGGCTAGAGTGCCATGGTGCAGCCTAGCTTACAGCAACCTCAAACTCCTAGGCTCAAGCGATCCTCCTGCCTCAGCCTCCCAAGTAGCTGGGACTACAGGCATGTGCCACCATGCCCGGCTAATTTTTTCTATATATTTTTAGTTGGCCAATTAATTTCTTTCTATTTTTAGTAGAGATGGGGTCTCACTCTTGCTCAGGCTGGTTTTGAACTCCTGACCTTGAGCGATCCGACCGCCTCGGCCTCTCAGAGTGCTAGGATTACAGGCGTGAGCCACCGCGCCTGGCCATTAAGTTTTATTATATTCATTTTATATATGAGGAAATTGTGACTTAGAGATGTGAAGTGACTTGCCCAAATCAAACAGCTAGTAAGTATCAGAACTGGGATTTGAAGCCAGATCTGACTCATTCCAAAGTGTGTGTCTTTAACCAGCTTATAAAAGTTTAAGGTCTTTCAAGTCAGAACCCTGTTTCTGGTTTTCGAGAAGATTGGGGAAAGCAAAGCCATATGAGATTTTCTTTTGCCAAGTATTATCACAGGAAGCCATCACAACTAAAGAAGTCTGAGAAAATTTTAATTTTGTAACAGTAATAGCTTAGAATAAAGATTATGTTTTACTCTTAATAATACATAGAGTACCAAATTTATGTTGAAAAACTATGCCATAGTTCTTTTAGTGAACATATGGTCTATAATTGCCGTATATATTTTCTTTAGAGTAACTTTAACTTCAAAAGCAAACTAGGATCACATTATCATCTTACAGACCACTTCCTCCCTCTAGTGACCAGGAAGGGGAATACCAAGCATTTACGGTAACAGATTCTCAATGTGTGTGTGTACCACCCTCTAGGGGGTGTTTGGGAAATTTTGGGGAGTAATTTTGATTATTACAATGAATTGGGGTGTGACTGGCATTCATTAAGGGTATTAAGGATGCTAGATATCCTGCAATGTAAGGGAGGGTGCCCTATATTAAATAATTATACAGCTGTAAACATTCATGTAGATGAGAAACCCATGAATTATTATTTAAGCCTAGAACGTAGCATTACTGTCATGCGTCACTTAATGATGGGGATAAGTTCTGAGAAATGCATTGTTAGGTGATTTCTTCATCATTGTGCCAACCTTGTAGAGTGCAGTTATATAAACTTAGATCGCATAGCCTGCTACATACCTAGGCTGTATGGATAAGCCTATTGCTCCTAGGCTACAAGCCTGTACAACATGTTACTATATTGAATTCTATGGGCAATAGGAACACAATGATAAGTGTTCATGTAACTAAACATATATAAACATAGAAAAAGTATAGTAAAAATATGGTACAAAAGATAAAAGATGGTACACGTGTATAGGACACTTACCATGAATGGAGCTTACAGGACTAGAGATTGCTCTGGGTGAATCAGTGAGTGAGTAGTGAGTGAATGTGAAGGCCTAGAACATTACTGTACTCTGTTGTAGACTTTATAAACACTCTGTGTACTTAGGCTACACTAAGCTTATTTTAAAATATTTTTCTTCAATAATAAATTAACCTTAGCTTACTGTAACTTTTTTACTTCATAAATGTTTACTTTTTTTTAACTTTTTCACTCATTTGTATTAACACTTAGCTTAAAACACATTGCACAGCTGTACAAAAATATTTTCTTTCTTTATATCCTTATTCTATAAGCTTTTTTCTAACTTTAAATTTTTTTTTTTTTACTTTTCACAATTTTTGTTAAAAAATAAGACACAAATATACAGATCAGCCTAGGCTTATGCAGGTTCAGGATCATTAATATCATTGTCTTCCACCTCTACACCTTGTTTCACTGGAAGGTCTTCAGGGGCAATTGCACAGAGTTGGCATCTTTTACAATAGCATGCCTTCTACTGCAATATTTCCTGAAGAACCTGCCAGAGGCTGATTGTAGCTCACTGCAGCCTCCTGGACTCAAGCAATCAGCCCACCTCAGCCTCCCGAGTAGCTGTGATTACAGGCTTGCCCCACCAAACCCAGCTAATTTTTTAATTTTAATGTTTTGTAGAGACAAGGTCTTGCTATGTTGCTCAGGCTGGTCCTTGCCTCAAGCGATCCTCCTGCCTTAGCCTCCCAAAGTGCTGGGATTATAGGTGTGAGCCACCATGCCTGGCCTGTGCCTTGAATAATTTTAATGATAACAACATTTCTTTATAGAATGTCCCACCACTTATAAGAGTGTTCTGGGATTTTTTTCCCCTAAGCCACTAGTAGCCATTATGCAAATTTTGATACTATAATGAATATATATAACCAGAAACTATATCATTCTGAAAAATAAACTGCTATTCAAAAGAGTATCAATAGGGGATATTTCATAAATTTTACAATCTTTACTATATACTTAAGGAAAGTCATTCCTATTTGACTGTATTAATTTATGTCTGAACTTCTTTTAAACTCTTTATCTCCTGGCAAATGAAAATTACCTCATAGATTTCCATGGCATTTTCTATGAATATTTTCCCACTGGGTCATAAGTTATTGATGCACCTTTTCTGTGTAGTGAGGTTTATTGCCAATTTCTAATAGAACAGGCTGTATTGTGTACAAAAATGTCCTATATCCTAATGAGCAAAATTGTAAAATATGACTCATAGCTACAATGTGTATCGACCCAACTCAAAATAAAAGACTGCAATAGTCTTATCATTCATTTTGGTAAATGCTTTTAAAATTTTCATTTAAATTCAAAATTTCACTTACATCATCAAGTTTAATGAAAACATTCTATGAGATAGTCACTGGACTATACTACAGTAGATGCTAAGGAAGAAGCTGCCATGTAGCTATCATCTAACTGAGGTGAGGAGACTGACCATGAAATAACCAAGAAAGTTAAAAAGTAGAGGATAGAAAAGTACAGTCATTCACCGTATAACAAGATTTTGATCAATGACACACCACATTATTTCCATAAGATATCATATTTTACTGTACCTTTTTTATGTTTGGATATGCTTAGAGACACAATTGCCAATTAATAGAGGCTGTCCGGAAAGTATCCAGTCATTGTTAATATAAGGAGAACAGTTTGCATGACACCGATGTAACCAGGCAGCCAAGGAGAGTGGACTGGAATGCGCATGTGTGAACAATGACAACTTCACTGTACTAGTCAGTGGGGCCCTAGACGCTGTTGAGTGAGTGAGCATGTGTACTGTGTGGCCATCACATTCAAAATGACTGAGTAGGGCAACAAATCTGCATCAAGTTTGCGTTAAGCTTGAACATTCCTCTGTGGAAACTATTCGGATGATTCAGAAGGCTTTTGGACGATGCAATGAGTGCAGTGCACTCAATGAAAATGTGGCACAAATGCTTCAAAGATGGTTGAGAATCTGTTGAAAGTGATCCATGTTCTGGATGGCTGCAACAAACAGAACAACTGAGAATGTTGAACGTGTACGGGTTAGGTTAAGAGATACTGGGAGAACTGCGTAGGTTCCAAGGTACCTACACTGAAGGAGAATGAGGCATAATTGTCCTATATAAACGTTCCTTCTATCTTGTATCTTCTTTAGTAAATCACTCTATTTTTCATATTACATGGCTGGATACTTTCCAGACAGACCCCATATATGTGTGACCATGAGCAAGTTAACTTCTCTGTGCTTCCTGGGTTCTTGTTTATAAAACTTTGTGTATTTAAATATTTAAAATGTCTAGTACAATACACCTGAATTTAGTTTTTTTTTTGTTTTTTTTTTAAGAAACAGAGTCTCCCTCTGTTACCCAGGCTGGTGTGCAGTGGGGTTATCATAGCTCACTGTATCCCCCAACTCTTGGGCTCAGTTGATTTTCCTGTCTCGGCCTCCCAAGTAGCTAGAACTATAGGCACATGCCACCATGCCCTGCTCATTATTTTTTGTAGAGAAGGGGTCTTGCTGTGTTGCCCAGGCTGGTCTCAAACTTATATTCTCAAGTGATCTCCTGCCTTGGCCTCCCCAAATGCTAGGGTTACAGGTGTGAGCCACCGCATCCATCCTAAACTGAGTTTTAAAGAATAGGCAGGCTTTTATGAGTGAAAAATCATTCAGGTGACAAGAATAATCAAAGCTAGAGACAGGGATGTTTTGAGTATTAGAGATATAAATCTTTTAAAAATTTTGCTATACATAAAGAGAAAAAAGTTCACATGGAATTTCATAATTTCTATAGAGTTTTATAATTGCAAACATTTTTTCCCCCTGCATGGTAAAGGAATTTTCATGTATTTGCTGCTTCTCTTCATCTTGGTTCAAGTTATATATAATCCAAGAGAATTACTCCTTCAACAGTGCAACAATTCTTTAAGAACAGAAACAAAGCAGAACAGTGTCAAAGGATAACACAAAGTCAAAAAGTCAATTATAGCACACTTCATTTGTTTACCAAGAAGATACATTGGAAGATTGATTTCACCCCACAAATGCAAAAAGAGGATTTTTTTAACAGAAAGAGGAAAGAGGGAGAGAAAAATCATTGCTATCTGTTGAGTGAATCAGGTTTTCATGGGATAACTGATTAGCTGGCAGGCAATCTGGACACACTGTCCTTCAGTGTCCTTGAGACTAGGCATACAAAAAAACCATGTGTGGCAGGCTGCTTCTCTGTACTGCCTGCTGCTGTCCTTCCATTAGCACTTCATACTTAATTGAACCAGGTCTACTAGAAGTCTCAGTATACGTGCTGTGTTTTTCTAAATCCTTTATCTCTAAATCGTCTGTGCCCTTATTTGAAAGCAATCATAATCTCTGGTGCTCAAAATGGAGTTTCTATTACAAGGAGTTATAACCATAATTGTTTATTCTATCATAAATTTAAGATGTTAAGCATTAATATGCAAAATTTAAGTTTCTCTTTGGTCTTCCCTTTTTCTAGGGATTAGCACTATGATTCTCCAAAAAAAGAATACAGAGTAGTGATGTCACTATCAAATGAATTCTATGAGCTAACTCCAATAGACAATAACTAACCTTTATTTTAAAGTAAATATTTTAAGAGACAACAGCTTAGATGCCTGCAAATAGCTGATTATTGCTTCTTTCCTGCAGTGAATTATCACAGCAACAAATTTTGGCAAATATTTGCTGGCTTCATGCCCACAAGATTTATGAAGCAGGAACTATTTTTAGATTAAGATTATAACCTGTGGAAAAGCAACATATAATGTGCATTTTAGAAATGAAAACCCATTGAAATCATACTTCTTCCAGTAATGTTTAAAGGACAAATTTGTGTACGTGTGTTAAGTCACCTCTTAAATAAGGAAAAACATTTTGCTTCTCATAGTAGTTAAAAGAGAGGAGGGAATATTGTCCAATTGCTTCACAGAAATTAGCCAAAGTACATAAACTTTAAAATCTGTAAGGCAAATTGAAATAATCCTTTATTATGTCTTGTTAGTATGAAAGACGTTTCCCTTTCAGTTGCTCCTAATTTTTTAAAATTATCACACTTCACACAGTCATATTTGACGGCTCTCTAAAAATCACACTCTGCGCATCTCAGTTCTTTGGTAATAGCCATGAATCCATACCTTAAAGAAGAAAGGCCTGTGAGTTGGTGAATCCACTTTCCTGTTTGTGAGAAGCCCTACAGCTGACTTGAATAGACAACGACTAACCTTTCTTATCTTTAAATGTTAAGAGACAATAGCTTAGGTGCCTTAGAAATTCATTAAGAAGCTTACAAATCCACATTAACACAGTTCTCACATGTTTCAGTCTGGTCTACATCCATTTATGGAAGCCAAATTTCTTTTCCAGACTGATTAAATTCACATTTTGTAACAAGACAAAGGATTAGGCTTGATTGATAAGCGTAATCACCGGTACAGCGAATTCTCGCGCGATGGTAAGACGCTCCTGCCCTGACGTCTCCGGTTGCCATGGCAGCACCCGCCCGAGTGCAAAAGAGGGGTGGCGCTACAGCATCCCGCAGAGTGCGGCTGCTGCGGAGGACAAGGAACGTTCCTTCTCCCGCTAGGCTGATTTCTCCCAAAATGAGCGGCCTGGATGGAGGCAACAAGCTCCCTCTCGCTAAAACCGGCGGTCTCGCCACTCCCGACTATGCCCCAGGAGATGTGGACCTAAACCAGTGCCAGGGGCTGCTCGAGGAAACCGAGGCGGCACCGGCGATGGCGAATGCAGGTGGGGGCAGTTTGGAGACCGCGGCGGGGGGAGGTGCACTCGGGGAGCCTGTGGAGTGTGGCTTCGCATTCTGCATCCGAGTTGCCGGGAGTCGCGGCGGTGCAGCGACTGAAGCTGGGAAGGCGCCTTCCACAAAAAGCCTGGAAGCAGCCGCTGCCTCCGTGGCGGCTGACGACAGCCAGAAAAATGGCTGTCAGCGTGGAGAGCCCCGCGGCCCTGCCGAGCAGAAGGCTCTAGAAGCCTGTGGCGCAGGGGGGTTGGGGTCTCAGATGATGCCTGGGAAGAAGGCCAAGGAAGTGATGACTAAAAAGTGCGCCATCTCAGCGGCAGCGGAAAAGGAGGGAGAAGCAGGGGCAGTGATGGAGGAAAAGAAGGTGGCACAGAAGGAAAAAAAGGCGGTAGGAGGAGTGAAAGAGGAGACGCGGCCCAGGGCCCCGAAAATCAATAACTGCATGGACTCACTGGAGGCCATCGATCAGGAGCTGTCAAACGTAAATGCCCAAGCTGACAGGGCCTTCCTTCAGCTGGAGCGCAAGTTTGGCCGGATGCGAAGGCTCCATATGCAGCGCAGAAGTTTCATTATCCAAAATATCCCAGGTTTCTGGGTCACCGCCTTTCGAAACCACCCCCAGCTGTCACCTATGATCAGTGGCCAAGATGAAGACATGATGAGGTACATGATCAATTTGGAGGTGGAAGAGCTTAAACACCCCAGAGCAGGCTGCAAATTCAAGTTCATCTTTCAGAGCAACCCCTACTTCCGAAATGAGGGGCTCGTCAAGGAATATGAGCGCAGATCCTCTGGCCGAGTGGTGTCTCTTTCCACTCCAATTCGTTGGCACCGGGGCCAAGACCCCCAGGCCCATATCCACAGGAACCGGGAAGGGAACACTATCCCCAGTTTCTTCAACTGGTTCTCAGACCACAGCCTTCTAGAATTCGACAGGATTGCAGAGATTATCAAAGGAGATTTGTGGCCCAATCCCCTCCAATACTACCTGATGGGTGAAGGGCCCCGTAGAGGCCCACCAAGGCAGCCAGTGGAGAGCCCCAGGTCCTTCAGATTCCAGTCTGGCTAATCTCTGCCCTGTGAGAAGCTTCTACACGAGTTTCCTTACTACTTCCTTTTGGGCCTACGCTTGGCCAACAGCATGCAGTCTTCTCTCTTCTTTCTCTTAATACTGTGGATTGTTTTGTCCTTTGGTTCTTCTGAATCTTCAGTAATCAGTTGAAAGATTGTTGCTTACATGCCTGTGTTCTTCCTCCTCTGAACCTTCATGCTGTTCTACATCGTATTAACATATACCAAGTGCAACGTCTTCTGCTTCTATGCCAAGTACATGATGCTGTAGATTTACTGTACTGTACTGCCTTTCTTTGCATGGCTTGGCCCCTGTTTGTGACCATGGTCTTCTCCCAGGTTTTTAAGTGGTTCTCTACCACAAGGAAGCTTGATATATCTTTACAAATAACTAGCTGGGCTTCATACTTTATGCTGGCTGTGCTCGTGGTGCCCATGTACTTACGTTGAGTTTCACCACTGCAAGATGAAACTGATATCCCAACCCAGCCATCAACCCAAATTGGACATTCCAGTCTACCACTAACTAGATCTCAGCTGCCTTCCTGGACCTGTGCCATCCGCCTTGCTGGTTATCTGGTAGAACAAGCTGGTGACTGGTGGGTGACTGCTGGGCCAAATGAGGTAACAGAGGAGAAGTATTGTATGTTCTCACGTTGGTCTTCCTGTACGTTTGGTTATTCTGCATCATGACCAGCTGCTGGTGAGTATGAAGGCCTGTGCTATAGCCCACTCCTACTTGCTCTCACCTTCTGGTTGAGCTTTGCTCAGGCCACCATTATCTGCCTCCTCTATCTGTGGACTTAAGCTCCCAGGCAGCACACAGGAAACCCCTGTTCCCTACCAGGTTGGGCATTAGGTGACAATGCCCACAGCAAGGCCACGACACACAGTCCCTCACAGCAGTTAGCCTTTCTGATCCCTAACCAACAAACCACTCTTGTTCTGGGCAACCTCTTTCCCCCTCTTGCATCTACTTGCCACGGTGGGGGCATTGAGGAAGTAGTATTTCAGGAATGTGGGGCTTATTATGCCTCTTCCTCTCTCCCTCCCTCCAAAGCATTTACAGCTCAGAAATAGAAAACAAAACTGGCAAAGCAGGCTTTTTGTTTAATTTGCACTCTCCTTGATTGTGTCTAGAGAGACAAATGTATCCTAAAATGGACACCGGATCTCTTATTGTCCTCATTTCTCTGCCCTACTTCCTTTAGTAAGGTCTGAAAGTTTCAAAGAGAGACCTATAGTTTAATTGTTTAGTTATAGGCATTGTTCTTAATTTTGACATCCTCGCCCTTTTTTCTTAGTCATTCTACCAAAACCTGTGTGTTTGTTGAGCTTTAGTTTGAGAATATGGGAGGAGAGAGAAGGGCCTCATAGTGATGGATTCAGGACAGGGCCTGAGCAGGATGTGAGCTAAAGCAATCAGAACTTAGCTTTACTCTCCTTTTCTAAACATAGAATTCTTTTTGGGGCTGTGGACTGCTTAGAAATGACCCCTGGGTAGCATTTTGCAGGTCACCCCTGTCCTCTGTACTATATTATTAGCACCCTGGTGTCCCATGAGCCTCCATCCTACTGCTTGGCATTCTTGGCCCTCAGTCCTCAGCTTCTGCATTTCCTTCCCTGTGTCTAACAAATGAGCAAGCAGGCTGCAGTCTGCATTGTGGGAGATCCCAAACCTTCTCCTAGGGATTAAAGGCATGTGTGGCATTCGTTTGGATTTCCAGGACAAGTTCCAGGAGGTAGGACAAGGGCACTGTCAGGGCCATCTTAGTTGTGAGTGTGTGTGATGGTGATGACCATCCTCTCTTACCCTTTCCCCTTCTGTTTTGGAGGCCTTGTCCTGAGCTTCCTGAGGGTTTAGGAGGGCTGGACACAAGCCATGGATGGAGAAGGGTGGTCTAGGCTGGGAAACTGAGTAAAAGTCTAGAAGCAGAAATGAGCCTACTGTGGATTGGGCTTGGAAAGGCCCACAGCAAAGACTGAAACCCTGTAGGATCAGGGGTGGGAGGGGAGGCCTCTGAGGCACTTCCCAGGGTAGAGGTGGGAGAATCAAAGGGGTTGGGATTTAGTATGCTTGGAGGGGGGTTTTCCTCCAGTTTTTCCTAACTCCTTGAATTCACAAGTAGATTTTTGTAAACAAAAATGTAAGTCTGGATGTTTTCTCTCTATTACTCTGGGAGTGACCTTTATATATGTGGAAGATTAATAGTATATGCTCCATATTTCAGTGTTTTTAAGTAAAATGCTATTCCTGTTTCCATTTCAGCCTACTGGCAAAATTGATGTTTACAGGCCTTTTTGCTTGCAATTGAGAACATGTGCAAAAATATCAAATTTGTATCTTGTGCTGTATGAAGACTAATGTGAATATTCACTAATATATTAGCTTGTTCTGGTCTCTGTTCATATATAGCTCCATTCTTAGAAATATAATTTGAATAATGTCATCTTCTAATAGTCTGAAGATTTTGTTGCTATGTCATGTGAAAGTAATCTCAAAAAGAAAATATATAACTCTGTTGTCTTACTTGGTATTTCTTGCCCTAAATGTACTTGACATTTATGTTCCTAACCAGTTGTAAGTACTAGTAGAATTGCTCTGTCAAACTAAATGAAGATTATTAGTACTTTTGTCTTCTCCTATGTGCTTGAAGGAAAAATATGTCACTACTGTATTTCTTGTTTTCACCAAACAATAAAAATAAATTAAAAGTTCTGTGTTGTTTAGATTAATTAAAGGTTGGGAAATCATTAGTTATCAAGTGATTGCAGTAACCATAGTAACCATCATTCTTAAAGTTAAAAAAAAAGGTAATAGCCACCAAACCTAAGATTTTTTACTTTAAAAAAGGGTAAATAAAAGCTGTACTGCATACTCATGAACATATACATATGTAGTCTGATGTTTGCTGCATATAAATGAAATTGTTTGTTCCCTGCAGTAAATGCACCAATGGGACTTTAAATATTATACTCATGGAATTTAACTGCTAAGAACTGTAAAGAACTGTTGACATTGCAGTTAAATTTAGAGTGTTTTTTTTTTTAAGCTTGGTGATTGCTTTTAACAGACACTTAGTAATTTATTCCTATTTATTTATTTATTTATTTGAGACAGGCTTATCTCACTGTGATCACAGCTCACTGCAGTCTTGAACTCCTGGGCTCAAAGCACCTTCTTTATTAAACCTTGTTAATTTTTTTTTTTTTATTT
>VBSM01000361.1:66230032-66275369 GCA_008086735.1 Cheirogaleus medius | reverse complement strand
AAATGTCCTGGGCGGGCTGCATGTGGCCCGCGGGCCGTAGTTTGAGGACGCCTGCCTTGGACTTTCAGTTATATTTCTGAGAACTGATAATTTATCATTAGGATGTGATTCTCTCTCATGTTAATGGATTTTTTCCTTAATGTCTACTTTGTTTCATAGTAACACAGCCAACTCGTTTTTGGGTTACCAAATAGCAAAATGTGGTACTGCCTCTTTCCATTTTTTGAGATTTAAACTTTCTGAGTCCTTATGTTTCAGCTGTGTCTCTTATAAACTGCCTATAGTTGGGTAGTGTTATTTTATTCAGGCTTCTAGTTGAAGATTTAATGTAATTACTTCAGGTTAAAATCTACCATCTTACTAAATGCTTTCTATTTGTCCTGCTGATCCTTAATACTTATTTTCTCCCTTTTCTTATTCTCTTTTGGATTCTTAAACTATTTTACATATTAACTTGGTATATATATATCATTACAATTCTTTTGATACTTATCTTAGAGATTACAACGTTTCTGATTTATTAATATCTAACATACTCTTATCCATAATTCAAGGATGTTAGAATACTTTAACTCCAGCTTCTCCACTTTGGCATTTATATGCCACTGTCATGTATTTTAATTCTCTATTTGTGTAAATCCCATAGGACTTAATCTTTTATTGTTTCAAACAGTAAGTATTCATTTTAATTTATTCATATACTTATCCTTTTGTGCTGTACATCCCTTGTTTATAGTTTTTATGTCTCTACCAAATATCTCATTCCTTTCTTTTCTGTATTTAACCATAGTAAACATGGTTATTTCTGTTAGTGTGGTCTCATATCTTATGTGTCTGGCTATTCTATCATTATGTGCTGAACCTTACGTGAATTGTTTTTAGAAGTGAGCTGAGTCCTAGAATGATGTTATCTTCCTCAAATAGAACCTACATTTGTTTCTACCAGGTGTGTAGACTGCACTAGCAATCTGGAATCTTCTCAATCCAACTTTAGAGATTCAGCTGATTTGAAGCTAAGCTTCGGTCTCTGTGAAAATGAGAACTACTTTCCAATTCATCCTTATTCTAAGGTAACGCCCTTCCGGGTCTTATCACAGACTGAGGGAGTTCACTAGGCCCAGCCCTCCTTGTTACCTCTCCAGTTCCCATTCCTGCAGGTTCATGAAGTTCTCGAAAGGCCCACTCACCTTCTTTGGCACCCTCTCTGGAATCAGCAAATACCCAGAGGAAAAAGCAGCCACAAAAGCCAGGTTCATCCTCCTGGGTCTCCTTAGCATGGTGTCTTAATAATTCTTCCCTATCTTTGTCCTCTGCTTCCAAGCAGACTTAAAGGTGATCCAGCTTTTGTAGTTGGCTCCAGAAGAAGGGCTGGTCCTAACTACCTAGGTTGCCATATCTAGAAGATGTTTCCCCCTAAAATAAATCATGTTGTGGGAAGATTTCTTTCTTTTAAAGACAATAATCTTAGTACTTAAGGTCATTACTATCCAGCAATGGGTAAAGCTTTATAGTATTTTCCCCTTACCTGCAATTGCTTCAATACTTGGGATTGCAATAGTGCTGTAAGTACTGATTCTCTTAGAAGACCAAGTATAAACCAAGGAATCTTCTGTATTTTCCAGTCCTGAAACTGAGTCAATAAAAAAAGAGCCCCATTTTTTAGATGAGGTACTTAAAGGCTTTACCTTTGGTCCCTGAAAAAAGAGAATAGAATAATGAAAAATATGATTAACTAATGTTCAATCTTGTAAGTTTTTTCATCCATTAGGTAAATGAAAATAGAAAAACTCTGTAGGAATTTACAAATAGGCTTTGGGTACACATTACATTTTTGGAAAAGAAATAATATCTCCTTCTTATTATGAAGTATCCTTTACTTTAAACTAGAACTGGCTTTTTAAATGGTCAATTGGTTGTTATCTGAAAACTACCCTAAGCAGAGCAATCTAGAAAGATAATTTTTTTCCTACAATTCAAATAACTCTAATTTTATTGTTATTATGTATAAGGATAGTTAAAAAACAACTTGGTCTAATTTTCTTATTTGGTATTTATTTTTTTTTAGAAGAGAATGAAGATAGAATTATTATTTATTGCTTTCAATGTATATGGAACATAGAGCCAACAAATTGATACAAGTTTTCAAGTTATTATTTTTAAAAAATTTCTCTCATTTTTTAGCTACTCACTGGGAGTACTGAGAGATAAATATGTTCACTTTGTCTAGGACTAAGCCTTTTCACAGATATACTCTTCATTTAGGGAATTTCCAAAGTGTAGGAGTTACACTCCAGATATGATTCTAAATAAAATAGTATTTGTTTCTCACTGAAAAGCCAAATAGGTGTTCACTAAAACAAAAATTAAAATTTATTTTCATTACAGTTCAGAGTTGTCAAATGCAATAGAGTGAAGCTTTAGTGAACGATATTGGTCCCAGTTTATATTTTTCTTAGTTAACTCAGAAATGTATCTCAGACTATTTTATTAGTAAATCAATTTAAAAATCCAGACTCAGTTTATGGCTTTAAGGTGGTAGGTAAATCACCATTGTTTTAATTTGCACTTTATGAATTACTAGTGAGGGTGGGCATCTCTTCTCACAGGTAAGCTTTCCTCTTCAGTAAACTGCCTGATACCTTTTGTCCAAAATCCTACTGAATGTTAGATTTCTTACGTGTTAGATATTAATCCATTGTCAGTTTCATTAGGCTGAGCCATATTAAAGTGTAGATGTTCACCGGTTTCAAACACATAAAAATAGCAATTTCACAAGGTTCAATCTATTAATAAATGGATGTTGCAAGACTCTTTCTCCTGTCTTTTGCCTCTTGTTTTTTTTGAGACAGAGTCTCACTCCGTTGCCTGGGCTAGAGTGCCGTAGCGTCAGCCTAGCTCACAGCAACCTCAAACTCCTGGGCTCAAGCAATCCTTCTGCCTCAGCCTCCCAAGTAGCTGGGACTACAAGCATGCACCACTATGCCTGGCTAATTTTTTCTCTATATTTTTAGTTGGCCAATTAATTTCTTTCTATTTTTAGTAGAGATGGTCTCGCTCTTGCTCAAGCTGATTTCGAACTCCTGACTTTGAGCTATCCACCAGCCTCGGCCTCCCAGAGTGCTAGGATTACAGACATGAGCCACGGCACCCGGTCTGTCTTGTGCCTCTTGATTAACAGTATCCCAGATATCTTGAACAAAAATATTTAATATTGATGCAACCAGTCATCAGTTTTTCTATTTACTGTTGTCCTTTGAGTTCTAACTTAAGAAATCCTTCCTCACCCCTGAGATCCCAAAAATACTTTCATAAATTTTCTGCAATAAATGTTGTAGATAGTATGCTTTATTTTCAGATCTATAATCCATTCAAAATTTATTTTTATATACAGGATGAGAAAAGGGCTCATCTTATTTTTCTCCATACTAAGACTACTTCCTTATTAAATTGGCTATCCTTTGCTGATAATGCTCTATCACATACCATATTTACATGGTAACTTTGAAAGTGATACAGGGGCCTATGTTGTTTTTTTTTTTCTGTCAACTGACCTTTTTATATTTTTGTCACCAGTTCTATATTAAAAAAATATTACTCTGGCTTTCTAATGTGGTTAGTATCTGATAGAGTGAAATTCCCTCCTTTCATTATTGTTTTTTGTAAAATTGTCTTAGCTATCTTAGGACCTCAAGTCTTCCATCTAACTGCAGAATCAGTTTGTGAAGGTCCACCCAAAATCCTCCTGGGATTTTGCATAACTTTACATTGACTTTACAGATAAATTTGAGGAAAATAGGTATCTATGTAATTTTATATCATGTATAAGTCTGGTGTATCTCTGCATTTATTCAAGTTTGTATTCAGAATATTTAATAGAGGCTTAAAATTTACTCCATCAAGGTCTTATGTATTTGTTAGGTTAATTCCTAGACAGTGATTTGTTTTCATTTCTTTTACAAATGATTTCTTTCTCATTACATTTTGCAAGTGGTTACTGCTAGTATAGAGAACAGCTATTGATTTCTGAATGTTGATTTGGATCCAGCATTCTGACTGAACTCTGTTGATTCTCTAAGGCTTTCTATGCTAATAATCATGAAATAATGACAATTAGGTATTTTATCTTTTAATTTTATCCTACATTTCTTTTTCTGTTCTTGTGATGTTGGCCAGATCTCTGTTAGTGTAATTAATAATAGGCATCTCTGTTTAGCTCAGGACCTTAAGGGGCATGTGTCTCCACTAAGTATGGCTTTTTCTCTCCTTAAATTTCTCCATTACATATTACATTATCACTGGGGTTCTGGTAGATAGCCTTTCTCTAATTAACTGGTCTCTTTTTCTTGCCTGCTAAGAATTTTAATCATTAAAATGAATTATTTTTGCACAAATTTTATGACATGCTATTCTAAAAAGTCTGAAAATGCTTTTTATTTGTTTTTAGTTAAAATGAAGAAACACATGACAACACTAATGAAGGAAGCAGAAACAAAAGAGTTCTTTTCCTTTTCATACAGGAAGGGTAGTCATATAAGACTGAGAGGGTGCAAGTAATTACAAGTGTAATAGACTTTTATTTCTGGAAATACAAATAAATTAAAACAAATTATTCCTTAGTCTCTTTAACTAGGCTTACTTTAATTATTAAAATGTACCATTTTTGCTTAGCTGACCTCATGCTCCAATATAGTAGAGTGGATAATCAATTGATGTATCATGATTTTAGGAAAAGTTTTGTAGATAAGCCTTTAAAGTTCCATCTGAGATGTTCCCTATCCTTATCTTAAGCTTCTTGTCACTCAGAGAGGTGAAAGTGATCCTCAAGTTCCAGATGGTTTTATCTAGAATGGAAATTACTGTAAATATCTGAGACATTGAATTCAAACCTAAGTGAAACAAAACATTCATCTCCATAAAATGTAGTAAATGTAAATGGTTCACAGCATCAATCTTAAAATGATCTGGTTTACTTGGTTTTTAATTATAGCTTTAAAAGTTTACTTAGGCTGAATAAAGCAATTTGAAATATAGAATTAAATCCTTTTGCATTCAGACTTTGTACTCACCAAAAGACTGTACCTTATATATGTTCTGTGCTTGATATTTGGTTGGAAAAACTAAACTAAAAACTACACTTTTATTAACAATCACACAATAAACAGAAAAACCCTCATAGGTGTTTTCTTTTTTATGAATTGTTTTCTTCCTACTGTAGTAATTAAAGATGTTTATATCTTTGTTCCCTACACAGGGAAGCAGGAAAGAATCTGAACTCTCAGGACGTGCTGTACTTACTGCCTGTTTTTGATGTGCTGCTCTGGCCTTTCAGATGGAAACGTGCTGTGCGGAGAACAGTCCTGAACTTACATACTAAAGCAGTCTGACTTTACAAGTTGTGGCTCCAAGTTTATGTCAAAAGATAATTTGTGGGAAAAAACCACACAACTGTTTCCTCTGCCTTAAATACATGCAGAAAAACACATGATAGATTTTCCATAAAGCAGATAAAACAACTAAGTTGGCCCAAAACATATGCTAGGGATGGACCCATCCATACAAATACTGCCTCAAAAACAAACTACAGGAACATGACGGCATTCAGTCTGACCAGGATAATTTTGGAGTCAAACATAAAGGTACTTTAGATTTCAAACATAAACGTTGTTCTTTCAAGGAAAGAGGTGAAGGAACCCTTACCTCATATTTTCCTTTCTTCTCTAGAGGCTCTGACTCCTCAGGCCTCTGACTCCTCACAACTTCGTCCCCTTTGAGTTCTTCCAGTATGAGGACTGTCTCCCAGTTACTATAGTGATGGGCTGGGAAAATATCTGAATGCATGCTGTCACCAAAATAAACAACCTGTAAGACACACAGCAAATCCTATTTGAGGTACAGAATTGTGAAAGTGGGTAATGTTCATTTCACGGAAGACAGAAGAAAATTCCTAAGTAGGCACCAGAGTATAACAGTAGAAAATTGCATAAACATCTTAAATTTCCTTGAATAACTTCACAGGTGACCATCGATTTGTTCCATTTGATTCCCTTGGTGCCAGGTTTGTGTTACGAAGTTGTATAGCACATTTGCAGGTAGAAGAAAGCAGATGATGAAATACATGATTTTATTCAATTTTCCTAAAGAAGATGTGAACTTATATGTTTATGTTTACAATGAAACCTACCCCTAGAATTGAAGAGCTGGTGAGATACTAGAGAGAATTTGTCACAGCAGGTTACAGATTATAAAGAATGCACATCATGACCACTTTTCAAGAGAGTTTCTGGGTCCATCCCCAGACCTGCTGAAATAGAATCTCTGAGAGTGGGGCTGGACATGTGGAACCTGGAAAGCTCCCTAGGTATTCTGAAGCAAAACTCCATTGATCTAGTCCACGCCCTTCAATTTACAGATGAGAAAATAAGGTTAAGGGCTATGAGAACTAGAACCTCCAAGTCAGGATGCTTCATCCACTAAACCCCTCAGGAGTCCCCAGGGGACTGTGGCTTTCGGGAGTCAACGGAGCAGGGCTTAGTTACCAGATGATGTCTCTGCTCATGGGGGTCCTGGTAAGTATTTTTTGGAAGGCAGGGTTCTACTGGTAGAAATGCATCACTGCTCAACATCAACAGTGTGATCAAATTGTCAAAAGCAAGTGTATCTTTAGGCTAGTCTGTAGCACACTTTCAACAATTGCTTGTTTTACAAATAACTTTTTTGATAGATTGTTATCAGGATATCATTCCTCAGCTATCCCACACACTCATCTGGTGCACCCCTTAGATCCGTGGCCCCCCTGCTTGGAATCCTTGCTCTCCTCTGTCACAGATAAAGACCCAGTCTATGTGGACAAAGGAAAGGCTTATTTAAGCAGAAGGGGTAAGAGGAGAGATTTGGTAGATGGACAGAGGCTGATGATTCCCTCATAGTTATCTAAGCTGAATGCACTGAGAATTATGGGGTCAGTTTACAAACACTTATGTCTGCAAGTGGGCATCAAGGATTCCACCTCGATCAGAAAATACCTTGGGCTCAGGTTTGCCAGTCATTTTCTTCAGAAGTTCATAGAGGTGGCCAACGTTCCCTTGGGAGTACCAGCCAGGCTTTTCCAGAGATGGCAGCGCCTCCTGCTCCTCATCATTCTCTGAAAATACAGTTTGACAATCATTTACTTCTTAATCAAGTGAGAGGACTCAGTTGAGCAGATCACACTTAGGGCATGGCTGCAGGATACGTACTGAAAGAAACCATGTAGGGAAGGATGCTGGCATTCAGTGAGCATCTACATATTATAAGCACTTTATGGGTATATATTTTTAAATCCTATGGCCTTCTTAATTGGGGAAAACAAGGTTGAGGGAAGTTATTTACCTAAGATCTCAAAGCTGGCAAATGATTTATTCAGTGATTAGATAGATGTTTGCTTGACATCATACTCCTGCTTTTGCAAACCAGTTTATTAAACAAAAAACATAATGGAAGTTATTAGGTCCTATTTGTTTAGAATTGGGGGTAGGGAAGATAGGTTTTTATCAGTAGTCTTTCAAATTCAGGCTTAAATTTTGCACCCTAGGTGCCTCCAATGCTTTACTCTAGTCCCAGCCCAGGGTGGGTGCGTGGGGAGTGAAAGGACTATCTGATGCCAGAGCAGAAGTCTGGACCATTCCAGGCTGTCCTCTCCCAGCACATTACTTCCTCACTCCTGTTAAAGCAGAGCTGGTGAAAGAGGTAAAATGTCTTTGCCACTCTGGATCTTGCCAACTATTATATACCTGTACACAGGCTGAAAGGTGAAGACAATCTGTCCATTAGTAAGATGATGAAGGAAGACTCAGGCAGGTGTCATGAAATGGATGATATACCAGAGGAGATTTGGGTAGCTATTGGCACAGCTTTGGAAACTGTATGGGAAAAAAAATCTCTTCTATTCTACATTAACTATATGATTTAGATTTTAAGAGGACTTCTTTGGTCCTCTCTGCTGCGCCTCTAAGAAGAATCCTAATGAGATATAGTCCTACATTGTATACAGAGGTGGTATATACAGAAGCTCACATAATAAGAGACCTTTTTAAGAGAAGAAATACAACATTAACAATACGAAATAGGTGTGGTCCCTGCCAGAAGGGACAGATGAGGGGCCCTAAAGATTAAGCTTCACTGACTTTGGTGTAAGTCAAACCTGGAGAAGGACAGGGGGAAACAAATGGTCTATCTAGAAAGAAGGTGGCAAAGATCTCTGGCACTCTTAGTACCTTTAACTAAAATCTCATTCCCCCTAAAGATACTATATGTGAAAGTCACAGGTAACTACCCTAAATCTCTGCTTAGTTTATAACATAAACCACCTTCAATAATGTACCAGAGAATTTAAGATTAATAAACGAAATGTTGGTCATTATAATTGTAATGGAATGCAATTTAATAATCCTACAACAAAAGAGTCAAATATATCACAATAGCATGAGGTGGATTTCTAAATAACCTCAGATATTTTGAACAAGGAATTCTAAAAACACATTTATAGGTAATTAAAGCCACATTCATAGCAACTGGCAGCTTATGGTCAGGAAATATTTATGCCTATCTCGTTACCATTTCAGCAGTTATTTTAAAATTCTTCTGCACAATCAAATGAAAATCTCACTATTCTCTAAAGAATAGGTAGTAAGCCAAACCATGTATTAGTCTAATATGAAAAGGATCTAGTAAGATTCAGTACTTCCCTGGAACAACACAGTGAAAAGTGATTATTTCTCGTGTCTGCCTGTCTTTATTTGTTCACTAGAATGTCTTACTATGTAAATAACGTAGGTTTGATGGAAATTGGAAAATGAATAATTTACAGAAATACTTTTGAAAGCTGATTTACATTTGATATATAGATACTTTGCAAGAGCAGTGACGAAAGGAATCCTTCTACTGGTTATTAAAAATAATTTCTAGAATAATTGCTCAAATGTCAGAACTCAGTAATTTAATAAGCAAAAAATCCAATCAAACCAAAATAAAAAAAACCCAAACCCACTTTATACAAACATCACCTACCCTCCCTGTTTCTAGCCCTTACATTGGAAGCTGCCTTAAAGGATAATCGATCCATGAAGGCAGCTTCAATGGTCCTAGCGGAACCTCCACAGCTAAAAGCTGTGGGACTCAAAATTATCAATTCTCTCAGTAGAGAGCCTATGAGGTCAGTGAAAGCAAAAGAGCTGAGCTGAAAGCTGTGTAGTCCAGAGGAACAAATTTATGGAGGTTTCAAGTACAATGTTCACAATTCCAAGTAGGGTACTCACACTTCTTTTCATAGTCTTTAGGAAATAGTTACATGAACTTCTATTTTCACATAATATTAAAGAGTGTGCCCTGCAAGGAGTACAATGAGGACATGGATTTCAAAACATTCAATTAAAAAATGTTAGAAGATACAGAAAGATAAAAATGTTGGAAGATACAGAAAAAAATAAAAGAGGACAAAGAGCATAGAAGGTGACTATGATGTGTTCCCTCAGTTTTAAAATAAGGATAATAACAATGCTTACCTCACAGAGTGGTTGTGTAAATAAACTAATATGGATAAAGATGAAACACATGGAACAGTGCCTGCCATATAGTAAGTGTTTATGAACTCTTAGCTCTGATCCCTTCAGTTTACAAGTGAAGAAACTGATATTTGGAAAAGTTAAAGAATCTGTCCAGTTACCTAATTGTTACAATCAAAGCCAAGCCAAGAATGCTTCTTGCTGTCTTATTTCTTGAAGGACTTCAAATTGAGGCTGGAAGACATAGAGTAAGATGACAGCTCCAGAGACCATCTCAGAATCTGAATTCCTGGACCTGTGGCTCATGGTATTGCCACAAATAAGAAACTACAGCACAAGACAAAATTTTATCTGGCATCCCTGAGGGCACCAGTAAGCTAACCGTTCTTACCCTGAAAGGAGCCCCAGCTTACTACTCCCTGTGACATTTTCATACCCTGCCCAAATTCAGTGCTTTTTGCAGTCTTCCATTTATATCAAAGACAGGTTAGCAATGGATAGAGAAGGGGAACTTTAGAATGCATTTTGAACTTAACTTTATAAAGTTTATTGTTATTTTTACTATCTCCCTCAAATTCACTGACAAAACAGCACTATTTTATGAGGAATGCAAACCTGTATCATTTTCATAAAACTCAATTCTGTCACATCTTTAGTTTAAAGCAGTCTTAATAGCTAGGTAAAATGCATTAATTGAAGAAATCTTCCTGTGAAAATATATTATTACAATAATTTTCTATACCAAAGTTATATAAAATGTCCAAATTATTCCTCAAATTCCTTAACTGAATGACTAATAGATGTTTAGGTTATAAGATAACTATAAAGGAGAAAAACTCATGGGAGACCAAAGTTCAAACTTGTTCCTATGGCCTACAGACTACCGAAAAAATTGACTTAATGAAGTTAAGAAGCAAATGAGGGTTGGATAGAGATGGAGGGGCTGCCAATTTAGGCAATTAGTAACTCAAACTATTAATAGAACTCTTTTGAAAACTGTAGTTTGAACTTGGTGGGAAAGATGGCTGACCAGAGACAATAGCTGCCGGAGCATCTCAGTAAGGAGAAATTTTAGATGAAAGAGAAAAAATGAACAAACAGATAAATATAGATTGGGGGTGGGTATGAGGGAAGGGTACCAGAACCTTCAGGGGACTCCTGGCCCAGTTTGTTTAAATAATGCCAAGCATCTGAATCAGAAGTAAAATAAATTATAAAGCACTTATTACAGTGAATGCTTATATGTTATGTATATTATATATATACATAATATGTTGATTTTTATCATTCTTTTTTAAACACAGCTAGATCACCATATAGGTCTATAAATTTTATTTGTTAATGATCTTATATGCATTTATACCCATTCATTGTGGTTCAACTTCTAACCATGCCTGGGTTTACTTTAGATGTTCATCCCCTAAGAGAACTTCTGAATGGTCCTCACATGTTAATATGTCACTGAGCTTATTTGACATCTACTTAAATAGAAACAAAAGACATGACAGCTATCAACAACCAAATTCACTGCCTTTCAGTCCCCCAAATGTATCACTCCTCCATTCCTGACCAGGTTCTGCTTTTTATTCACTTATATATTTATTTAAGAAGCTTTCAGAGAGCACCTACCAGTATACCTCACTCTGCTATTATGATTCTTTTTCATTTGCAAAATTTGATTACTCTGTTCAATCCACTTCTCTCCCTATCAGTCTCTTCTGTTAAGACATGAGTGACAATTATAAGTACCCTTCCTTGAAGACCTTGCCTGTTCCCCAGAGAGAGGACTGTTTCATGTATTAGGATCCTTACCTTCTTTCTCCCCCATGAGAGGAAACAAAACATGGTATTGCATCTAACACAGTGCTTTACCAACAGGTATATGGAAGAAGAAAGAAACCAAACATAACTTACCAAGTGTCCGGAAAGGCCTTTGACTTGGTAAATGGGAGAAGAAACCAGGCTTCAATGCATTTGTAATCACAATGTCAAAAAAGTCTGCAAAATCATTCCTAAAAAGCAACAAGATTTTTCATAAATTTATTTTAAGGAAATAGAAAGGGTCTGTATAAAACAGAACTTTACCTATCTATTTTACCACAGCATCATTTCTTACCTTTTACTTAACCTTTACATGCTTTATATTTTTCTTATACATTTTCAGCTGAATATTAAACTGGAAATAGAAGGTGGCTGAGCACTAGTCTTCCTGACAACTCCTTGAAGTATAAACATAAACAGGAAAAAAAAATGGCATATCAACTCTAGGTATTGAGCTGGCTTTTCTCATGATGGTAACAGTTACAGTGATGAATTCAATAGTTTTTAACAGCTAGAAATATTTGGGAGCTATGTCTTCAAATTTAGGGACTGAAATTTGTCTGGATTTATTAGCTTGAAGAAAGAGTTAATAATTTTGTGTGTTACATGGGTCCCAGAGAAAGCAGCATTATAGCAAGTCAGGTGAAATCTTCCAGAGAATGCTCAAAAAGAGATGTTATTTTGAAAAGCAGTATAGTCTTATAATGTGGCAATTTTTAGATGACAACTACTAATGATTTTTAATCTGTACTTAGTATTATATTAAGGATTATTTGAGACGACAAAGTAAAGGCAGTCCTTCTCCCTGAGGGGCTCACTATCACATTGTGGAGATAATATTTGTCCAACATTCTAGAATATTTTTACAAATCAAAATAGTGATAAATAGAAATTAAGATGAGAAGAAAAAATTTGACCATTTATGATAAGGAAAAAGGAATTAAAACTCTTGAGTGTTTATTCTAAGGCATGGTCCCACTACCAGGGCAGTAAATGTCTCTGTTAGAGGACTAGGACTTCAGCCTTAATTCGCTTTAACGATCCCAAACCTATGTATTTATTCAGAAGGTAGAAAATCACCTCACGGATAGTAAGTATACCATAGAACAAACCAAACCCACACATATGCTAAGGAGCATGGAAATCATGAGGCTAAGAAAGTTGGTGGAGGGCAGCTGTGCTCCATACTCATGGCAATACAATATTTACTAAAATCTGAGGAAACGTTAGGGGAGATCTAGCAGCTCACTGTAGAATCTTGCTCTGACCATGGTCATTTCCTGGAATAGCCCACGATAAATGACAAAGATAAGTACTGACACATTGAAACTTATCAACTACTCTCATACTTTACTACTGCTATTTAAATATCCCCTCATACCTATGAGATATTATTGTACCATTTTTAAGATGATGGAATTGAGGCTTAAAGAGGTTATAAAACCTACCACAGGTCACACAGTAAGTTGTACAGCAGTCCCAAGTCTGTCTTATTTTATAGTCTATGCACTTATACTTCTTTGATTTTCATAGATATCAACTGAATCCCTGGCTGTGCTAAATGGTAAAAGTACATATTAACAGCTGCACACTGAAATGACTACAGAGTGGCTGTACTCCAGGTATCTGTCAGGGAGTGTAATCTACAATTCACTGTCCCTCAATAATCAACCAAGCTGAGAAACCAAATTCATAGAAGACTGAAGGAGATACAGTCTATTTACCTTTAAGAAAACCTAAAGCCCAGACCATTAGTGAGCTATGAGCATACTGGCCCCAGTACCACTGCTTTGCTAAAATGTACTTGGGGTGGGTTGCTGTTGGTAGATATTGAGGGATGTTATAAGAAAAAAGCAATTTATGACTCAGCATTGTTTAATATATGATATAGTCAGGGTTAACACTTTTAAAAAAGCACTGTGCTAATTTGCTGTCAGTTTTTACAAGACAATGAAAATGAAACAAGTCATCACTTACCCAAGGATATATTCGCAGAGTAGTCTACAGTAATCACTGTGAGAACTGGTAATTAACAAAAGAATTTTTCCTGCATTCTTTAGCTGTCGAAGCCACTTTTTAACAGATTCGGGACAACTGTGTAAATATCTGCCTGGATCTCTTTTTATTTCTGGAAAATACATTCCACAGTTTTCTGAAAAGTAGAAATATTAGAGATTTTTCTTTTTAAAACATTTTTGACACTGAATATTCTCAAACAAGTTAATCTCTTTCAAAGCTACAGATAAAAGGATAAAGACTAGGTTTGAACAACTTGGCAATGATACCCATCCTAACTAGTTTCTAAGAATAATTTTTGTTCTTTAATTAAAAATACGATGGTTTAAAATGTCAGTTGATAATATTGGTCAGCTATTTGAAAGAACTGATAAACTGGTCAAACAGACAACATAAGAAACACAAAATAATAAGCATTTTCAAACCAGTGAAAACCTTACTGCATTTGAAATATCAGTTATTAATAAAATGAATAAATATTCTTATAATCATTCAACACATATTTGCTGAATATAGATAAGAAATAAATAAACATTCGGATAATGTACCAGGAACACATCTTTGGCATGAAGTAGCTGAGAACTCTAAGGAACCCAGTTCCTTAGAGTAGCATTGTTTCAGATAGAACCCATACTAGGGGAACCAGTCTACAGCCTCTGAGAAGTGCTGAGATGTCAAATGGAAAAACCAGGGCAAAACAAGTTAGAAGAGGCCAAAAGGCACTGCAGTTGACAGGGAAGATTGAAGGGCTTGAATCACAGAACTGGTCTGCTGGCTCCGCCCCTATACAGAGTCCAAGGGGTCAGGCTGAGCTCCAAGGGCAGATGGTGGCAATATCTCCAGACAGCCTGGCTAGACTCATCTACAATGCTTGACTCAGTGTCTTTAAAGTTGTGGTACTTAGCAGACAACTGCAGATTTGGCTAAAATGCTACTAGATTCATAAAGCATATTAGAAATATCTTTCTCTGAGCATGATAGAACTAATAAGTAGCATACAGAGAATCCATGTCCGTACTTTCTGTAACTGCTAGGAAAAGGACACATGCATAGACAAAACAACAGGTTAAAGAGCTTGTACTGAATGACAGATTCTGCACTAACTAGATATGGGACACATCTGTAACTTTGTCCAGTGTGATGCACTTGAAATAACTAAAATGAAAGGTATATTTCAAGAATATCAGGACAGAAAAGACTCTCTAAGTGTAACTAACAAAACAAATGGTAGTAAATACTGCTGTCTGCTTGACTAAATCTATTCCCCAGTTTCCTTGCTGGACAGTTCTCTGGTTTTGTTTGAGGTTTCATCCTCCTTTGGGAGGATCTGGGTCTCTCTCAGTCTATGCATATGGTAGCAATTTACTTCCCTTGCCGGTGAATTGTTTAGGAAGTTCAGGAGACCCAGTCATGGCAATGAGACCTAAGGAATTTTGCTAGGGAATTTTGAAGTAATGTATATCACTGATAAAAAGCAACATACAAAGGGAAAAATGTCCTCTCTTCTTCTACTGGAATGTGCCACAATTATAAGTTCAACTTAGAACTGCAGTAGCTTTCTTCAAGACAAAGCATAAATCTGACATAACAGGGATGGCAGAATGGAAATATGAAAGGAACCTGGGTTCCTGATGACATCACTGGGTTTCTGATTAAGCCACTGAACTAACCACCATTGGAAGTAACATCCAACCTCTGGGCAACATCTGGTCGTAACTGAAATAACTCAATTTAATAACAGCTTAAACATTAAGGATATTTACTATGTGCAACTTAAAGCATCTTGATTAAGAAAATAACACATTGCAAGAATATCATACCTATACCACCCCCCCAAAAAAATAACAAAAGAAAGAATATGTTACAATGTGAGAATAATATTCAGATATCAGGGGACCAAGAACAAAAAAGAGTCTGTGCTCTTCTTGTATTTTGTCCTATAGGAACTTTTGTGTGTAAATCTCTGGGATCTATTGCTATTCCAGAAACTCTATATTAATAACAGCCCTTAAACAAATTAAAATATATTTTATGTTTTCCAGAAAAGAAAAGGTACTGGTAAGAAAAGGCCAATTTAAGAAAGAGATAATAATAAAGCTAAATGGTTAAGAATTGAATAGTTTGATAAGTGGACAACTACCAAAGTAATTTCAAAGGCTGTGTGTGTCTCTCTTAGAACCTGTTATACCTAACGGAGTTATATGTGAGACTATTTCACTCTGAAAAACAAAGGTTTTATTGTGAGAGAAATTTTATGGGCTGCATAACAAAAGATTTATAGTATGTAATGCTGTAATGCTGAAAACATTTATAGAGTTAAATTTCTGTATTCAGAAAGACTGTTGAGAAAGTTCTTAGCTACTTGTGCTTAGTGCCATCTAGTGATCAAAATATAAATTACTACTAAAAAGCTATTGTTAACATTTCTAAGCCAATAAAAAATAAAGCATATACATTTAAATACTGTATTTTAAATTTCTTACCTAGATTAATTTTACTAGTATCTCTTAATTAGTAATGCCTAATTCAAGGAGTACAAACCTAATAGCTTAATCTGAAAATTACTCTCTTAAGCAATAATGGGGATGTCTTTGTTTTGTTCACAAGCTAGATTGAAATGAACAAACTAAAAAAGACAAGCCCTGTACAATTAGATACCCAATGGTGGATTATGAGTTGCTCTTACTACAAAAGATCATTGGAGAAAATATTTTTGTCTCCTTGTAATCCTCAAATCATTAAAGGAAGGAGATAAAATTACATGAATAGACACTCATCTTTTTATTGAAATAAATCAAGCTATTAAACCAAAGAAAGAGTTATATTAAACATACTATACTGAATCATAATTGTCTATTAAATTATTTTCTAAAAGAGACTGTAAACTCTTAAAGGCAAGAAATATATCAGCCTGGCATGGAGCAGGCATTCAGTGCATGAATACCTAAATTAGTGAACAGCAGATCCAGGAACATTTGTTTCCTTACGTTCTAACATAATTTGTAACATAAGGCCAACCGTGAATGACAAAAAACTGTATTATTCATGTACTTTCAAAGTTACCCTAAAGTACTCTTCCATTTTTTTATCCCTGTTGAAAAAAAATCATGTTTAATTATGATACTAAAAGATTAACATTGATTGAACAAAACAGGGAATTTAGATCTAAGGTGGAAAGAAATGGTATTGGTTCTTCTTAACTCACAAAGTAGCCTGTGTTTTCACTTAACCTCTAAAGGAATTCTATTTCACTGCCACTTTGTGTAATTCATTTTCCTGGCCTTTCCACCTCTCTTATATCTTTAGATGCTGGCATTTTCTATGTGTGTCCAGTTGGAATTAAAAGTAAATTTTTTAAAGAGCTGATTCTAAAAAATAAAAGTTTAGTTCTCCTATGTTAAAAATTTGGTTAATATAGAGTCATGGAAAAATAGCAAACTGTTGGAACAGTCTAATATGCACATAAAATGGCCTGAATATATTAAACAGGATTTAGGGACCTCTTGTGGTAAAAAAAAAATTAGTACAGCTTGAATATCAAAAATACCTTTTTAGTTTAACAGACAATTCTGCCACATCACTATTTCTAGCATCACTGAATAAGTAAGCATTTTTCTTGTTAACTGTATAACTACTGTTTGTGTGATTTGTGGTTAGAGTTTTCAAAGCTGCTGTCCAAGAGGATTAGAGATACTGGGATGCTAACACCTTCACCCTCAGCCTCCAACTAAGGTCTGTTGCTATTTCCATTGCAGAACATAATTTAGGAGAGATTTAAATATTTATAATCTACACAAGTTATATAAGAGCATGCTAATGAACAGCTAAAATGTTTAGCTATGAATTGTTTAAATTTACTTGCTGTAGAAATAATTAATTTTTGAAAAAATATAAAATTTTTTCTTAGCTAAGAGACACTGAAATATTTTTTGGAGGATAGGGTTTTTATCTATTTAATATCTATCTCTATCTACAGAGACAGGGTTTTTATCTATTTAATATTTTATTTATAAATAAAGAAATCTAGAATATTTAGATTGAGTAAAGTGAAAATCTATATGCTAAATACAATGCTTGGAAAATGATACCAAATAAGAATTGGGAGATGAAGAATATAATGTATTAAAAAACATATATAAAATTTATATTTTAAAAAATCTGACTTCTGGCTCTGTAATTTAATTCACATATCTGTGCCCTACCAGAAAGATTCTGATAATTGGTCTGGGCTAGGCCATCACCTTGGTATTTTTTTTAAAGCTCCCCAAGTAATTCTTATGTGCCACTAGGATTAAGAATTATTGCTCTGAAATATAAGAGCTAGGACATTTACTATCATTATCTGTATATCTTGCTTGCTTCACTGGAAATCATAGGTTCTCAGAATGGAGGGACTTCTTAATTTTACAGTATCTTTATTACCTAACACATAGCCTTGTACATAATAATAGGCAATCAACAAATACTGACTGCTGCTGATTATCTTAAATGTCACTGTGGATGATGATCTTTAAAATGTTTACTCTTACTTTATACCAAATGAAGCATGGTATTCTAGATTTAGTTAAGCATTCTAAGTATATAATGATAGATTGCATACCTATGGACTGGAGAATTACTGGGAAAAAAGGACATGGAATTCTTTCAGAGAAAAATTATTGTGTTTAAATCAACACAAGAACAAGCCAAAGAGACTTATCTCTAAAGCTTGGACTGAATACAGTCTATAAACATGGTTTTTGGTCATCAATATTTTTAAATTTTTGGATGTTAATGTCTTTGGATAGGATTACATATGTACTCTAATAGTCTACCACAATCTGTACCATACCATACTGTGGTATACTTGGCCTAGTCAACCCCCCTGTTGCCATCAGAGTTTACAACCTATGTTTTCTCCTATGATGCCAGTATGAGTCATTCTAAAAGAACTTAGTTTCCTCTTTCTGACATGGTAACTGGACAGCTAGTATATTTTTGGTGAAAAACGATGTAAATCTTTTGCTTTTGTTGCCTTTGGAGAGAGGTTTTAAAAGCCTGCCTGGTCTTACTGAAAACAAAACGAGTCCTTGATGAAGACACTGACAGTTGGGAGGGATAGCATATGCATGTGATGACAGAATCACATACAGTAACATCTGGAAAGGCTGTAAGGTTGACAAGGTGACTCAGTGAGGTTAAATTTTATAGGGATAGATGTAATATTATTAGGTTGAAAACTCAGGCATATATGTACAGCAATGGAGGAGCTGTTGCTTTTTGGCAACTTCAAAATATAGAGCCTATAATCAGTTCAGGCTCCACGGTATAGACAAAGCATAATTAAAAAGTTTAGGACCATGTCTTGCAACTTATTTAGTTAATTTTATGTACTTTTGCATTGTCATCTTTTTTGAAAAATATTTGTACTCTAGAAAGTTGGGTAAGAAGAATATGTCTCCCTTCATAATCCCAGGCATTGGATCTATATGTGTTCTTCATCAGCCAATTAGGTGATTAGACTGTAGAGGTACATTAATACCAGAATGTTCAGACCCAGGGAAGCAACAATTCTTACTTTTTAATCACTCAGACTAAACCTGGATTATAGGGTTCAATTCTAGATGACACTTTTCAGGAGGGAGTGTGTTCAGAGAAGAATGACTATGTCAACACATGGGCATGGACAACACATGAAAGACATTTTATTTTTAAGTTTGTTTTTTTTTAAATTCCAGAATATTACGAAGGTACAAACGTTTCGGTTACTTGGATTGGTTTTGTACAGTTTGAGCCAAAGTTATAAGTGCCCATCACCCCACTAATGTGCATTGTACCCATTAAGTGTGAATTTACCCGTCCCCTCTACCCTCCTCCCCACCCCCCGCTAGATTTCTGTCGAATTTTACTACCATATGTGCACATGAATGTTGATCATTTAGTTTCAATTTAATAGTGAGTACATGTGGTGTTCGTTTTTTCATTCTTGCGATACTTCACTTAGGAGGATAGGAAAGACCTCTTTTGAAAAAGAGAGGGTTTGTGCTGGGAACAGGAATGAAGAGAAGGGAAAGAATATGAAAGTTGAACATTCAAATATAAGAGCAATGACCGTGCTAAGAGCAACTGGAACTAGGGGAGGTAGTAAGTTATGGTGCCTGAATCTGTGATTCTCAAACCTGGGAGCACGACAAATACCGTGTAGTACTTGTAGCAAATATCAATTCCTGTGCCCTATCCTAGAAATCTCTGGTGGGGCCCAGAGAGTCACATCTGGCCGATCAGGCATTTGAAAACCTGTAAAATAGGTGGCCTCAAAGGACCATTTTAATCCCAGGATTGCCTAAGTCTATGCCTCAGTGGTGATGTCCAGTCAGATAACTCTTTAGTCACAACAAACACCCATTTTCACAGTTTCTCCCTTAACATGTGTCTTTTCTTTATGTATATTGTCTTTCAAAAACAGGATTTCTATAGAGTTCTCAAACTTAAGGGTAAATTAGAATCACCTGGAAAGCTTGTTAAAACACTCCCAGAGTTTCTGATTCAATAGGTGTGGGGTGTGGCCTGAAAATGTGTATTTCTAACAATTCCCCAGGATGGCTGACAGTCTAAGGACCACACTTTGACAATTACTGCAGTATAATACCCTTATAAAACCAGATAGCTTTTTGAAAGCATTTTTCTCCTAGTGGAACTTGATCTTCACTATTTTGGCTAGAAGTGCAAAAACCAGATTAAGCATATTTAATATTATCTGATGAAAATTCTGAAACCTGTGTCTACGTTAAAATGGATCTAGAGCTGGGTGTGGTGGCATGAGCCTATGGTTCCAGCTACTCAGGAAGCCAAGGCAGGAGGATTGCTTGAGCCCAGGAGCTTGAGTCCAGCCTAGGCAACATAATGGGATTCCATCTCTTAAAAAAAAAAAATGGATCTAAGCCAAAAAGGTTTTAAGTTTTTAAAAATTATTTTCATCTCCTTTATATGATCTTCCTTTGCACCCTATCCACTTACCTAGACACATTTGTTTCTGAACTGTTGCAGGGAGCCCATCTCTAGAGGTGAAATAGCCAGGATCCTATACCCTACCATACCTTCTAAAAGCAGAGTTATTTTTTAGTAATGCTTATCATAATTGAAGGGGCATTTTCATGTTCTCCTACATGCAATTTGTATATAGAATACACGATCAATTTGTTGTACACATTTTATATTATAGGAAAACGTGCGGTGGATTGGGTTTCCAAGATGGACACAATAATATCTCCCACCTCACAGGTATCTAGAGCTGGAGTTGATTGCTCCATTCCTTTCAATCTGGGCAGGACCTTTTACTGCTCTAACCAATAGAATGCAGCACAAGTGACACTGTGTTAGTTCCTGGTGTAGCCCTTAACTGGCCTGGCAGCTTTGACTCCCTATTTGTTGGAAGCCAGGTACTGTGTAAGATGTGCAAGCAATCTGAGACTACCATGCTATGAGGAGCATGTCAGACAAAGAACTTGTGTGCAGGTGCTCCAATGGCAAGCCCCAGCTGAGTGCTAAGCTAACGACTTCAACTGCAAGACATACAGTGAGCCCCCTGGACATCCAGCCCAGTCAAGACTTTAGTTGACTTCAGCCTCAGCTGATACCTGTCTGTAACTGCAGAGAAACTGCAAGTGAGAAGCTCCCAAATGATTCCAAATCATCAGTGACAATAATGAATTGTGGTTTTAAGCTACTAAGTTTTGTAGTGGTTTTCTATGGAATAATGGATAACCAAAACAAGATGCCTTGGAATGGAGTCAAAATTTTAATTATTATCTCTATGTAATTCCAGATAAGTTAAGAAAATATTTACAAATCCTTCTAGAAACAACTGAAATAAAAGTAAACAGGCTCTAAATTGTTTTTCTTCACATCTAAAAATAACTCAACTATTATATAACTAATAGTTATATACTATTGTATATAAATTTATAAAATGTAAATATATGAATAGCTTATGTCAGCATAAATCTTTTAAACAGCTAAATATCCCCAAATTAACAAGCATTTAAGGTAAATTCTACATAGTTCTTCTGACTTCTCACCTACTTCAAATATGAGATACTTAGAAATCGAAAATAACCAACTGCCGAAATACAGACTGATTATGGAAGTAAAAATGAATCTCTTGGGATGTCTGCCCGTGCTCCACCTCCATTAAATCTCAACTCAAAAACTTCTAATATTTCTTCAAAAAATAGATTGGTCTTCAAAGAAACATGCATTTTAAAGATCAAATTGTATCACAAGGGTGCACTGTTTCCTTACTTACTTTGTTTCAAATATCCTCAATGTCTTCAGAAATATATTTTCTTACTAATAAAGCCAAAAGTATGTAGAGCTATATCTCACTTAGGATAAATACATTTCAGAACACACATAAAGATTATAATCACAAAGGATTATTTATTCAATGTCTGGTCTCACATGAAGGCCCCATCTAGGGTCTTAGGTCTATCCCACATTTATACCTCACACACACAGAATAGTTAAGCAGCTATTTTAAGGAGACATTACTGATTTTCATCACACTTTCCCTCCTAAATCTGTATTGCATCAGTTGTAACTTCTATACGGTTTTGCAAAATACCAGCTGAACAGTTACCCTGTGTTACCAAAAAAAAAAGAACTAAAGTTTCAAATCAGTGAGATTTTAATTCAGATAATTGTTTTGGCTGAGTTATTAACTTTGTTAATAGAAGACAATTAGAATTAAATAATTTCCTTTGATATAGCAAACAAAAATATACAGGATCTATGTATAACGCTCTGCAACATTCCTTGAGAAATAATAATGCCCTAAACCAGGGTTCTTAACCTAGAGTCTATACATTGGCCCCAGTGGATGAATGAAACCCTAAAACTGTGTGTAACATTTTGTTTATCAATGTGTTTGTAAGTGTTATGGAATTCAAGCAGGAATAGACAGGCTCTCTAGCTTTCATCAGATTCCTGGGGCAAGGGACATGTGACCCCCATAAGGTTAAGAGCCAAAGATTTAGATTCTCCTAGATCAGGAAAGTCCAATAAAAAAAGCATTCCAATATTCCTCCCTTTGTTATTGTCAAGAAAATCTTATAGAAATGTCTTAGAAAAAAGGAGATTCTCTATAATAGGTGATATAAAATTTTTATACAAATAAATGTAATTCCTGGACTCTGTAATTTTTATATGTATATATTCTAAGTCCAATAAATTTATACTTATTTAGTATGGCTAACAAATGGCAGCTCTAGTTAATTTAATTTGTAGGTTAATTAAGAATTACCAAATATACAATTAAAAACATATGTAAAACATAATAAAATCCTAATGTTAAAATTATACTGAAAATAAAAATATTTAAAGATTAAATTATTGCTTTTTAAAAATATGATACACTCTTCCTTGTAGAAAATTCAATTCACTGTACTGGGTTTTCTACTGCTGTGTATAATAAACCACTTCAGACATGGTGGCTTAAAACAACATTATTCTCATTTCTCATGATTCTGAGGGTTGACTGAGCTCAGCTGGGCGGTTCTCACTTGGAGTGGTGTCCACCAGATGTCCACGGGTCTGGAATCATCTAAGGATTTCTTCACTCATTGTCTGGCACCTGAGCAGGGCTGGCTGCAACAGTGGGGGCTGGTGAAACATCTCTCCACTTAGCTAGTTTGGGCTTCCCCATAGCAAGTGGGTCTCAGGGTAGCTGGACTTCTTAAATGGTAGGTTTCCCCCAGAGAAAGTGTTCCAAAACAAGCAAAAACTACAAGGCTTTTTATGACCTAGTCTTAGAATTTTTATAGTGATACTTCTGCTTCATTTTACTGGTGCTGTAGGGCCAGCTCATTTTCAAGGAGAAAGAAACAGAAAGGTGTCAATTCTGGAAGGCGTGATTCATTAGGGAGCTATCTTTGCAGACTAGCTACCAAACATCCTAATATCTCTGTGTAATTTCTGCCAGTTTGTTTTCTATTCATATGTAACTATGGGAATTTTAAGCATACCATATATAGTTCTGATATCTGTGATTTTGTTCAGCATCACATTCAAGGAATTTCCTAGGGCATTAACATTTATTTTAAAACATTTTCATGGTTTTAATTTAATATCAAAGTTTTAAAATGGATTATTTGTAATAATTATCCTTATAATAACTGACATACTTTGAGTGCTTATTTTTTCCAAACAGTTCTAAGACCTTTGAAACTATTAATGTGTTTAATCCTCATAACAACCCCATAGATGGGTCCTATATTATTCCCATTTTGCAATTGAGGAAACTGAGGTACAGAAAGCCTAAGGAACTTGCCCAGAGTCACATTGCTACCATGGGGCAGAATCAGGATTTGAATGCAGCCAGTCTGCTTTTGGAGCTTGTGCAATATTGCCTCTCCCATGATATGGCATTTGGGGACTATATAGTTACCTTAGGGTCACCATAAATCCTTATTTCTCTTTTTTTCATATAGTACACTATTATTTAGTATCACAGTTCAGGGGTTTGGGGGTTGATTAGAATTTGAATAAATGAGAGTTTGGAATTTGTATAACTTTGGACAAATCAAATTAGATTTCTGCAGAGGAAAAAAGTATCTATCAATATACATTCTAATTATAATCACAGCACCTAGAACTGAGAGGAGCCTTAGAAACCATCTCTGTCAATCCTGTCATGTGAAAGATGATTAAGTAGCGACCACAGGCTTTGCTCAAAATTACAGTTAGTAACAAACCTAGGAATGGAATAGAATGTTCTAGAATCCTAGTCCACTAACCCTCATCATTTACATGTTGAAATCTTTGTGTTTTAGATCTCACTTTTACGTCTGGTGACCACTTTCTGTCAAAGAAGAAACAAAAGTCCTAAATGCTTTAAATGGTATTCCTGTTTAACTCTGTTATTATTGAATAAGATTCAATTCTGCTTTTCCTCAGGATTTCTATCTACATAAGTTCTTTGTAGTCACTGAGCTGATGTTATCTCTGTTATCTGAGAACTGAGACCTTATACTGAAATAGGAACTCCCCCACCAATAAATGTCTCACATTAAGGAATAAATATTATCTCCCTTCCTAGAATGCACTGCCCTCTCTCTCATGCCTGGTGAACCTTGGAGGCTCGTCACAAGGTTACCTTCTGTGTAGAGCCCTTCCCCATGGCCTTACCCCATCACGCCACCTCTGGACATCAACGATGACGTTCATCATACTATCTATAATCAACACCTGTAACAAGCATCTTCAAAGATTTTTCTTTCTTCTGAGACTATGAGATCTTTTAGGAAGGGAACTATCTTTACATTCATGTTTATATTCCTACTATCAGGCAAACTACTGTAATAATTGCAGAAGTAAGTGTACCTGCAGGGAGAGCTACCAGCTAAGATTCACCAAGTGACCATAAAGATCAGAGGCTGGTAAACCACAGTCCATAAGCTAAGAAAGGTGTTTATACCTTAAAATGGTTATATAAGTATCAATATAATAGCTGTGATTTTGTCTCTTGGTGTACAAAGCCTATAATATTTACTATCTGGTCCTTTAAGAAAAAGCTTGCTTGTTCCTGATACATAGTATTTCATAATTATAGGACAGTAACTTAATTAGTAACAAAGAGTTATAACTCACTACTATTAGAAAGTACCAAAAGAATAATAAATAAAATCATTAATTTGAGAGACTTTGCTTAAAGGCTATACAGTCTCTCAGCAGGAGTATTACAAAATCATTTATGATAAAACTTCTGAAAGATGATATAAATACCTTTATGTATCTTTTCATCACAGTGGATTCCCAGGCCTGATTTAACTGCCCCTCAATTATTCTCTGGCCTGGGTCCTCTAATAGTATATTCTATGAGCCAAAAGAGTGGTCTCTTCAGTCTGCCACATTCTTAAAACAAATCTGAATCTGCCTTTGCTGTTGCCCTTATGATTCTAGTACACTTTATTTTTAGTCTCTGAATAAAATGTTTCAGGCTTACTTGGTCTGTTTGTTAATAGAGCAGTGGAGGGGGCCACAGCAAGACACTGCAAGCTCAGGGCTAAAAGCTAACAGCTGGTAATATTTTCCCTTGTTAATGTCAGAGGAAGTAGAAAGATCCAAAGAATGCACATGATGACATGATGACATCATCAGAATGAACTAAAGGGCTTGTAGCTTGAGATGAATAAAGGCACTATTGCCTAAATACAGTCTTACAAATTAGCTGTGTAAGAAACAGGAATGTTTTCCTTGGTATAACAAATTAAAGATGCCTCCAGGTAAAATATGGGACAGGTTTTCGGGGCTAGCTTCAAAGAGATACACCGTAGGTTTCATCTCAAATAGCTTTGAAATGTATTTGCCATGCACACAATCATCTAGGAGGGTTTTGTTATCACTAGAAGTTGGCCCACTGACTGACTATCCTGACCTGAAACCTCCCACCCCCTCCAGAAGGGAGAAACTAGAAAAAAAATAGAACTAAAATGGGATAACTCTGGGGCAAAGCAGGTTCAGAGAGGTGGAAATGCTTATTCCTTAAAAAAAAAAAAAAAAAAAGTTATAGTTGACTTCTCTAGCTTTGAAGTACAAAGAGATCAGAAACAAATACAGGAACAAAGGAATCACAAACTAGACATTAGGGTTCATTTACTATAAATGTCTTCAGGAAACCTGCCTCCCACTGAGGCCGAAGCACTCCATTATTTAACAAACAAAAGACCTGGAATAGAACTTCTGGAGTGTTTCTCTAACCTATTTTTTCTTCTGTAGTATGTAGTCTAACAGAAGTTCAGACAGCATTTTAGTATGTATGTCTTATGCTAAATTCAGCATAAATAACTAAAATAGATCCGTGAGGGAAACCCAGTCTTCATTCTACAATGATCAGTTATGAGGTTCAGGGCAGAGAAAGCCTGGGGGCAGCTTGGAGCCTCTGTAAGGAGTGGGCATGGTTTCAGGCAGAAACACAGTGGGCACCTGGGCAGGAGGGGTGCAAAGGTGAATAGTGGCTGGGTATGGCAGCCTTCCAGATAATATTCTATTCTAGACTCCGGGCTTTTAATCTCACAGTCTCTCTTTTTTCTTCTCGGGCCTGACTCCTTTTACTTGTTTCACACTGTCATCTTATAATCCAACTAATGCAACAAGTTTATATATCTTGGGTATTTTTCTGAACAAACATATAGATACAGTAACATAATAATCATATGTATCTTTTAAACACAAACATGAAATAAGTTTTAAACCAAAAATTAAATGAAAACTCTTTGCCAGGTTAACATGAAAAATTTAAAAAATGAGGTTATGAACTCAGACTTTATACATATCTGTATCTATTGTCAACTGAAAAAATAATGAGGTTTATACATTTGGAAAGGAAAGCTTTATTTCTCATAAAGAATTGTAGCCTACAGGATGGCCATTCTGACAGGCTGGGAAGCAACAGCCTCAGGCCCAGAGCATGTATTTTCAGGGACAAGGAACAGGAATTTATGCTGAGCACGGTGGCCAAATATACATACTTAACAAGCTATAGGAGTCATGAATATTTATGAAAGGAGAAATGTGTATGCACAATTGAGCTTCATGCCCCTTCATGGGATGCATGTACAAAAAATGGTGGTGTTAGCATGATGCAAGGGTGGCATTTTCTACCCTCTGACATAAAGGTAAAGCAGAAGACATGAAAACTCTTAATGCACATACTCCCTTAGTCTTGTTAAAACCACTCTATGGTCACTGGTTCCTTATCAGGAAAGAATGCTGGTCAATTGTTGTGCTCAAACCCCCAAAAGGGAGGAGCAACATCAGGTGGTTGATTGCAATCAGTGGTGGAGCAAGTCTTTCCAAATGGTTGGTTATGTTTAGCCTTTCCGGAAGAAAGCCTAATGGCAGTTAACAGGGAGGGGGTATAATGAGGTATGTCTGACCTCCCATCCTGTCATGATTGGGAACTCAGTTTTAAGATTTCTCCAGGGGCCCCTTGGGCAAAAGGGGGTTCGTTCAGTTGGCAGAGGACTTAGAATTTTATTTTTATTCGTATCTATTTATCTAATCTATCTGTCTGTCCATCCATCCAGTTATCCATGCATCCATCTATCTATTTTATCAAAGGTTTTGAAAGAAAGAAGAAAAACTGTCTCTTTGTAGGATACTTTAAGTCTATAAATGAAAACATAAAAATTTTACTTCTATAGCTGTAGACTCTATTGATGTTAATAAGAAATGTTGGTAGAGAAATATTTTTTCCCACTATTTCTTAAAATGCAAGATCCATTTATTGAGTGCCTATTTGGGGCCAGAGGCTAAAGGTCTTAGGAACAGTAGTACAAATCTGAATACTGATGTATATTTAGTGTACACCTTCAATCTTTCAGAATAAAGCACAACAAATCTACTGTAGGCAGAGAACAGTTGTAGTTATTAAGGCAGAAACTCTATCAGTTTCCAGAGGACTTGAGTAAAACAATATGGTAATAATGAAACTATTTACTGATGAAAAACTATATTCTAATTTTCTTTTGACCTAGGAAAAAGTTTGTTAAGAAAGCATATGACATAAATGATCAGATTTTTTCTTTTTAAAAGGAAAGGAGCTGTCAACATAACTCCAGAGAACCCTGAACCTTGGAATTACTCAATAACCAAGAAGGAAACATTCAAAATTCAATTTAAATGAGACAAATATTTGACTCGCAGTTGTTTGGCAAATGTTAGCAATAAACACTAAATGAGCTAGGTACAGTCAATGAAGAAAAATGTGAATGAAAAGGAAATTGCACTAGATCTCATAGATGACCAATAACCAATTCAAGTTATCTGAAAACTGTGACAAAGAAAATGTTTTGCCTTCCAGATAAAAAATCCACTTAAAACTTCATAGAGTCACTGTATATCCACATTTCTAATCTTAATAGTTACACTGAGTTTCCTCCCAGAATGGTAGTTAACATTTTAGCAGCATATATATGTGTACCCTTACTCCATACTCTCGTCAGATCATATTATCAAACTTTTAATTTTTGCCAATCCACTGAGTGCAAATAGGCATCTCATTGTTGTTTTACCTTACATTTTACTGATTACCAATTAGGCAATGTATCTTTTTGAATCTTTAATAGTCACTGTCTTTCATTCCTTTTATATTTTTACAACATACAAGGTTGCAAATAAAGCAATCACCAAAAAAAAAGTTTGTTGTATTCAGTTGGGTGAGTTGAGGACTATTTATGAAAAATTACTTTATTATAAAAATGTACCAAACACACTCTAAGAGCACTTGGCAAATTCTGTATTAATAACTCCTGAAGTATTTCTTACCCCACCAAAAGCCTTCAGGCTCACAGCAGTGCATCGTCCTCTCCCTTACTCAACTGTTTCACTGCAGGACCAAATTCCAAATTATATTGTCAAAAGTGAACTGGGTCAGAGGCCACTGCCTTCAAGGGGTTTTCTGGATGGGTCTATGGAAAGTTGGGAGTAAGTATATTTGATGATCACTGTGTGTATGTAGGAGTGTGTGTGGAAACTGAAAAGCAGCCTGTCACTACTGGCTTTCTCCAAAAGCTAAATTACGATTATCATTATAGATATTAAGTGGTGAAAAAAATCTTGACAATATCAAGTATTGGTGAGGATACTGAGAATATAAAGCATCTGGAATGCTCCTGCACTGTAGAAGTACTTTTGAAAATTGATTGGCTGTACCTACTAAAACTGAACGCATATACGCACTTACCCTATAATGTAACAATTCTAATTTAGGTATAAATCTAAGAGTAACATGCAAATAAGTTCACAAAACACATGTAAATGATGTTTAGGAAGCATTATTTATAATGGTCCCCAATTAAATTAACCCAAATGTCTACCAACTAGAATGGATAAATATAATAAATTGTGGTAGTTACATAATGGTATACAATACAGCAATGAAAGTGAATGAATTACTGTTATATTCAACAACAGAAATACATTATAGGGCATAATATTGAGGGAAAGACACGAAAAACAAGAATACATATAATATAATTCCATTTACATAAAGTTAAAAATCAGACAAAATTAATCCATGGTGTTAGGTGTCTCCCTAGGGATGGGCTATTGGCTGGAAGGGTACATGAGGAGGGTTTTTGGGGAACCACAATGTTCTATGTGCTAAAAGTATGTTCATATTTAACAACAATGTCTAACAACAACAATAATAAAGAACTGACATAATAGTTTCATGACCATGAAAATGAATCCAAGAAATGAGTAGAAATAAATGCTAAATCAGAAATGAAAAGAGAAATCTATGTAACACAACATTATGAAACAGTTCAATGTAGAAAAGCAAGCATCTGGTAATTTAGTTTGTTTAAATTTGCATTAAATAACATTTTAGATTAACTTCACTATTTTCTGTCTCCGGGCATAAGAAGTGTTTTTCTATATCATAATCTGTAGGAGGAATTCATCTATTAAATTTAACAAACAAGCGCTTGTATTAAGAAGTCAAAAACTGTTGGGAGAAGAAAAAGTTTCTTATGAGATAGCTCCTCTCAAACTTTTTGCATTTCTATATTACTCCTGGTAATAATTGTTACCTTTGTACTTTCCTCACTCCTTGAGATTTTCTAGTCATGGAAATGTTAGGTATCTAAGAACTGTCACTGTTTTCTGATTTCTTCTATAGAGCTTTTGAATTTACTTGTTCAACTTAATAACAATAATAAAAATAGTTATCATTGTTTTAATATTTTAATGCTTATCTGCAATGCATTTACGAATTTATAAACCACAATTCCCCTTTTCCCAGACTATAATCTCAGAATTCCATTCTTAGCCTAATGGGAACATCATGTGACTGGATTTTTGTCTGGCTCTGTAAATATCACTCCATCCGGATTTAAAAGTGTCATTGAACTTTGTAGGCATCAAATAACAGATTTGTATCTGTAAGAGAAAATAGCCCTTTGTTTTTAGAATTAAAGAAATAAACCTCTTGCCAATAACAATTTTCTAAAGGTTCAGACTCTTAAAGGTAGAATCAAGGACATATAGGACCACTGTCTCCTCATTTCCCCCCCGAAAAAAGAGTATGATGGACCAAACTCAGTGAATTTTATTATTTAGTTTTGAGTTTAAGATCTGACAGCTTTAGATTTTAGTAGGCCAAAATTGAAAAGGAACTTTGTTCTGTCAGTGATCTATATATTCCAAATATCCTAAGCATAAGAAAAAAGTTTCTCAAAAAACCATTTTTCTCAAAAAGAATGGCCAAATGTGCACCAGCAATGCCTAGAGCTAAGGTTCTAGAAAAGCCTGTATCATAATGGAAGATTCCTACACTGTGTAGACCTGTATTCCAGCAGGTCATTAGCAACCTGCAACTATTTAAAGTTAAATTAAGTACATTAAATAAAATTTAAAAGTCAGTTCCTGCAACACCCTAGCCACATTTCAAGTGCTCCATGGCCGCATGTGGTTAGTGGCTACCGCACTGGACAGCACAGAGAGAGAATATTTCATCACTGCAGGAAGTTCTCTTGGTCAGCACTCCTCTAGGTATAAGTTAACTTCAGTCCACAGTTCCTAAAATTATCAGCTGTAGCTGAATAAAGCTACAGGGTGGCATGTGGAGCAAAATAATAAGGAAACATGATTTGGTCCAGAAATAGAGCATTTAAAAAAGCAGAAGTAATAATTATAATTGTGAAGTTATGCCAAGGTTTCAGTGCGGGCCAACAGGGGAAACACTGTCCAGAATCAGGTGACTCAGGCTTTACACCTGTGTTGCAGCTGTGTGTCCTAGCACTCATCTGGCAGAAGTGGCCATACGTTACCTTCCCTACTCATGGGTGGGATGAGATGTCAAGCAAGCCTAAATGATAAGAATGCTTTGGGGAGTGGTAAGCACTTGTTGTTTGTGTTATTTTTAGGTTAAACTTTTGGTATCCTCAGGAAACTTGACTCTGGCAAATGCTCACATCATTGAGGTGCTCAGAACTGAAAAGCATCACTGTGGTGATTCCGTAAGTTACTGGTCACACTAGGGGAACGTGATTGGTCAATTCTTTTTCACCAAGAGATTACAGAACACTGCTCTCTATATAATGAAGTGACCCTGAATTCAATTTCTATAATCAACCATGTTCAAAAACATACCTTTATATAGTGTTATACACCCAGAATGAATTAATAAGACTGAAATATTATACAGTTAGGTGTCATAGCTATAGCCAGAAAGAGAAGAGCTCACAGAGGTAACAAATTCTAGTTACCTACCTTAAACTTTTTAATCCTCTCACATATTGTCCTCCCAAGATTTTACATGTGGTGACTCATTCTGAAGGACCTCCTCACCTTACACTTCCCTCTGCACACATTCATTTGCAGTACCTGCTGGGCAGGTTTGTGTTTCATCCCACAGCTATAAAGGGGTGCTGCCATAGTACCTCCCACCTTTTTCCATTCCACCTTTGTTAGGTAGATAGGAACTCCAGCTCTTATAGGGGCAAGGGTGCCCTGCTTTGGTGCTGTCTTGAGTAACTGCTCCACCTAGGAAGGAGGATAAGGGCAGATACTCTGTTTTGGTGCTGCCCCATCATTAATCCTATCCGAGCAACTACTACAACTGGGGAAGGAAGGAACATTTTAACAATCTGGGAATTCTCCAGCCCAGGCATGATAGGATTTGGAAAGTGACCTAGAAGACCCTTAGGGTAATTATTATGTCATCAGCTTAAATCTACATTGTGGCTCACCCCACCCCCCAGGTGGGCTTTCTTAGAGGGAGCTTGTATAGGCAGATGGAACTTGGAGGACATCTGTTGATCATTTGGTAATATCCCACTTCTCCTGACAGCCTTCCCCCAGACTGGGCCAATAAAAGAAAACAATCCGAGAATTCACTGAGTCAGTCAGTGAGAAAGCTGGTCAGTCAGTGAGTCAGTCTGTCTTTCTCTATTTTTGGAGACAGACCTGTTCTGTTCTACAATAAAAAGCTATTGGTGTGAAATTCTTCTTGTCTGTGGTCACTCCGTTGTATCAGCCCTGCTTGTGATTTTTCCAAGTAGGTAGCCAAAGAACCAGGATAATAGTCTACCAAGAGGCTGGACCTGACACTTTGGTGTATCCGGTCATCCTTCAGCCAAGAGCACACCAACAACCGAGAGCAGACTGGCACCCTGACACCTTGACAACAAAGCAAGCAAAGAGGGAATCTTTCAGATCTTGGTTAGAAGAAAGCACCTGTAAACTGTTAAGGGCAGCTATATTTCAGACTAGGTGGGAGAAGAAGAGGGGAGTACATGTGGATTTCCTCATAAGAAAAAGCAAACATGGTCTTCCATAGGATTTATGCCAAGAAGGTGAGGAACTGATATGTGATATCCTTTGGCCTTTTTAGTCAGAAACCTAAAACTGCTTCAAGCTAGTGGGAGGAGTGACGAAGTATGATTGATAAGAATATTAAACATCAACCTGAGAATGAAGTTGGGGAAAGACTTCATCGATAGACTTTTAAAACTAAGAGAATTATGCACCAGCACTTGATAATATCCTTCGGCATAAAATAACCATTACTTATAATAGTGCCTTACCTTTAGTTAGCTTTTTTAAAAATAAATTTTTAAGTTTAGAATAGTTTTAGATTTACAGAAAAATTACAAAGATAATACAAAGAGTTCCCAAACACCTCACACTCAGTTCCCCCATCAACACCTTACAGTATTATGGTACTTTTGTTGTAATGAAACAATACTTAATACTATTGTTAACTCAAGTCCATACGCTATTTAGATTTCCTTAGTTTTTACCTCATGTCCCTTTACTGACTCAGGATCCCATCCAGGACACCACATTACATTGAGTGGTTATGTCTCCTTAGGCTACTCTTGGCTGGTTTTTGGTAACTTTGATACTTTTGAGGAGTATTGCCTGGGTATTTTGCAGAATGTCTCTCGGCTGGAATTTGTCTGATATTTTTCTCATGAGATTGAGGTTATGGGTGTTTGGGAGGAAGACCATGGAGGTAAAGTACCATTCTCATCACATTATATCAGGGATGTATACTATCAACATGACTTATCACTGTTGATGTCCAGATCTATCATTTGGCTGGGGCAGCATTTGTCAGGTTACTCTTTTTTCCCCCCTTTCTATACTGCACTCTTTGTAAGGAAGTCACTCCTACACTTAAGGAGTAGAAAGTTATGCTTCACCTTCTTCAGGGTAAAATGTGTGCATAAATCATTTGAAATTGTTTTGTATGGGAGATTAGTCTCTTCCCTCATTTATTTTTTGTTCAATTATTTATTTATATCAGGCTCATTGATATTTATTTTATACTTTGGGTTATAATCCAATACTATTTTATTTATTTTGTTCTCAAATTGTTTCAGACTTGGCCATTGGGAACTCTATCACTTGATCCCTGTATCCCTTTGCCATATCCCTATCACTATATTTCTTTTTTAAGATCTTCTTTACTTTCTAGCACTATAAGTTGCGTCAGGCTACGTTGTGTATTTCCTGACCCAGGCCAGATAGTTCTTTAAGTAGCCCTGGTTTCTATTATTGGAGAATGGTATTAGAAACCAAGATCTGGGTGCTAGGTGCCTTCTTTGGTTTTTAAAGATGCTTTATACACACACATTTCTCTCTTTACCACAATCTCATTGACAAATGGGTACCCTAAGGCTCAGAGTAAAGGATTTGCTCAGTATTAAGGGTAATAACAACAGTATTGGGATAAAACTCAGTCTTCTGATGATAGTTCCATGTCCTTTCCACTATCTGATATCATTTGGATGAGGAGACAGCGTCAAAGACCAGATTAACAACTTGTAGGAAGAAGGAAAAAAGAAAAAGTCACTTCCAGAACGTGTTCCTTTCAGGAGGGGAAATTTATCAGGGATATTTAAAAAACTCTCTGGTTTATCTAGGAGAAACAACTAGAGGTTTTGTCTTCTATGGAAAGAGGCCTTTATATATTATAGCAGTGGTTTACAGCTGGGGGCAATTTCACTCTCCCCACCACAGGGATTTAGCAATGTCTGGAGACATTTTTGGTGGGTAGAGGGTACTGCTACCAGTCCCTAGAGTGGGTAGAGGCCAGGGATGTTGCTAAACATCCTGTATTGCACAGGACAGCTCCCATAACAAAGAATTATCCAGTTCAAAAATGGCAATAGTACTAAGGTAGACAAAGGAGTGACTGTCAGAAGAGTATCCAATTTTACACTATTTCTATTATTGTTGAATTATTTTTCTGTTGGTGGTTATGAGTGATCACCATACCATGGAAGATCTTTTCTCATTCTGTGATCTCATGAGTTAGCTTATCTGAAGAAAAAGTCCCCATTTTGGTTAAAGAATGTGGCTGTCAATCAGGTAAGAGATTTCTATGGTTCTTTTGCATGGAACAAACAGGAGTTTAAAACAAGTTGCTGAGTCAGCAGGGCATGAACAGAGCAGTAATTTCCTCCAAGTATGAACAGAATTACATATAATGGTCCTGGAAAGGGAAGGTATATCTCCACTCAAACAATCATTTACTGGCCACATTGTGTGGCATCTTCTGGTTCAGGAACAAATTGTGCAGAACAGTAAGGTGGCTTGGAAAATATGCCAGTGAATGGGTGAACCTTATTAAGTAGATGGCTGTTACCCAGAAACTGTTCACTAGTCAGTGACCTCAGTTTGGAGAGGAAGTGAGTGACTGAATCCCCTGTTTGTTGATGTAGTCAGTGACCACCCAGCACTCTGATAGGAGAAAGAACCCTTTTGTTTACCAGGATCTCCTCTCTTGGAAGCTTTAGAAAAAGCTTGGTCACTCTTGGTACTAACAAGTCGATGAAGGACACTTTCTGAGCAAAGCTAGGTGCCCTGGGGCCATAAACTTCCATTGCCCTCTATGAAAGAAACGCAGAAAGCTTATGGCAGCAGCATTATCTGGGGTGAACCCTTTGTGGAGCTCCTGATGAAGGAGTCATGTTTATGTACAATAGTCAATGCACGGTCATGTCTGATACATATTAATTGCTTGTCAATGGCAGCAACAATCTGTCAGGCCCTGTGCTAAGTGCTTTATACATTATCTCACTGAATCTTCATAACTAACCTATGAGATAAATATCATTATCAGGTGATTTTCATATGTGGAATTTAATAAATAAATTATTATTATTTAATAATAAATAATAGAAAAGTAGAACTGGCATTTGAAGTCTACAGTCTAACTTGGGTACCTAAATAACTATCTTATATAGTCCTCTATCTAGCCCTACCACAGCCACTAAAATTATTATTATTAACCATTGCACCTGCTCTTCATTCTTAAAACTTGGGTGGCAGAGATAGGAGGTAGTGGAGGTCAAGAATGTTAAGTGTTATTCTATCCAGTATTTTCCAGTGACTCAATTCTGCTTAGCTTTTCAAATGAGACAAAATGGTAACCAGAGACCGAGTAGGGAATCAAGGACTTTTTGTGGGTTTTGTAAAAAGTTCAGTTATAAGTCTCATATAGCCCCAGTGAGGGGAATGGTGTCTAGAAACTGTGGGTACTGTGTGGTTCAGGACAAAGATGACATCAGCATCATTAACCAGATGCCCATGAAGGCTCATGCCTCATCAGGCCCTAGGCAGGGAATAGAAGCGGTGGTGAGGTGCACGGCTGGAACAGTACAAATGGGGGAAGGAGGCAGGGGGTAGGAGACCAGTGGATGCCCTGTTCTACCAGCAAGGAGAAGAGACCCTGCTTCCTACAACTCTAGGACTCTCAGGCTGTGGCTCTGACAGACACATGCCAGAAGAGCCCCTAGACACCCGGTCTGCCAGAAATAAAAGGAAAAAGAGCTGGTGAGTTACTACCAGATAGGACTCTGGAGAAAACATGCCAATTCCATTTGAGGATACCTCCAATACCAGGGTGGAAGAAGGGTGGAAAAGGAAGTATTGCTTTTCCTTGTCTCATGAAGAATGGTGCCTGGCTAATGGTAGCATTGTGTTAAAACAACATACACAGGGTTGCACAAGTGGAAGAGGGAAGGTGCAGAGACTGAGCCAGCACTCTTGACAGTGCAGAATTAAGAAGCAGCAAACATGCCCCAGAGAGTCAGCAACACTGGTGAAATGCTCATAAAATGTCAGAGCAGACAGGGATAAACACTATTTTATTTGGTGTAGTGAAGCTACTCCTCCTGTCCCCTTGACCTCAAGCTTCTATGTACTGAATATAATTTCACAAAATAACATCCAAATATTTTGAGTAGTTTTCTAATTGATGTAACTTCTTTGTGCCATTAAAATAAAAATCTAATTGAAAAGAGAAAACTTTTTTCTAAATCATAACAATTACCAGTAATAAGTTAAGTTACAGTTTGTGGAAAACATTTAGAAAAGATTTAAAGACAATTAAGTACAACAGGTTTAAATTTTCATTAACTGAACTCTCTCCCATTGGTATATATTTTTTGTCATTGCTAGAGCAATGCAAAATCCAAAAAAAATTTAAAGATTTTAACTTACATTTAGGAAATAACAAATGTGATGTGGAAAATATAAATAATTTATCAGTTAAAAAAATATAATTCCTGAAAGTTGCTGCTGGGTGATTTGAGCTTTAAGCTATCAAGGAAGTTAGATGCTTATGGATATATAATTGGTAAGGAAAGGAAAACTATCCTTTTTGAAATACAATCTGACTCCTGTAGATAGCATGAGGTCAGGAAATCACAAGAACAACAGAATGTCAAGTTTAGCCCCTTAACATCCTGACAACACCAACCTGAGTCCTACAGGTGGTGCTCAAACAAATACTACACAGATGGATGGAAGAATGAATGAATAAGTGACCAAAATGCTCATTATCAAACATGGTTAGAGAGAGGGACTCTCTTCCCATCTCTACTTTCTCCCTTTCCAACCTGTGGTTCAAAATAGCTCTTTCTGGGGGGTATAGCTCAGGGGTAGGGCATTTGACCGCAAAATAGCTCTTTCTGGTCTCTTCTAAAGTTAGTGTTAGAAAAGAACATCTTTTTGGTCTTCAATCCCTAACCATGATCTCAGAGTCTGCTCTCTGCATGTTGAATTTGCTCAATTGCTATTAGTTGCTATTATTGATCTAAATCTGCCTACATTTCAATCTTAGTCAATAAACACATTTAGCTGATTAACAAGAGAGCCTGCTGTATTCTAAAGATGTGCTTTTCTTCAACGGGATATTTAGAACATGTTCTGGTAGTCAGTGACCTTTCTAACCCCTGATTATGTACATTTGAGAGGGAAGGCAGGGAAATGATATGACAGCAATCATTTCAAATGTGGTCATATCTAAAAGCAAAATATTTAGATTATTGGTGGCATCCTGTATTGAGCAATTCTTAAAAATGAATATTTTAGTAATGATTTAGTCACAACCTGGCCATGACAAAGCTAATCTGGAATACTACCACTACCTCTTTAATAGAAAAATGTTAATTTAATAAAAATTTAAGTTAATAGAAAAATATGGAAAATAAGTGTTTCCATAAAATTTCCAATGTTTAAGACAATCAATATTCTCTTCTGCATCATTTTTATAGGAAATCTTGGTATAAAATCCTGGCATAAGGCAAGCCATTTTCAAAGCAGTAGATATATTATATCACTTACTAATATATACCTGCATTGTGAATTCAGTCTGTTTATAGAAATTTACTATCTTGACACTTCGGTGAACAAGAGAATTAAGAATGATGATACTATAAAGTACAATTGTGACACAGGCTGATCCTAGGCTGCAAAGCAGAACCACTCCATGCTACCCAGGAATGACAGCAGGGTACAGAGAATGCAGAGGAAGTAGTGACGATAGATGACAGGAAGGTGAGATGACTTTAGGTATAAATAATTACAGTGTATCTTCTAGATTTGGTGTTTGGAGTGAAATTCACCATTTTTGTTATCAGTACTTAAAAAAATATGCTTGTATCAAAGTAATGCATGTACATAGTAAAAAAATTACTGTAACAGTATCGTATTTTATAACAAAAAATAATAGGTTCTAGCGCTATAATTGCCTTCTTTCAGTACTCCTCCCCAAAGCCACTACCTTTAGTGACTTGCTTTTAACTCTTATGGTAATTTACATCCACAACTCTAAATAATATAATTATAGTTCTTAGTTCTTTAGCTATAAACATCCACTGACTTCCCATGAACAAATGGGGATTTACTGAATTCATATTACCCTTTATTATTCTTCTCCCTCTGCCTCACAACTTTTATAATTACTGTTTTATTCTTCTACTGGTTACTATTAACTTTAAACAATATATTAATACTTCAAGCTCTGTTGTTCCATCAATTTTTAACTCCCCACAATATAAAAGAGGCTGTTTGTGATTCTTCCCCATCAATTCTCCAATCCACTACTACATCCTAACATTCTAACTTCTGACCACAATCTTTTTTTCCCCCTAATTATCCACTAACCTTTTTATGCTTTGTCTGTAAGAAATAATCTGTGTTTACTGTATTGTGAACATAAATATCGTTCATTATAAAAACAAGTAATATTATATTCCTATGATATTTTTAAAGTTCCATTTTTTATGAACTCAGTCATTCAAAAGAACATGTTACTGGAATAAAGGCTAAATGGATTTCCTTTTCTTAATTTTCATAACTGCTCAAAATCACGCCAACCTTTGTTGCACTGTGATTGGACCATGACATCATTCTACCAATTTTTTACTTTACCTGGAATTTCTAATTGCACGTTTTAAAAATTATTCACCAAATCCTTAAATTTTTACATGTTTGGGCCAACAAATAAAGATGAAAAATTCAAGGTTTATTATAGCAGAGTTAAAATTAGAGCTAACTTTTGAAAATATTATTTTGTTTTAAAATGCTTAAACAAAGATAACCATTTACTCTGTGTCGTTTAGCATAGAGATGAGATGTATTCTGTGTATATTAATGACCTTTATTTATTTGGCACTTTCAGTTTATAAACCACTGCTTGTATGCATTATTTTAAGGTCTCAATCCATAAAGCAGGCAATTTCTCCACTTCACAGATAATGCAATTTAAAATTAGAGAGACCAAGAGACTTAGACAAGATCACACAGCAAGTAAGTTGCAAATTCCAGATTTGAAATGAAGTTTTTGTTTTGCAAAGTCCAGTATTCTTTGCTTCTACCACAGTTGCCCAACAACACATGGGCTTTTTCTGCCTTTTGTTTAGAATTAAAACATCATGATTTTTTGATTTATAGGTATTGTTATCAATTACAGCATGCCTATGGAAAGCAACACAGTACTTTCACTCCCTATTTATTACTAGATATTAGGGGGCAAGATTTTTATAAATAAACAATTGAAAAGTTGGCAGAACTAGAAGAAAAATACAAATAAACTAAAAGGTTTATTATCCACAAAGAGTGTTATTCTAATAATAAATTGAATATAAAAAAAGCCCAAAGATTCATAAGCACTTTTAAAAGTAATGCATAGAGTCTGTAAAGCACGGAGGCTATTCTGTACAGCTTTAATAATGTAGCATTCATATAAAAGGGGAAGTGATCCCAGTAATGCTCTGACAAACGAAGTATATCTCACACAAATAGCTCCTTAGGAACAGCTCCGGGTATTGACTGAAAGGTCAAGGCCCACTAGAGTGCACTGAGGAGGAGAACCAGGGTCTGTTGAAGATACAGTGTGAGGAACCAGGGGAAACTGAGCCTGGAGAAGATACACCTTCTAGTGGCAGGAGGCCAACAAAGCAGGTTCAGCTTAACACCAGGAGGAATTCCTAACAGAGGAGAAATGTGTTCCCAGAAAGATAAAGTATTAGTATTTGGATTAGGTGGATTCCGTTTAGTTGAAGTCTTATACTCTCTCAATACAGGTGTAAGGCAAAACCTGAAAATTCAATTTCAAAACTTTGAATTTCGTATTTACTTTTTATAATACACAAAATAAATATTCTTTAATATACTTAAAGATTTGACTTTTGACTTCACATCAAAAGAAGATAGTTTAAGAAAGAAGCTTGTTTGCTTTTTTCTTTTTTAAAGTAACCTACATGACAGAAACATAGAATCCAATTTGAGCAAGAAAAAACCATACATTTTAAGTCTTTTAGTTGCATAGTTAAACTATAGTACCATACTAGTTAAACCTTAGTACCAGTTTTCTCTTTTTAAAATGATGGGGAAAGCATGTATAACCTTTTAAAGCACAAATTGTATTTCATAAGAATATGTGATTATACAGAAAATAGAAACCATGCCTTTTCATCAATAATAATATTAGCTGATATTTATTGAGAGCTTACCATGCTTAACATATTGTATGTATTCTCTCATTCATAAAATACAACTTATCTCCATTTTAACTTTGAACAAACAGAGATTTACAGACGTTAACTTGCCAAAATCACAGGTAAGTCTGAACTCACATCATCTCTTAAACATACATATTATGACTCTCTAACTACCTTATTAAGTCAATCGAAAGTCCACATGACCAATTCTTACCATGATATTAATGATTATCAATTTTCATCTGAGTAATGGGCTAAAGGGAGATTAATTAGATAAGTTTCATAATCCTACATCCTCATCTTCATGTTTGTTCTTAATTTCTATCTTATCTTTGTTTTGTCTCCCCCCTAAATTGGCAATCAGTGTAGCTTACAAGTGACAAAGTGATTTGACTTATCTCTGATAATGTTTCCTGTTTCCTTGCTGGTGGGAGCATTAATGAGCAATGAAAACCAGGCAGCTGTAAGGTTTGGGGAATACAAATATATGAATATTGCACATCAATATACACACTTTTAGGAGTTTGGTAATAAGAGAAACACCTCAAAATTAAGATGTTGATTCTTGAAACTTATATAACCTACGTTATTACACAAAAATGTTAGACAATATTGTCAATTCCTTTTAGCAGTAGGAAGATTTTCGGTTAGTTTAGACAGACTGTATTTTCCTACTGCACTTCATTCCATGTAATTGGTGGTATCATGCACCTTGAAAAGGCAAGATGTAGGTATTCTAATGTATAATGAAATACATAAAAACTTTTTGAGTTAGACAGTGACTGCTGAAGCCTATTTCATCTTATCAATGAACTGTAAATCCGTTAGTAAAAATTTATGAAGTACCTACTAAGCAGAAATCTCTTAAATTATAACACTTTTCTCCTTTCTCTTCTTTCCCTTGAATTTCCTCTCCTTCCCCTTCCAGACAGAGATGGGAGTCATATAAATACAGCTGGTTTTTTGTTTTTTGTTTGTTTACTTACGGTTAACATTTTTTAAAGACCTCAGATGCTCTTCCTTGTTTTGTGTCATGAAGCAACGTGTCCTGGCATTTGAGTCAGAGGTATAAATTCCTGTTAAACTACAGAAGGAAGCGTAGGAGCTGCTGTTTATTTATTTGTTTTTCTTTATTTAGGATATTGACTTTTGGAGCTGAATAATGTTATTAGGGTAGAAACACACACTGTATTTTAAAAAATGGTTTCTCCTACTATTATCATAGTATTTACTATAGCTCAGGAGTTCAGAGACTCAGGTCTTGGTCCTAGTTCTAACATTAACTCGCCATGCAACTTTGGGAAAGTTACTTTAGGCCTTTGAGCCTCAGTTTCCTCATTTAAAACAAAGAGCTGTACTTAGATAATTTCTCAAGTCCCTTCCAGCTCTAGAATTCTAGGATTTCTTTGTATTAAACTTTATTAATAGAGGTAATTACTAGTGAGGATGGGTAGAAGCACCGCATAGAACTCATCTCAATGAAATTCTGAGAGCTTGTCTTTGGCACCTTCTTGGCTTACTGAAATCTAGCAGACCTGTCACTTGCTCCTCAACAGAATGATTCTTTCCAGACGTTTTACATACCACATGATTCTCACTGTTCAGTTGTCAAGAATCCAGAGACCACTACATTTTTGGCAGCTTCATTGGTCTAAAGTTTTTCCTGTTTGATTTTATTCAAGACCCAGTAAAGCAAAGAGTTGTGCAAAAGTAGAGGCTTTCTGCATGGGCTGTTTACCCCACAGCCATTGTCATTTTTATTCTTTTTGACTTAATTTTAGCTGTGTAAAAAAGGGCAACTAATGTGATGGGAGGGGTGTTTGTTTTTCTTTTCAAGATACCAATGCCATTAACTCCTTTATCCTACCTACCATCTTCCTCACTTTTCATCCCTCATCCAAGTAACTATCCACATTTCTCTTCTATTTCTAAACCCACTAACAAAACAACTTATCTCCTCTTTCAAAATAACATTGTCGGAAATTATCTCCTTTAATCATGTGGCAACAATCTCACTTTTCAAGGACAAAGACAGTATTTCACATAGTAAAAGGAAAAACAGGTAGATAATTAAAAAATACTGTTTTGGCTCAGGTCATGCTGACTTTCTATTGTTAAAAAATGTGGTAATGGGAAGACAAAAATGGAAACATACTGACTAGCTACTATGTACCAGGCACTTAATATATCATATCTCATTTAATATACACTACAACCTCTGGGATAAATACTGCTATACCCCTATTATAGCTAAAAAAAAGTCTTGGGGGTGATTTGGAGAGATTAAATAATTTGCTCAAATTTAAATAGAGCCCATGCAGTTTCCATTATGTCATTACTCTGCTACTACCTGAAAATTATTAAAAGAACAACATACATTTCATTTCTCCATTGAAATCAGTTCAAAATCTTAAAAGGCAAATGCAAACACATAGCATGGTATTCAATAAAAGAATTATTTACTTCCCATGAAAGATGCTAATAAACATTTAGCAGTAACTAAGTAACTACTGTCTATCATTACTTCATTTTCCCTAACTTCTGCATATGAATGGATTTTTGTATCCATCCCTATTAAGGATGCAGTTCTACTTAAATTACTTTCTTCACCCTCAGAACATTTTACCATGGCCAACTATAAATACTTATTCTCACTTGACAAGCAAGAGCTTTTTTAAAGGAGAAAAACAGTCTGCATAACTGGTTTAAACTTTTGAACTTTATTTCATCCACAAGAGTTATAGAGAACCAAGAATCTCATCGGTGAAACTCAATGTCATCTAACATTTGTTTGATGTACGTTCATTCCTGTGTTCTCTTCCTTTATGCAAAAAGGATCTGAATTACTCGCACAAAATGGTTAGAAATGAGACAAAGATATATAAAGAATAAATATCGCAACCAGAAAAAATGAGAGTAAAATGTCAAGACTAGAAAGACACAAAATAAATTGTAAACATGTGGTGATACTGGGACTATATGTAAGTCACAAATTGGGCTGAGCTTACTAGCACTCAAAATGGGGGAAATATATATATATATATATACACACAAACCATCAATACACAATTCTAATGGTTTTTAAGAGAAAAAAGTACCAGCTAATAAATAGACATAAAGCTTTACCAGAATTTGTACCAAGAGAAAATTTCTCAGGAGTGGTAAAGTGTCAAAGAAAGAAAGCAAAACTCAAGTAAGAAAGGCATTCCTAAACATCCCATTTCAACCCGATTCAATGAATCTTAGAAAAATTAATTATAATGATGAGAAAATGGATAGGTGAAGCCTTTGCTAATATTGTGAATATGCGCTAATATTGTGAATATGCAAGGCTACAACTTCTAGGATTTATAAAATCTATTTTTTTTTTTTTTTTTTGAGACAAGGTCCCACTCTGTCACCCAGGCTGGAGTGCAGTGGCATGATCACAGCTCACTTCAGCCTTGAACTCCTGGTCTCAAGTGATCCTCTTGGCTCAGCCTCCCCAGTAGCTAGGACTACAAGCATGCAGCACCCAGCTAATTTTCCCTATTTTTTGTAGAGATGGGGTTTTGCTATGTTGCCCAGGCTGGTCTTGAACTTCTGACCTCAACCAATCCTCCTGCCTTGGCCTCCCAAAGTGCTGGAATTATAATCATGAGCCACTACACCTGGCCATAAAATCTGTTTTAAATACAGTAACGTTTTCATATGGGAGTCAATGTTCATGTTTTATTTATCCATTCCAATTACAAAGTTAGATTCCATACTTTAAAATGATGGAAATGCTTAACTAATTTGAAATAAATAAAAAAAAACCCTAAAAATAAAGGTACCAGCTATGAAATAGCACTTATATTCTTAAATCAGAAGTTATACAAGACTCTTAAAAATTATATTATAAAAAACATAGATATAGAAAAGCATGAAAATCATAAATCCATACTTCAGTGTAATGTTATAAAGTAAACATTCATGTAATCGCTAACCAGGCCAATAACTGGAATTTTCCAGGATCCCAGAAGCCCTCTAGGATCACTCCCCAAAGGTAACTACTATCCTGATATTTATGGTATTCACATCCTTGCTTTTCTGGTTTTACTACCTAATTATGCTCTAGTTTATCCCATTTTAAGATCTCTGTAAATGTAGTCATAGAGTATATATTTGTTATATCTGGCTTTTTCTTTCTCTCATGTTTTTTAAGATTCATTTATTCATAGCTACAATTTGTTCATTTTCATAGGTGAATAGAATTTCATTGTGTTATACACACCTTATCAATTGTACTGCTGACAGACATTTGGGCTGTCTCTAATTTGGGGTGATTATGAATGCCACTAAGAACATTTTATATGATATATATTACAGCTTGGAATGGCTGCATCACAGGGAATGCTCATCTTCAACATTACAGGATAATACCCAGCAATTTCAAAACTGGCTCACCCACTGTACACTCTCATCAGTAGTTTGAGGGTTCCCTTGGCTCTGTCTCCTCACCAACCAACCATTAATATCACTAGGTCCTTTAATTCCAACCATTCTGATGAGTATCTAGTAGCATCTCATTGAGATTTTAATTCTCGTTTTCCTAACTATTAATGAGCATAGCACACTTTTTATGTTTATTGGCCATTTAGATTTCCCTATTTGTAAACTGCCTGTCAAGTCTTTTGTCAGTTTTTTTTTTTTTTTTTT
>VBSM01000361.1:66219113-66229804 GCA_008086735.1 Cheirogaleus medius | reverse complement strand
TTTCTATTTTTAGTAGAGATGGGGTCTCACTCTTGCTCAGGCTGATTTCAAACTTCTGACCTTGAGTGATCCACCTGTCTAGGCCTCCCAGAGTGCTAGGATTGCAGGCGTGTGCCACCGTGCCCAGCCAAGAACTTCTTATTATTTTATGCAACTAAAGTTAAAATTACCCATACTATCGACATTTTTCTAAAATTCTAATAAATGTGTACTTGCTTCAGAGTGATCACTGGCTAACAAATCCTTTAGAAGGAGAGTGATTTCCATACCACATAAAAAATCTTGGTAGCATTTATGTATATTCTTGTATGTTTCCAAAAGAAAAAAAAGATCACTCTAAGTAATCCTCAGTATGCCTGAAACAAACCAGGGCATCAAAGATGTGTGTGTCTCAATCAAACCAGAATCTTAAAACATTTATTGAGTTAACCACTGAAGCTCATTTATATTCCTATCATCAAAGTGCCAAATGCTTACTCAAAATCTATTATTCTTTTTGATGACCTTGGGGATGATTAAAACAATTTAACATCAGCATGTTAATTTTTTAAAAAGACCTTTGAGTACAACATTCAAGGGAAAAAAGTGAATGCTAAAACTACAATTCTCTGAAGAATTAATGTCTGTTCAGAATAAGAATGTAAATCCTTCTGCCATGATGCAGTTTTTGAAATTTTTCATTTTAATGTAATATTAATAGGATGAAGAATATTTTGACATCAATAGTGAAACACATGCACTGGGACAATACCTATTATATACCATTCTGAAATAAATTGCTATCCCTACCCTCCCAGTGACACTATCTTAAGCTAAGTAGCTCCACCTAATACTAAATAAAAATATTAATATATAATTAACATAATAAAAAATTAACACATCTAATTTTAACATTTTTTCAATTTGTCTTGACTATTTTAGGGCCAAGAAGTAATCATTTGTATAACCATAAAAATGAGGACACAAAAATCTTTTCTTTCTACTGTTCACTGGCTTTGTGCCCCCAGACCCATAAGGAAAAAAAAAAGATTAAGGAGCTGAAAATGCATATCAAGTCAAGGAAGTTTTCCTTGAGGAAAGATAATTTAAAAGGCGAACACTCATGTAGCAAATTTGTTGGGAGTTGGAGGCTTTTTCTCGTCCCCCCTAAGTAAATTAATCCATGTTGTTGGTTTTTCCCTCCTTCTGAGATGCTCACATTTAGGGGGAATCAATCAAAGAGTTTTATTATTACATGGAAAATGCTCTACAATTCTAGAAGCATAAACTTTTGGACTATTCAGTAAAATTGCCTATACCAACACTATAGTTCTTTGCACTGGGTTTGAAAAGTTCATTCTTCAGGGGAAAAGGTGGGAGCACTTGGTAATTTGGCTTCATATACCTGCTCACCCTCGTTATAACTGCTTTAACAACAGGTGACTAGAAGTAGGTTGGTTTTCTGAATCATTGCAGTAATCCCTTTTAATGAACTGACCCAGGTTTTGAGCATCCAATTTCAGGACTTCTATGCCTGGACATAAAATGTAGAGGTATCTACAGATTCCTTCTATGCCCTTCATGAATCAAGAAAGGATGACTTCAAGTTAAAGAGTTTAGGAAGCTGTCCTAGGTCTGTGATCCTCAGCTTGTGATACAATGAGGGGTTTCAAGCAAATTAACTTTCACTTAGATCACATAAATTTAGACTTGGACCTGCTTCTACACACAGAGACACACACACACACACACACACAGACACACACACCTTTTCAGTATCTATGAAACAATTTATGGAAAATAGATATATAGGGTATGAAAAGTTCACTAAATAAACTCCTTGATACTGTAATAAAGGGTAGTAATGTTTCTATGTTGACTCTAAGACCAATCTCCAATCTCTAAGGAGTTAAGTCTATTCAAGCAAAAGTACATCAAAAAGCCCATCTCCTTTCCCATCTCCCTGCCCATCTAGGAGGGCTTTTGGAGATGTAATCTAAAATATATCAGTAGAAAATACACAAATGGAATGTTTTAATGCTCTTTCACATGGTTATGCTTTAGAACAGAAACATTTTAGAACATTATTAATTACTTATTACTATATTTAGTAACAAACTTTAAAAAGCTGACTGCATTTTGATATATTACATCTTTTATTTCCATAACTTTTTGGATAAATTCCTTTAATTAAAAAGTCTAAGTGCACTGAAAAGTGCAGGGCTTAAATGCAATTTACAGTATTTTGAAAAGTAGATGAAAGTTTCTATGCAAGGTTGAACTCAAGGGAATTTCAAAGACTTTAGCTTTTACATCCTTTATGAAACGCATATCAGGATAGGACATGGTGAGAGGCAGCATGATAGCATATATTTAAAAAATATGTATACATGCTTATTTTAATCCTAAAAGTCTTCCTAGTAAAAAAAAAAGTAGCAAATATTCTTGACAATGACAATTTAAAGAAGTCGTAGAAAGAGTTTAAGAGGCTAATACTGATTGGGCATGGTGGCTCACGCCTATAATCCTAGCATTCTGGGAGGCTGAGGCAGGGAGATTGCTTGAGCTCAGGAGGTTGAGACCAGCATGAGCAAGAGCAAGACTCCATCTCTACTAAAAAAAAAAAAAAAAAAAAAAAAAAAATTAGAAAAATTAGCTGGGTGCAGTGGCATGTGCCTGTAGTCGCAGCTACTTGGAAGGCTGAGGTAGGAGGATCGCTTGAGCCCAGGAGTTTGAGGATACAGTGAGCTATGATGATGACATTGCACTCTAGCCAGATAAGAGAGCAAGACTTTGTCTAAAACAAGAAATAAAAAAAAGGGTAATACTTTACTTCTAATTATATTTTATCATCTACTTCTATTTACCTATACAGTATTTTAAATTTAGCAGTGTAGTTCACATTTAAATAGAAAATTTGTATCATTAAAAAGAAAATTCATGAATATATTTTTAACTTACTTTACAATAAAATAGATGAAAGCGATTTATAATATTTAGAGTGCTGAGTTTTAATCACAAAAATAACAAAGTCTAGATCTTACAGTGGCGCCTTCCTTTGGATATATTCTACCCAATTTTTTCCTTAAAGTCTGTAACGCCCATGAATAAAAACACAGTTAGTTGAAAAGGATGTCATGAATGTTATAAACAGTAGAAGGAACATAATCTATGAGGCTAAACTTTATTTGTATTGAGAATTTTTGGGGACTCGAAAGCTCATGTAACAAAAGACTTAATTTTTATAGTCTTATGTATGAACTCATTATATGAAACACTATTGGGCATTTATACTGCAACTAATCCACATACATATAATATTATAACAGAAGCTGTACTATAAATAGAAACTTCAAATTCTAGTTGTGGGTCTCTGGACATTTTCTAAGCATAAAGAATGCCCCAGTATTCAATTCAATAAAATAAAGAACTGTATTAAAATTATATCTAAAATTCTTATAAACTTTCTAAAATTATATGGGGTAAGAAAAAGGCCACTTTCATATCTTGAACCAGTTGCTAAGCTTGGAGAAGTGAGATGACCACAGGATAGTCTGTCAGGCAAGAATAAAGTAGACAATTTTGGATGTATCTGTTCCTTTGGGGAGAAACAACACACCATCTAGCCCACAGAGCTTCTTGAAGGTGATCAGCAGTTGTGGGAAGGTGGGTGTGGGGGTGGGGACAGGTATCTGCAAGAGACAGGTACAAAGTGCCACCTGCTTCTTCAGACTCTTCATGCTGATAAAGCAAATGGCTTAAGCAGCTGGAGGAAGGACAACAAGTACCCAAGGGGCACCAAAAAGGACCAAGTGTGCTTGGAAGAAATGTAAAAAAAAAACCCCTCTCTACTGTAGGTACAAAACCGTTTAGGTATAGAGCCTAAGATTCTATACCAATACCAAGTACAGGTCTTCTACTGCTGGGAGAGGGGCAGGAAACTTCTGTCCAATGTCAGCTGCAGGTAAAAGGCAGCATTTGGTTGTCACAGGGAGGAGAGCTAGGAATGCTGAAAAATCCCCAAGACTCAGGTGCACATGGCCTCTCTAAGACTGAGGCTGATCCAAAACAACAGAGAACCATGCCCTGCCTCCAGCCCCAACAGAAGCACGGCATAGAGTGCTAAGCAACATAGGCTTCTGCTGGGGGAAGAGCAAGAATGCGGAGATATATGCTTTCTGTGGTACAGGTATGCAGAAACAGCTGAAGGTTGGGGGTGAAGCAGCAATATTGAGGAACAATACTTTATATATCTGTGTGTGTATGTATAGCAGCCCTAAAAGCTAGGCAACTCAGCTCAGCTCAGCACAAGAAGAATTTGAAGCCTGTGGTCCACTGAAGGTAGCAAAACCCAAATGCAGCTCAGCTCCTGACTAGGCTGATTCAATTCTACACACTAATAGCCTAACAGAAGAAGAGGCAAGCCCATGGTGAGGTATAAATACTGTTTGTCTTAGTGTCTAATGATCACACAATATCCATCATTCAATCAAATATTATAAGACTCACAATAAAATAAACAAAAAGGCCCCAAGCAATCCACTGTTAACAGACAAAGTAATCAACAGGTGCAGACTCACAGTTGATCCATATATTGAAACTATCAGGTAGAGACTTAAAAACAACTAGGATTAAAGTATTAAAGGGTCTGGTGAAAAAGATGAGCAACCTGAATGAGTTGATGGGAAATTTCAGCAGAGAAATGAAAATGATAAAGATACTAAAAATTTTAAAAGACAGTATCAGAGATGAAGAAGATTCCTTTGGTGAGCTCATCAGCTTCTGACATAACTAAGGACATATCAGTGAATTTGAAGAAATGTAGATAAAATTTACATAAACTGAAACACAAAGAAAAAAATAGCATAGGGGGAGAGGGAACAGAGCATCCAAAAGCTGCAGGACATTATCTAATGGTCTAACATACATATAATTGGAGTCCCAGAAAAAAAGAGAGAGAGACAAGTGAATGAGAATTTTCCAAAAAATAATGAAAGATAAACACAGATCTGAGAAGTTCACATAGCCCCAAATGAGATAAATACTTTCCTACCTCAATATCTAGTACATTATAATCAAACTGCTATATAGCAAATTTTCTATAAAGAAAATCATGAAGGGAGCTAGAGAAAAAACCATGAGTAATTAAAATAACTGCTTTTCTAAAACAAACTTATAGTCTCAGAATAGTGGCAGAAATCAGATCATTGTTATCTTTGGGTGGAAGGTTGAGGTAGGGAGGATTTACTCCAGAAGAAAATAAGGAAACTTTCTGGAAATGTTCTATAATTATACAAATGTATAGATATATCAGAATTCATCAAAATATGTGCATTTTACTGGACATAAATTATACTTCAATAAAGTTAAATTTCTCAAGTCCATAAACAAAATTGATTTCTTAAATTTTCAAACAATGGGCCGGGCATGGTAGCTCACGCCTGTAATCCTAGCACTCTGGGAGGTCGAGGCGGGAGGATCGTTTGAGCTCAGGAGTTCAAGATCAGCCTGAGCAAGAGCGAGACCCCGTCTCTACTAAAAAAATTGAAAAAAATTAGCTGGAAAACTAAAAAAAAAAAAAAAAAATATATATATGTATAAATTAGCCGGGCATGGTGGCACATGCCTGTAGTCCCAGCTACTCGCGACGCTGAGGCAGGAGGATCGCCTGAGCCCAGGAGTTTGAGGTTGCTGTGAGCTAGGCTGATGTCACGGCACTCTAGCCTGGGCAACAGAGACTCTGTCTCAAAAAAAAAAAAAGAAATTTTCCAACAATGAATAAATAATCCTGCTCACGGAAATATTTTACATCCCGTATAAATGATTACCATGGTCATTCAATAATCTGACCAGTAGGAAAAGGAGACCTAACAGTTTATTACAAAACAGCTTTTTATATGTATCTTTAAAACTAGAAGAAACCCTTGCTATCCTAATATGGCCCACGTAGTAATTATGGGCAACACTATTAATAATCCAGTTAGACTGAATTAGTCACATCTTGTGTTACTAGCAGGTCACAAAGTCAGAGACTGAATCCTTCAAAACGGAGTAAAAGAAAAGCAAAATACAAACACAAAAAAAGTTACAGGAGCTAGAAACCAGTTAAAAATAAGTATCTGAGTAAAAATTCAAGATAGCTTTAAAAAACTTATTGAAAATAGTAAAGGGAAGATGCCTGAATTCTCTAATCCACCTACTCTTCACACAAATTGTTCTTTTTCATTACTTTTATCATGAAACAAAACAAGAATTAGGAATAATTTATTCACTTAATATTTGTACTCTGACTTTTATAATAATCTGGGTGAAAAATACAATGAATCTAGTCATGACCATAATTCCAGTTGTTTTTTCACTGAACATGCACACCATGTTTTGCCTCAGGAGAGAGGGAAAGAATTAACACTGATGGACAGTCCTCTTAGTAGGGCCAAAACAGTATGTCTATAATGTTCCTTAAAAAAGAATTCCAAATAAGTATATTTTTCCCTACTCCAGGCAGGGGAGTTTAATTCCTACCCTGCAACCTTGAGAGTAAGTTAGACTTAGTGACTTGCTTTCAAAGAATAGGGTATGGAAAAGGGAAAAATGGTAACTTTATGGCAGAAAATCATGGTCCACACTATGCTGGTCTGGTGATCAAGGTTGGCATTACCAGTGATGCCATGTTAACAGCACATACCTCTGATGTGACGTGATGAGACTGGTTTCTCACCTCTGCAGGAGCCATTCCCCAAACCCACAGCCCCAATCTAGTCATGGGAAAAACACCAGACAAACCCAAATGGAGGCACATTTTACAAAATACTTGGCCAGTACTCCAAAACTGTCAAGGCCATGCAAAATTAAAAAAAAAAAAAAACAACAACTGAGAAACTGTCATAGCCCAGAAGAAACTAATAGGATGTGATGACTAAATGCAATGGGGTGTCCTGGATGGGATCCTAGAACAGGAAAAAGACTTGGTGGAAAAACTAGCAGAACCCAAACAAAGGCTGGAGGTCAGTTAACAACAATGTGCCAATGTTGGTTTCTTGGTTTTGACAAAGGTACCATGACAATTTAAGATAACATTAGAGGAAACTGAGTGAAGGATATTCATGATCTCTCCATGTTATCTTTACCACTTTTCCACAAATTTAGGAATCATTCCAAAACAAAAAGTTTATAAAACAAAAAATAAATCACAAAAATAATACGGACAGGAAAAGAGGAGACAGAGGAAATTTTCATCCCTGCGTCTGATTTTTACCACAATCCACAGCTCCCCCCACCCTGAGAAGCACATCCACCCTCACACAGCTTCCCTGCTACCGGTGCTCAGCAGGAACACTCCACATGAACGAATGAAGCTCTCTGCTCTAAGGAGGACTGACAGACTGCCTACCTCTCACCACATCACTTGAATATTCTATTGTCCAAAAATCACACATCTGGAAGAGACCTTCAGTGTTTTACCAACCCAGATGGGTGAAGGTATTTCAATTTCAGATTTTTAAAGGCAAATATTAAAATTTCTTCTTATTTTTTAATCGTATTTTTTTAAGGTTCAAATTTTGTGGCCCTTAAAAGCAAAATCTGGAGAGGTTTGATGTGTATTTCAAGTGAACGGTAATGAGCAGCCTCCAGCACAGTTGTGGACTCAGTTTATGCCTCAGATGAACACTGCTGGCGGCTGCGGTTTAGACACTTACACAGTGTTTTTAGTTATCACTTTTAGTACATTCTGTTTAATTTATTACCATAATGGATCACTAATAAAAGACAGAAAACATAAGGACCACAAATTTTGAACTTTAAAAAATTATGAAGGAACATAAAAATGCCTAATTCAACAGCTTCACCCCAAAATAATATCAATGAATTGCATCCATCTGATCCAATTTCTTATATAAAAAATCAAGATATCTCAAAATATAAAGATGTCTTTATCCTAATTGCTTATCCTCACCTGTGAAATTGTAGAAAAGTACCTGCAAATAGAATCCTGGAACATTCTATCTTATCGTATCATTTAGAAACCAAACAGGAACAAGAAGAATAGATTCCAAACATCTAGACATGAAAATAGTTTTGACCATTTTTGATGCCTTAACACAGAGAAATAAACAATTTCTCAGTAAATAATTTTTTCCTATGTAAACAGTATATATCACCTGCTATATAGAGAAAATGGAAAAATTTTCTTTACAAAGTATAAATATTACTAAGTATTATACTAAAATGAACTTTATGATACAATCTTTAACAGTATACTGATCAAATATAATCTTTAAATTAAAACCACTTATATAGTATATAAAAATGAAGAAAAACTTTCAAAATTTCTTTGAGGAAATCATGAGATCATGTCACTTAGGAAAGTGTTCACAGATTTGTAACAGGTTAGGAAATGGTCAACTAGTTCAATCATCTTGATTTACAGATGGAAAACACTGAAGCCCAAGATTTGGGGATGGAAGTGATAGTGTTAGGGCAAGAACTTAGTTCTCATCCCTCCTTACAATCTTTCTTTTTTTTTTTTTAATTTTTTTAATTTTTTTTATTTCATCATATAATGGGGGTACATATATTGTTAGGAATACATACGTTGCCCCTACCACTCCACCCCCCGCCACGTGCCAGAGCCTCAAGTGAGTCCAGTCCCCAGGTGGCGTGCACGGTACACATTATGTGACTCTACTCTTTCTACAATATAACTTCTTTAAGATGTGCCACTTTTCATCTGGCTGGCTATCCATCAACAAAATCTCAATTGCTAAGCAAAGAAGGTGAGAAAACTCTCTCAGCGTTGGACTTAAACTTCCCTGTATGCAGGAACCAGATTTAAAGGCAACTCTTTAAACACCTCTTCAACATAAAAACACTAGACTTAGAAATTACACATTAATACAAATGGTGTCCCCCAAGGCTTCTCTGTAGCCCAACTACCTAAAACAGCTTCACTGTTCCTACCATAGGAGAAAGGCTTAAAAACTCAGCTTTCTGGAATAATCTTTAAACTCAAAGGTAGACTAGAAATAGCAGAGAAACATAGAGGCATACAGGGGATATCAAAGAGAGAATTCAGCAAAGTCAAATGTAGAATAAATTGTCTTCCTGCTTTTCTTTCCTAAACCACATCATTGCCCTATTCCAGGTCCTTCCCCAAAAGCTAGTTCGCAAACTTCATGACATTATGGTTGAAACAAGTATTTTGCAAGTACAAATCTGAAATATGATTATTTGATCTGATTATTATGATGATGATAATCATCCTTACCACCACCACCAACACTTACACAGCCTAACTTGTTTTAGAAAGTATCTTCCAAATTTCTGATAAATAGATTATAAATGGCCTTTTGGAACAGTATCTATTTGTAATTCCTGGTCTCAAACTCCTTGCACAAAATAATGAATGCTCTTCTAAAGTCGGAGCAAAAAACACATATTTATTTGATTTTATGACTTGTATTCTTCATAAAATAATAATCTTGGCAAGTCATTAACAAATAAGTCAAGTGATTAAAACATTAAAATATGCAAAATGTAGTGGCAACAATCATATTATATTAACAGGTCATTCACACTTAATTTATTATTCAACAATCTCTTATTCACTACTTACTATGGTTCAAGTACTATGCTGCGGATAAAAGAAAAAGATGAAAGTTCACTACTTCTAAGGATATTATGGGCCAATATAAAGAGATGTGTAAATTACCAAGTCCAATAAAAAGTGGTAGGGGGTAACAGGCTGAAATGAGGCCACAGAGGAGGAAGGTGGACCAATCACAGAATTATGCTGGACTGGCCTAGGTGTCAGGAAAAGCCTTGAGGGAGGAGGTGGACTTGAGCTGGTGTTTGAAAGATAGGTTGGCGCTGATAGAGATAATGAAGTCAGGATGCATGGCAGATGGGAGTAAGATGTGCAAGATCTCCTAATTGAAGTATGATATACTATAAAGTACCTTGGAAAACAGAAAGCAAACAGTTTGCTAAGGCTGAATTTTGGGGCGGGGAAGTACAGCAACAGCCAGGGCTATGTATGCCATGCTCAGAAATATGACTGTATCCATGAATGGTTCTTAATAGTTTCAGAACATAGACCCTATTTGGAATTTAAAGGTGACTTTTAAAAAAATCCAATAGCTAAAGTATATTGATTACACTCATTTCCCTTTTAATATATTCTCAAAAACCATGGGAATAGAAATGATTTGTTTTTGAACATAAGACTCTCTTCAGGATTTAAAAGTAACAATAAAAACAGCAAAACCAATAACTATAATACACTAATTACTTACTATGAGTCAGGTACTTTACATAAATTTCTCATTTAATTTTATATTCACAACAACCCTAGAACAGGAATTATTTCTATCAGAAAATGTTGGCTAGATAATCTGCCCACAAGCACCAATTAAGTGGTAGGATGGACTTAAAACTCAGTTTAACTTAAGCTTGCACTCTATGGGGCTTTTCTTTGAATTAAAAAAAGTATACATTTATACACACACACACACACACACACACACACCACTATTTTCTTCTCATTCAAGTCACACCCCCCAAACACTGGTGGAAGGGGCATGAGATAATCTTTGATTCACTATCATCCTCTAGCTACCACTGCCTTTTTCTCTCCACTTGACAGCAAAACCAATAGACAAAAAGAATTTATGAAGACCCCAAAGGCAATCACAGCAGCAACAAAAATAAACAAA
>VBSM01000361.1:66073294-66219013 GCA_008086735.1 Cheirogaleus medius | reverse complement strand
CCATCAATACATGAGTGGATTAATAAAATGTGGTATATGTATGCCATGGAGTACGATTCAGCTTTAAGAAACAATGGTGACAGAGCACCTCTTTTATTTTCCTGGATAGAGCTGGAACCCATTCTACTAAGTGAAGTGTCTCAAGAATGGAAAAACAAGCACCACATGTACTCACCAGCAAATTGGTATTAACAGATCAACACCTAAGTGGACATATAGGAATAACATTTATCGGGTGTCGGGCGGGTGGGAGGGGGGAGAAGGGGATGGGTATATACAAATATAATGAGTGAGATGTGCAATGTTTAGGGGATGGTCATGCTTGAAACTCTGACTCGAGGGAGGAGGGGGTCATGGGCAATATATATAACCTTAATATTTGTACCCCCATAATATGCTGAAATAAAAAGAAAAAAAGAGTGGTCATGTAATACCCTGGTCATATCTACTTCCTCATTTCCCAGTCTCCTTCCAAACAAGTCTTACTGAAGAAAATGGGAATCTGCAATGAACACTGTCATCTATGGCTCCATAATGCTAATCCAATGGCCGATTAACTGTCCTCATATTACCCAATGGCTCAGCAGGTGACTTCTCTTTGTTAGTTCTAGAACACCACTCTACCCTATTTCTGTTGTTTTTCTTTCTCCCTTATCTGTCCTCCTCCTCAGCTCCTCTTCTGCCCTAAGGAATTCTAAATGTTGGACTGTCCCATGTTCAAATTGGGTTTTTCTTCTCTTCGTGGAATTAAATGCCATCTGTACACTTTTAATCAATAGATTTTTATCAATAATCCTGAACTCCAACTGTTTTTCCAACTGTCCATACAACAACTCTTCTAGGATAGCACATGGGTATTGTAAACCTAACAGGGCCAAAATAGAACTCTTTCATTCCTCATGTTTTATCTATTTAAAAAAACTTCCCAATAAGAAACAGAAGGCCAGTACACAGCAGGTACTATAGGCTTCCCCAAAGCTAAAGAGGTCACATAGTGCTATATATAATATGAACAGCTAAAATCCTCAAAAGCCTTTTAAAAATATATATGTATATCTTTTCCTACCACATATTCTTTCATACAGGACTTGGGTGTCCACTATATGATATGCTGGATAATCACTTTGCTTATTGGACTCAGAGAAGTGTGAATTTAATAAACAACAGACATAAAATATTAATCTTAAACTGGAAATTATAACCTATTTTATTTTTAAAATGTTGAGAAAATTGGTTTCCTGCTTCTGATAGTGGAGGACTATGCAGTTTGAAACAATTGTCCTACTGAGGATAACTAGAAAAATTGGACACAGCTTTAAAAATATCTGCTTAAAGGCATGGGAAAGCCAAAAAGTCAATACAGATTTAAGGGAGCAAGATGAGGAAAACAGAAACCCAGAAAGGTGAGTCTGAAATCTGGGGCCTCCAACTGGAATTAGCAGCAACACCAATTCCAAGAAAGGCAAAGGAGAGACTAGGCAGCCTCAAGAAGCCTGCAGGACAAAAAATGGAGGCCGGTGCCTGCCAAGTAGAGGCTAATAAACTCTCCATGATTTGCATGGTAACCCAAAGGGCTGTGCTATAGGAGTAAGTAGGAACCAGGCATAATACAGTTCTCACTAGTCTGAAGCATAACTTCAAATCACTTCAGTGTCTAAAAATGAATTAAAGGTAATCCGGGATTGCTAGTCCCCTAGCTGCCTGCCAGGAGCAAACATAAGTTCTCTCTGTAAAAAGTTAACATCACCGTAGGCCTCAACATTTTTCTACAAATAAAAAAAAATACAATAGCTGATATCAATAAAAAATTATCAGATACCCAAAGAAACAATATAACATGAAAACAAAACAAAAACAGAAATCCAAGAGGGGAAGAACAGAAGATTGAACCAGTCCCACTGGAGCTACTGTGACATTAAGGCACAGACCTAAAAACAACTGCGTGTGATAAATTCAAGGAGCTATATAATAAAATAAAGATTTTGTCAGGGAACTGAAAAATATGAAAAGAACTGAATGTAGTTCTCAATCTGGAAAATACAGATACAAATACAGTAACCAAAATTAAAAGCTCCATGGATAGGTTTAAAAGCAGATTAGATCCAGCTGAAGAAAGAATGAGAAAGTGATTAGAAGATTAGAAGAAAACAGAACAAAAGGCAGGCCAGAGAAAAGAAAACAGAAAAGAGGGTGAGAGATATAAAGAATCAGTAAAAATATCTTCTAAAGTATGTGAAACTTTGGTCTCAGAAAGAGAGAAGAGAGAAAAGGTGCAGAGCAATATTTTTAGAGATAACGTCTCAGAATTTTCCAAAAACTAACGAATAGTGTTAATCACACATTTAAGCAGCTCTCCAAGAAAGATAAAGGAAAAAAAAACAAAAAACAAAAACTACACCAAGGTACATCATAATTTAAGGCTAAAAACCAAAGACAAAGAGAAATCATACAGTAGTCTGAGCAAAACAGATATTTTAAAGAACAATTAGACTGACAACTAACTTTTCAACATAAACAATAGAAACTAGAAGATAGTGCAGAAAACAACCACTAGCCTAGACTTCTAAGTCTAGAAAAAGTATTGTTTAAGAATGAAGGTGGAATAAAAACATTTTCAGAAAACAAATACTAAACACAAAAAGCAACTTTTTAACATTTCATTTGAGCTAAATAATCATATCTTGCTATCACAACTTGGGACCTATGCAAGGTAATTATTCAACAATGATCACAGGTATTGCCTTTTCTAAGAAAGCTCTTTTTTCTTAGAAAAGTAGAGCACTAAGTGCAAATATTATTTATAAACAATTCAAATGAATTTAGAAACTAATGGGAGGTAAATGGGATAAGAACAGAAGGAAGGAAAGAACACCTATATATTATAAAATATTTGAATTTCATCAAATAAAATCTGTACAATTGATGTCAAAATTATATATTTTATTGCCTTGAAAAGTTTTTCTATTTGAACTAATTTGAAAAATGCTTTTAAGAACAAAGTATATCACTTTTATATCTGAAGCATTTTGTTGCACATATATAAATCATCAGTGATAAAAGAGGACAAAAGATTCTAAGGATATTATTGTATGTTCTAAGTAGTCTAAGTGTGATTTAATCTTGAGGGCAAGAAATTCCTCAATCATCTTTATAAAAGTCCTATAGAATGCCCCATATACAACTTTGTACATAGTAGGCTCCCTAAGACAATTAACATAATAAACAAAATTCAGATAGACAAGAAAGGCAAGATACTTCTTCAGCTTTATTTTAAAGAAGAAAAAAATTATTCTCATTTCTACGTTAGAACCAGTATATTTAAGAATTTCAGTCCTTTCATCCTTAAATAGAAACCACTGTGATGAAATTGACTTCGTGGAGTCATTTTCATCTTTTATTAATACATAATTTAAGTAACTACTAGATATAAATATAACATAAAAGGAGGTCCCTTTGAAAATTTAGTAGAAATTTCTCATAGATTTAGATCATAACTGAACCACTTTTCAAATATGCTACTGACCTGGTTTTAAGAGTGTTTTTCTATTTACCAGCATATAGAAAAGGTCACTGGTCTTGTGTATGCTCCAAGGAACATAAAGAAAATATAGGCTATAGCTACAGCATATAGATCCAGTAAGTTGGCAAATTAACTATTCATATGATACCAAGAAATTCTGACAGATAATCATGATAGTGAAAAAAAAAGTCTGCAACATTTAGGACATTCTATAATGTGTGATACCTTTTAACTTGAGAGCAATAAAGAACAAAAGAATGGGCAGAAAATTGAATAATCATGTATGTGTAAATTGACAAATAATTAGGAAAAAGCATGTAAGTAAGGACTGATGATTTGAGAAGTGTCTTTTTTCTTTATAGAAAAAAAAGTATGCCTCTCTAGTTTTTGCTAATAAACATACAACTGAGTCAACCTTAAAAAAGGAGTAATGCAGCATAAAAATCAACAAAGCTACAAAGAGATCACATAAATGTATCCTTTTAAAAAAACCACTGATCCCAGAGCAATGACATTAAGAAGCCAGCCTTCTGTAGAACTCCCTAACATTGCTGGTTAGGAGGTAGATAGGAAGTAATTTCCCTTCTAAAATGCACACATCGTTTAGATTTGTTAATTGAAACTACTGAAGAATTTGTATTTGAGCCCTCCCAATACAAGTGTTCGTGCCAAGGTGTCATTCCATTCTTGCATCAACACATGGGATCAAATAAATGAAATTCCCCAATCCCCATCCACATCTCAAAAAGTCACTGACTGCTGGAAAACAACAGAAATTTATTCTCTCCTAGAAATGAATCAGAAGGCAGACTGTCATTTGGTAGCCAGCATGTGATTCAGCAGAGCTTTGTATAAAAAGTATAAAGTTCAAAACGACACAAAAAGGGCTCTGGAAGTAGTGGACTGTTTTTACCCTTCCTGGAATCACCACTGACGGCATCTATGAACTTCTAACTGTGTGTAACAGAAGAACACACCAGGATGACAAAGTAGTGACTTTTAAAGAGCAGCCAACAACAAGCACATAGAGACTCTTTCAGCAAATACAGGTAGGAGAAATTTGAATGTGTGACAATAGGTTTCCATAACCAATAATGTGATTAGATGAAAAATAGGGCATAAACACTGGCTGTGACTGAACAATTTCTCAGAAGAGATAAAAATGCATTTAAAAAATATGATACTTTTTTCTGCATCTCATAAGATTGCTGCTTGTATCTTCTTGTCTTCACTAAGCAATGGTTAAATAAAAAGCAAATCATTGAAAAAAACTCAATATTTCTTTTATGGAATTGGAGAGAGGTCAGACTAGGCAGTTTAAACAGGAGGAAAGCATTCATGTAGATGCATAGAACAAAAAAGTCATTGTTTGAAATGTCATGTATCTTCAATAAGGTATCATTCTGCAGTATTCTCAGATCTGCACTCCCTTTTGTAATACTAACCATCTCCTAACAATGAGAGATAATCAGTATTTCATTGCAGAGTTATTGTGTAATAAAAACTGTAGTAATTTGAACTCATTATAGCTATTGAAACTAGAAAGTTCCTGCAACTTCAGAGGAATAGACCTTTTGGGAGCTCAAGCTGCCAATATGTGATGCTTTTTCTTTTTAAAAAGGGGATGTCAAATATGAGGTGAGAAGAAAAAACTGGAAAGAGAAGTACAAAGAGATTTAATTGAAAAATATGCTTTTCGTTTTTCTGAATGTTCTTGTTACATGTGTGAACCATTTTTTTTTTTTTGTACTTTCATGATACTATTAGTAGTCTAAAAGGTATACAAACAACTCAAGGAAGGGAAGGCTTTCGGAAGAAGCCTCAATAGGTGGGTCAAGTCAGCTACTGGTTTTACTGTCAGTTTATGATTTCCTCCTTAAAGTCTCTTTGAACTGATGTGCATTTCATCTTTCCATCCATTCTCACCGTTTCAACACTCTAATTTAGTTCAACTCTTTTTATTTTGTTTTGTTAACAAATGGGCCCAAATTCAGGGAGGGCAGGGAGACACCCTCTCTTGTGGTTTCATGTACTTTTTTGTTACGGTCTACTGGAAAAGAGTAACTTAAAAAATTCAATTTCACATACACGTGATACTCCACTGGACTCAAATCTCTTCAACAATCCATGTTAATATTTTTTGAATTTAAAAAACTATTTAGTTTTAAGACTTCAACACTGGTTTTTGGCACATAGCTTTTTCAACATAGTTTCAGCTCTTTGAACCTGTCCCCATAGCTCTTTTCCCACTGTCTGAGCTTCCAAGATAGCTGTGGCCAAAGGATTAAAATGCATGTGGAAGCCCATAAAATTACTTGTCTAGGGTCCCACTAAACCATTCACGCTCACAACTGATTGGTCCCACACAATCTGACATTTTTACAGAAACCTGGAGCACTGCAATTAATTAAAGCGTTATGGGGGAAATCCTCTTTCTTAGACCAAGTTAATCAAGAAAACATGAGCTGGAGGGGAAAGGAGCAAATATCTGGGATATACATATTCTCAAAGGTTAGTTTTGTTTTCCACATTCTCACCCCCAAATAATCCAGGTAATTGCAGCCCAAGACCTTGTGTGCTTCCCTCCCTGTCTATTTGGTAGAAGGGAGGCAGTGTTTTGGAGTACTTAGGCAAAGAGAAAAACATCAGAATGAATAAGCTACGATAGGAAAGATGATAGGAAAGACGCAGCAGGCCTTCTTTCCAGGGAGCAAGTGGCTGGTCCACACCCTAGGGGCTACTTACACAGACTGGAGACCTGGGGAGAACAAAAGGGACTGTGGCAATTGTGATGTGATGGGTGGGATGGGGGGAGGATGTGAAGCACAAAGTTACTGTCACCTGATCTCTACTTTGTTCATATCCATAGTTTTCTCTGCTATTACTCTCAAATGCAATTCTTACTTGAGATACACTGAAATTGAAAAGCAAATATTATGAGAGTATGGTAAGAATACCTGTAGTGTCATTCCATCTGAGTCCTCTCCCCTAACTCTTAAATTCATCTTTCAAGGCAACTCTAAATTACCATTGCCTCCACGAAGACTACCTTTATGCCCTCCTTCATCTACTCCCATTAGCACATATAAATCCCCCTCCCTTACTGTACCCATGTCTTCTTTAAGACACATTCCTTTCTACTTTGTACTATAACAGAGCATAGTAATCCCAGACTACAATAAGCTAACTGAAAGCAGAGACAGACTACAATAAGCTAACTGAAAGCAGAGATTATACAGTACCTCTTTTCAATACCAGTCTCTGCAGAGTATTAAAAAACAAAATAAACATATAAAAAAAACACAACTAGTTGAATGAGATCTACAACCTAAAAAAATTTTAAAAACCCTAATAAAAATGCTCACTAGTTTTGTCAGAAAATTAGAGGAATAAGTACAAAGGGAGAAAAACTACAGAAAGTGAAGAGCAAAAATAGGAAAACGAGGAAAACAGAAAATATTTTACTAATTCCTCCCCCAAATAAAAGATGATAGGGAACAGAAGACTAAAGATATAATTTTTTCAAAGTACATACATATTACTGACCTGAACATAAACAAGATTTTTAAGCGATGGCATAATCAGGGAAGTATATCAGTCACTATCATAATATTTCATTATAGGAGAGCAAAGGTACTCTTGAACTTGATTCAAGTCAATGTAATTTTTTTCTAGCCTATTCCCAACCCCAAATGCCTTTATATAACTGCTTATAGTAGTTTCTTGCATAGTCTTCCAGTATTTCTCTGTATGAATACTTATTTATCCACCCCCAACTCCATTTATACAAAAGATAGCATAAAATATATACAGCCCTGTATCTGCTTATTAAAAAACTTATATCCTGGAAATCTTTCCATTTCAGTATATAAAGAGCTTCCTCTTTTTTTTTTTTTTTTTTAAGAGAAACATATTATTTCTTTGTGGGTAGGTGCATGCTACTTTATCCACCCAGTGCCTTTTAGAGGGATACTAGCCTTGCTTCTAACCTTTCGCTTTTATGATCTATGTTGTAAGGGGTAACCTTTGTAATCTCATTCATGTGTCGCTGATGTGTAGAATACTGATAGGTAAATACATTTTGATTGATTTGACATCATTTAAAGTTGTTAGATTGTTTACTTTAGTCTTTTAAAGGACATATTTAAACTTCTTAAACTGGATTGCATATGGATTACTTATTCTTAAATATGATTTTGGGCAAATATTGATTCACAACAGTCCTTTAGGGACCTAGAAAGTGGTCACTGAATTCCAGAAGAAATAGTTAAAGTGACAAAAACTAAACAATGAAAACCAATAGTATAAACTGCTATTATTTTTCTCAGATTATCTTAGATATCTGGAGCAGTTTGGAAAAGTTAAGAAACTACATAATGTATAACCGTCATGACTGTTTTCTATCAATGCCTATATGCACTAAAACCATGCAAACCATTTGTATTCTTAACTAGTTCAAATAGGGACATATTCGAATACCATATTATATTCAGGGGCCACATATGAAGTCTGTATACTCCATGCCAAAACAAACTTCCAAATCAGCACAAGGAGTAAAAGCAAAACAGAAAGAACAATGTGGTTATAAAGGGATGCTTTGGGTTTTGTTTTTTTTAAATCCTAAATGATTATTTTTTATCTTACAAAAAATGATATCTTATTCTCAAAATAATTCATTATTTTTATTCATCTACAAGATATTATAGCCAAGTGAAGGAATGCAACAAGATGCCTCTGTAAGTATCTCCTAATTATTAATATTGAGGCATAAACAAGTCAAACATTGCTTTGTTTTTAGTTTGATGGGTGAAATAAAACAGAACAAAGGAGGAATTATTTAATTCCATCAAAAACAGCCAAATATTTCTCAGGGAGAACCTCTTGCTTTCATAACTAAATTAACCTGTAAGTTTACCAAATAAACACCATGCACAGTGTGCTTTCAAACTGTTTCAAAAGTACCTCACTGTTCTAGCATTTTTTTAAAAAGTAAATACAAAGTTTTGTGTATTTTTTTAATCAGCATTTTGCTGGAAGACCTAAAATCAGGTTAACATAAAAATTCCAGAACACAAACATGATCACCTACAGCCAGGTGCTTGGGTGAATCTATTGTTAGAGTTCAGGTAAGAAAAAAGACATAACCAGGTCTCCTCCTAAGAGGAAACTGGATCACCATGGACTGTGTTAAGATACAGGAATAGAAAGAGATCAAGACCTCAGTGACAGCGTCTTTTAATTAAGCCAAAAACATCACTCCAGATATTTTGCTGTTTTGTTAAAATGTTAAACGTATTTACCAACTATTTTTAAATTTCACACATTTTAAGTGTTCACAATGTCACTAAATAAACAAAAATAGAATCATTAGACTATTATATAATATTACTGCTATTCCTAGGGGGGAAAATACATTACATTAGTGTTGATTTGAGAACCATGTTTTCATATCTCTTTAGTCAATCACTTCAACCTGAACATCACCAAAATAAATCTGTACACATGTATCATACGTACTATTTTCAAAGATGAACCCTGCATTTTCTGAATACAATACATAGAACTTTACACCAAAATGGTACTTGGAAATCTTTTGGCATGTAGTAAGACCTATTTTTCCTCCAGAAGGTAATTTTACCAAATTCCATTTCTGTACAGGTATCTTCCACAAAACCCCATAGAGAAGGTAGGGAAACAATCCTATCAAGGTCAATTGTTAGTTTACCAAAACTTAGCCTCATAGGAACTATTCAGGTCATTGCATAAAACATATAAATAAAAATTACAACAACAATAAGGGATACAGGTTGAAACACATGAAACTGCTCATATGTGACTGTTTTTGATAAATAAAAATGGCAATTTCATATGGTGTAACATATATTCTTGAAGCCTGACCAAAAATAGAGGTACTTATGCCAAGACTTGATTCTGAGACTTAAAAGTTTGAACAAAATGTTTATAACTTAAAATTTAAATGAATAAATAGCATATTATCGTTTTCTATTATTCTGAACACCAATTAAGCAGAGATTCTACAAAATACTATATTTAAAGATAAAGTGAATGTACTCATCCCACAATAGATATTAGGTGTATAGTAGAGCTAAAATCACCCTTAAGGTGTTTGTGAAATTTTTAGAGCTGATATTTATGCATATTCTGTGCAAAGACATGATTTTAAAATATACTGAACTGTTATGTGTCTTATATAACATTTCTTACAAATAAAGCTAAAATCAAACAAGATTATAATTTTTACAATTTTTAAAAAAACAATTCTCAATTTCAATTAACCCTAATACTCCAAAACTAAATTATTTATATTTGTATATATTTATAGTACGTGTGGTATGTATGATATTTGTATATGTATAAATATATTTATATTTCAGACATTTCATTAAATGTTATACGTTAGGCTACTTCAAATGATTAAGATTTTACTTCTTTTTTAAAAGCAATGTAGTTCAGCCATCTAGTGGTAAAGTATAAAGCACTCATTTCTCTGTATTTTATCACGCTATAAAAACAAGACTAACAGTATGAAGGGGGATTATAGCTTGTTTAAATTTTCTTTCCTCTGGTGACCTGATGAAGAACTCAGAAACATTTTCTTACTGGACGTTTATTTTATTTATTTATTTTTTTAAGAGACAGGGTCTCGCTCTGTCCCCCAGGCTGGAGTGAAGTGGTGCAATCAGCTCACTGCAACCTCCAACTCATGGACCCAAGCAATCCTCCTGCCTCAGCTTCCTGTGTAGCTAGGACTATAGGACTATAGGAGTGTGACCTCTTATTGGACCTTTAAAAAATCATGTTTAAATATTAACACCACCAAACATTTATTTTTAAGTTAATTTATTTTTATTATATTTAATGAGCCATGTAATTATAAACATCCCACCAAAAATTCAATAAACTTGACAAATAAGTAGATTTTGTCCTAAACTTGCCAACACCTATCTTAAGTTTGTAGGGAATACCATCTAGTGGGAACAGGGCTAGACATGTAAAAGTCACAATGCAGAAAGTGCTTTTGTAGGTGCTGTGAGAGAAGAAACAGAGGAATGCTCAAATCTGACTACAGCTTCCTGTTTATTGAGCTAAATTTTGGAAGATAAAAAAAAGAATTCAATGGATGAGCAGGGGGTGATTCAGATATTATGATCAATATGTACAAAGATAAAGGAAAAAAGAACATGGTACATTAAGAGCCCTTCAAGTTATTTCCCATGGGTACAACAAACTTTACATGTGGAAATGTGGAGAAACAGCCAGATTAGGGGTGGGAAATGTGAATAAGCCATTTATGAGGGGCTGTGATAGCAGCACTTCTCTTCATCTTCTATGTTCTGTGTCCCTCCCATGCCTTCACGTCCATCACCTCCATGCCAGATCTCTCTCTGAAACTCCATACCCATGCGAGTCAAACAAATAACCTAAGTTCAACACATACTTCTAACTCTACATGTTCAAAGATACAGTCATCATCTCAAAGTTCTGCTTATTTTCTCATACTCCCAATCTTAATGAATGGAGACACAAACCTTCAAATGACCAAGCCAAAAACCTCAGTCATTCTTCACTCCTACTCTCCCAATCAAAGGGAACATAAAATCCTGTACATTCCACATCCTTATTATATTTTGTAAACATCTAATTTCTCTATCCCTTTGGGGACTCCTGAGTTTAGTTCCTTATCATCTTTTATCAGGATAAATGTAGTAGTCTCCTAACTCTTAACTCCCCATGTTTAGTAATTTTCCAATAAGGTGTAGGAAATGAGAATCTGGAAAAGAGGCAGGAGATCTTAGGCAGAGACCAGAGAAGAGAGAAATCAGCACCTACATGGGAGATGAAGTTATGACAATGAGCTTGAGCATTTAGGTAGCCCCTGTAGCACAAAGAAGAGGGCCTCATATAGGACCTTTAGGAATCCCAATAGCAATGAGATGAGCAAAGAAAGAAGTCAAAAATAAGACTAAGAAGAAAGAAATAGTTGGTGGAGAAACCAGGGAAGAAAAGTAGTAAGAAAGCCAAGAGAGGAAAAGGTTCTGAGAAAGGGTTATTTATAAAGTTAGATGTTTAGAAGAATGGCAATATCATTATGGAAAACAGATCACTGGATTTAGCAATTTGGGAGTTTCTGGTTGACCTTATCAAGAACAATGGAATGGTGCTAAGAACTGTATTAGAGTTATAAAAGGAAACAGAAAAGTATGAAGCAATCTAACCAAGAAGTATGCCTGTGAAGGGCAAAAGGAAGAAGAGAAGGGCTGTCAGAAAGCTTCTCTTTCCATTCTATAGCATTCGGTGTCTTTGATGTTAAGGGACTTAAATAACGATCAGGTAAAGACAGGACAGAGATCCTAAGTCCCATGTGACATAGAGGGATGAATTTGGTTCACAGGAGTCAGATTGCCAAGGGGAAAGAGTAAGACACCTCAATCTCTGACATGGTGGTACAGAGATAATCACCATAATAGATGAGTTTAATGGTAGACAGAGGAGTTAAAAAGATTGTTTTCTAATATTTTTTCCCCCCTTGATCTTGAAACAAGAGGCAAAGGGATCTACTTCATGGTGTAGAAGCAGAGGCTTGGAAGAAAGGGATGGAAGTTAAGCAGTAAAAGAAGTTGAACAGCCAACTGTTGTGTGTACCTTTGAGGTATTAAAACCCTAATCATTATTAGATGAAGAAAAATCAAATAGTTAACTCTTGTATTTTCTAATCATATGCTCCCATTTCAAATGTTCGATCTTCAAACTAGTTTAACACTTACATTTCAGAAGTCAACTGTACTGAAAATATATTGAGAATGAAGACAGTGCATCCTTTTACAACAGACTATGAAATACAAACCTAACACCACCTTCTCCAAATTTTCCATTTCTCCTTCTCCTTTGTAAGGAAGAGTGTACCAGAATCAACCAGGTTACTATAATCCTGCATCTTAGTCAACAGAATTAGCTTAGTAAAATAAAATAGGTGTTTTCAATAAAATTGGCATCAATATTCCCCAAATAACATGTCCTTACACAGCTTCAGAAGCCAAAATAAATGCCTCAGTGCTCCAGAAACAAAAGAATATTTGATAAGGCAACACTCTCAGTTTTTAAATGTCTCAGTAATCAAGAAAAGGGCTGTTATTATTCAAAGGCTATAGTGGAAATATTTTGTTGATTACTGTTTTTTTTTTTAAACTTAAAGTTTATTTGTTGTTATAGACTAAACTGGTATTTATTATAGAAAAGCTAAAATGGACAAAGTTTATTCCCATTATATGTGGGAAGTAGGAGTATAAAATAATGGTTTCTAACATACAATCTATAAACCTAACCCTAAATTTAATACTCCTGTATCACTTTTCTTTATTACACTGTATATTTTTAAAGCATAATAATAGACCATATACCCATTACTTAGATTTAATAGCCTTATATTAACAAATAAGGAATAGCAGGCAAGTGCTCAATATATTTCAAGTAAACAAATAAATGAATGAAAGTGGAATAAAATTTTACTCTACAAATGCCTTTTAACCATATAATCATTTAGAGGGTGTAAACCAAAAGCAGTGTAAGTTGAAAACATACAGAATTTTTCTTCCTGTGCAATTTATTTCAAGAAAAAATTAGCCAAGAAAAAGATGTATAGTAAAAAGGTATTTCCATGTACGAACATGATCTAAGATGGCTGATATGATATGCTTATAGTCCTTAAAGATAGCGGTGGGATTCAGGGGGGTTTACAAGTGATAGTGCAGGCACTGAAGGTGGCAGGTAGTTGGGCTGGATAAATGCCCTGAGGCTGAGCAGCTGATACAAATTGCAATTAGGAGCTATTAATTCTTTTTTTTTTTTGAGACAGTCTTGCTCTGTTGCCTGGCTAGAGTGCCCTGGCATCAGCCTAGCTCACAGTAACCTCAAACTCCTGAGCTCAAGTGATCCTCCTGCCTAAGCCTCCCAAAGTAGCTGGGACTATAGGTGCACATCACCACACCCATCTAATTTTTTCTGTTTTTAGTAGAGATGGGGTCTTACTCTTGCTCAGGCTGCTCTCAAACTGCTGAGTTCAAGCGATTCTTCCTCCTCGGCCTCCCCAGAGTACTAGGATTACAGACGTGAGCCACCACCCCTGGCCGGAGCTGTTAATTCTAATCTCTGACAAATTCAGAAAGATATATACATCCAGAGATGTCAAGATTTCAGTCAACAAAAAAACATTTTTAAATGCCATAAAGAGTTGTCATTGTTATCTTATTCACTCAATTACATATAATTTTGAGTGATATTTCTAAACTCACATTTAATGTTCACTAGACATACAATATTCCAAGACTTCCATGCTTCTCTACATTCAGATATTTTATTAAATTTCAATAATATATGCCAGAGAGCAAAAATTACAAACAATATCAAATAAAAACAAGCTTACCAAATACTGCTGGACTAATGCCCCAATCTCTAAAAGTTAAGTACTTAAAAGTCACTCTCACCCAGACAGAGACTTCTCTCGATTTCCATTGCACCATTCTAACATAAGACATTTTCTTAATTGATCTCTCGGTGGCCATGGACTCTCTCAGTATATTCTCCCTAATGGAACCAGAGTAATCTTTTGAAAATACACATCTAATTAGGTCACTCTTCTGTATAAATCCACGTGCTGGCCTCTCATTGCCCTTGTCAAAGACAAGACCCTTTACCAGGGCCTACAGACTGACTGGATCTAGCTCCTATTCTCTAAGCCTCAGTACTTGTGGCCCACACGCCTTCTCTCAGCTCCTCAACAGGGCTTTGGGGGCCATCACCAAAGAGAGACAGCACAGAGAATAAAGGTGCAACAATGTACCAACACTTTGGACTGTACTCGCTTATGAGGGGTAAACACCAAGTTTAGGATAAAAAGCCACAAATTCTAATCCTGACTCTTTATGCAAATCAAATTCCTTATCTCAATTTCTTCCCCTCTAAAGAAAGGAGACTGGTCAAAAAGATCTCTATTTGAATCTTCAAGTTCTCTGATCCCATAACTCTGTCACTACTTATTTGACATGGAGATTCCAGATTCAAAGGTTCTACCCCAATCTCTACACTGATTAGGTACACCTACATTAAGTTCAACTATTTCCTTTTAAATTCGTTGTCTGCACTAGGTATTTGGGCTCTTTTGGAAAATAATTATTTCTCCAATTTACAGGCTAGACACCCTTTTGACAGTTGTCCTTTAGTTCAACTTTGTGAAAAGCAACAGTTCTATGTACTTCACTATTCAAATACCACTCTGTTTTGAAAGCTCCATCTCAGACTCAACTTATTTATCCCACTGAAGTAACTTTTGAATAGGTCAGTGTTCTGTTAATACTGGCACAGAAATAATTTAGAAGATTATAATCCTAAAAATGCAGAGTCAGTCCAATAAAGACACACCGTCTATTTGATTTCCTGTCATACACAGTGGAAAGAAGAATTAGTATATAGAAATATAATGTTCTGAAATTTTGCAGTGATGAAATCACACTTAAGCTATTAATTATGAGAGAGTTCTTGATTTAAAATTTTGAAAGTTACTGAATAATTTAAATTGTGTTGAATTGCTAATAATATCATCTACATTTTCAAATTCTGAACCAAATGTATAATTACTCCAAAATGTCCTACTAGGCAAAACATATTTTGAGAACTTTGTTGACTTACTGTCCACTTGTATTTCTCCATGGATTATGTACCTGTTTTATAATAAAGAAAAAAAATTTAAGAAACATGTGAAGTAGGCTAAAAATCCACACATCTAGAAAAATCTAAAAAGAATGGTCAATTCCCATCACTTAAATGTTTAGTATGACCTAATGATTAAAAACAAAGGATTGGCTCCTTAGAATAAGCTGTAACTCATAAACTGGTGTCATATAATATATATTTATTAAAAATATCTTTGGCTAGATCCTTATTTTCCCTGTTATGCTTTCATTCTGATTTACTTATAGAAATGACTGTAAACCAGTGAAAGTATGGTTTAAAAAATCAGTACACTAAGTATATCTGAATATTAAAGATTATTTTGCTTAACTGCCTCTTTCCCACAGAGAAGAGAAAAACAAAATTTTTTTGAGTCAACCATATCTGTCTTTATTACTTTATTTCTTCCGGGAACAACCGGAAGTGTCCATCAATATATGAGTGGATTAATAAAATGTGGTATATGTATACCACGGAGTTCTACTCAGCCACAAAAAAACGGTGATCTAGCACCTCTTGTATTATCCTGGGTAGAGATGCAGCCCATTCTACTAAGTGAAGTATCACAAGAATGGAAAAACAAGCAGCACATGTACTCACCATCAAATTGGCATTAACTGACTTAACTGACCAACACTTAAGTGCATATATAGTAGTAATATTCATTGGGTGTTGGGCAGGTGGCAGGGGGAGGGATGGGTATATTCACACCTAGTGGGTATATGCACACCATCTGGGGGATGGGCACCCTTGAAGCTCAGACTTGGGTGGGGCAAAGGCAATATATGTAAAGTAAACATTTGTACCCCCATAATATTCTGAAATAAAAAAATAAAAAATAATAATATACCTGTCACCTGAATAGTGTTTACTGCACCTGATAGGTAGGTTTTCATCCCTTACCCCCTTCCCAACTTTTCCCTTCTGAGTCTCTGATGTCAATTATAACAATCTGTATGACCATGCATACCCATAACTTAGCCAAGGATAATGGCCTCCAGTTCCATCCAAATTGTTGCAAAAGACATTATTTCATTATTTTTTATGGCTGAGTGGTATTCCATGGTGTGTATATATACCACATTTTCTTTATACACTTATGAGTTGATGGGCACTTAGGTTTATTTCACATCTTTGCAATTGTGAATTGTGCTACAATAAACATTCAAGTGCAGGTGTCTTTTTGATATAATGACTTCTCTTCCTTTGGGTAGATCCCCAGTAGTGGGATTGCTGGATCAAACGATAGATCTACTTTTAGTTCTTTGAGGAATCTCCATACTGTTTTCTACGGAGGTTGTATTAATTTACATTCCCACCAACAGTGTACAAGCATTCCATTTTCATTGCATCCACACCAACATCTATGGTTTTTTGACTTTTCAATAATGATCATTCTGACTGGGGTAGAGTGGTATCTTACTGTGGTTTTAGTTTGCATTTCCCTGATGATTAGTGAGGTTGAACTTTTTTTTAATATGTTTGTTGGTTATTTGTATATCTTCTTTTGAGAAATGTTCATATTGTTTGCCCATTTTTTAATGGGATTGTTTTTTTCTTGCTGATTTGTTTGAGTTCTTTATAGATCCTGGATATTAGCCCTTTGTCAGACATATAATTTGTGAACAATTTTTTTCCCATTCTGTCAGATGTCTATTTGTTGACTGTTTTTTTTTCGCTGTGCAGAAGCTTTTTAGAAAATTTCTTAAAAAACCATTTTAGTGATTAATGACTTTGTTATATGAGCCATGCAACTGTTAGTCATTTCTTAACAAAAAAAATTGATGTTCTGAAAAATTACATAATAAACTTTTATCACATTAATACTTCCATTAACTAATATATCCACGTTTGAGAGTACTATGAAATCAATATTCACAATAATGGTCCTAAGACAATGCAAGATAGAGTAGCACTAACAAAAAATATATATTAAATATAAACTGGATTATAGTTGTCTATCACTGTATTCAAATACTCCAAAAAGTAGGCAATCTTTGGATGACAACTATGATAAATTGCAATGAAAACAAATGCTACACTATTCTCTTTTGCTTTTTTATAAGGATTTAAAATAACATGATATATATTTTTGAATAGATTATGCTTATACATCATATAACATTCAAAAGGTAAAGACTGGCATACAACAAAAAATCAGTCTCCCTCCCATCCCTGCCCCAATCCACCCATTTCCCATCCCAAAAGACAAACACTCTTACTAGTTTCTTGTCTATCCTACACAGGCATATAAGATATTCTATATTACAAATACGTCAACTATGTATATGTATTTTACACAAGTGCTGTATACCATATAATCTATTTATAATCTATTCCATGCATTTGTTTTTCTTTTCTTTCTTTCTTTTTTTTTTTGTCAATTTGTGGACGTTTATTCTTGGACCACATTAACTTCATGGAAATGGAAATGATTTTCAGAGTGAGATTTTAACCCAGTCTAGGCCAGTGTTTGGTGAAACATTCCCTAAAGTGACATTCTTTGCTAAAGTTTAATGTTTGACTTTGCACAGTAGGACGTCTGTGAAACACCCAGACCCCTCGTTGTGATTATCATTTTCTTTTTTTTTTAATTTCAGAATATTACAGGGGTACAAACGCTTTGGTTACATAAATTGCCTCTGCACTGCCTGAGTCAGAGCTATAAGCATGCCATCCCCCAGACAGCGCGCACCACACCCCTTAGGTGTGAATTTACCCATCCTCTCCCCTCCCCTCCCCTACCACCTACTCAACACCCAGTGAACATTACTCCCATATGTATGCCCTTGTTTTTCAACTAAATATATTCTAGAGGTCTTTTCATAGTCCATAAGGAGGTACCTCCATCTTTTTAATGTCAACTTAATATTCCATTGTACAGATGTACGAAAATGTAGTCAGTTCTTATTAATGAATATTTGGACAGTTTCCTTCTTCTATTACAATGGTGTAATAAATAACTCTCTATACACCACGTACACATACACAACTATATCTGTAGGATAAATTCTTAGAGATGGAATTCTTGGGTAAAGGGCATATGCATTGAAAAATTTTAAAGTTCACATTAACTTACACTTCCTGCAGCAGTTTCTATTTATAATTTTTTATTACAAATGAAATTGTAGGTCTTTGCATAGGTTTAAAGCCATTTGTATTTCCTTTTCTTTGAACTTTGAACATCTTTTGTCCATTCATTATTCAATTGGGTTTTTTGTTTTTAATACTTTTTAAAGAAAGTTGTTTTATGTTAAGATGATTACATAAGTTGGAAATCTTTCTTCTAGCCTGTCATTTATTTTTAATTTTACTTGTACTTCTCTTTTTATGCAGAATGTTTTTTAATGTTGTCAGATTCATACATCTTATCTTTCATGGTTTTGGGTCTGAGATCATAATTCAAAAGGCTTCTGACTCCAGGATTAAAAACAACAAATATATATCTTCCCTGATATTTTCTACTGATATTTCTTTTTTAATGCTTAAATATTTGGTTTCTGCAGAATTTTATTTGGTATTAAGTGTGAAGTAGGGTACAACTTTATTTTTTCAGATGCCTATCCATGGGTCAAACACCACTTTTTGAATAATCTGTCTTTGACTGATTTGAAATGCTGCCTTTAACATACACTGAATTTCCCAGTCCTTTGAGGTCTATTTCTGGACCTTCTATTCAGTTTGAATACCATGATTCTTAAACAATACAAATCAATAAGAATTTATAGTATACTGAAGTTTAAGAAACATAAGTTATGTTGTATCATAACTAGAGGAAACTATAAGATTCAGATAAAGTAAATATTTCTCTTAGACTTAATTCTTATTTAATTCATTTAACCATATAATTCATTTAACTTCCTCCTTCCCCTTGGCACACACTTTCTTTTGTTAAAAAGAAAGTTTCCAACTGGCCAGCTAAGAATTTCCCTTAATTTGACCCAAAAGGATTCCTTTCCCCCATTTTGAGTGAAGCAGCTCCAATTATTTACTTATGTCATGTAGCTTCTGAGAAATTCCTTTTTGTTCCTTTCGTCTGAACTTGAGAAGTCTAAGTATGATCAAGTCCATTTAGCAAGCTATCTAAAATCACAGATTAATGCCACCTACTCAAAAAGTACACAGCCAATGTTTTCCTGAAGCCTGGATAACTTTTTATTTGTTTGATTCCCTTTTAATCATATATTGGTTTCAAATTTCAGATTATATTCCTTTATCATACTCCAGGGATTCTCCCTGCCTCAAATTCTGCCCAACACACCCACTGCACAAGTATGAACATTTTTTCTAATCAGTACTTTTGTAACCATAATGAATAAGTCAGGCTGTAGGACATATGGCTGGTAACTGTGCACATGTTAACTGTGACAGAAAGGAGGAGAGCATCCCTTTTCTTCTATGCTACTCTCCAGAAATAAGTAAGGGAAAACTTCTGCCTTGTACTGTGCTCTGCAAAAATGGTATAATAGATTGCATATCAAATTAAAATAATTGGCAAATGAAAAACTCTGGGCAGGTGTTGGCCACTCTAAATACCATTACATAAATGTTAAAAGATACTGATGAGCCAAATAGTTGGTTGCCCATTCACTTCATATTTCATCTTTCTAAACAAATTCACTTGGAAACATTTAATAGTAAGCAGGTAATGGCTGTCCTCTGTAATGTAACACTTTGCAGAGTGAGGAGAGTTTAAAGAAGATTTCAATACATTATAAGGCTTCAAGACAGAAACTCAAAGGAAGCTTTTATGTCCCATACCTTTGCTCATGTATTAGATTTAAAAGGCATTCCATTTCTCATGTGTCAATCTGATGTAAGAATCAAATCTATGACTGATATGTCCATTCACTCTGAAACTATTTCAAGTTCATACTTTAGCTGAATCCTTTTCCCTCAGATCATGTCTTCACTGTTAGCAACTAGCACATTTTAAAACATATCCAGTACTTTTGAAAAAGTTGTACAGAGAACAGTCAGTGCCATCAGCCTAAGATCCCTCGTTTGAAAAAGTCTCTTTTTGTACTACGTGCCAAACAGAGCTCTCATTCTCCTATCGTGCATATTTGTGGCTGGGATATGGTGAACCAGCTCAAAGTTGTCAGGGATACATACCATTGGCTCACCACTCCTGGTTTACTTCCTGCTATCACACCCAGTGCCCTGAAGGATTATATTACTAGTGTGAAGTTTAAGAAAGTCTGGTGTGGATTACAAATAAACTCTAAAAGTCTATTTACTAGCTTGTTGGAAGTAGAGGTTAATTTAAATATACCCAAATATTTGAGTTCTAAACATAGAGTCTTATATTATATTTAAAGTAATATAGGAAACCAAGAAAAACAGTTCAATAAATATATTTAGCAGCTGAGTATATGTGAAGGGAGGTTGGTGTTCTCCTTTAAGCTTACATTTTAATGTTGTAACAAGAATATGCTCGTTTTCATACTTTGTTATAAAAAGGATTCCAATTATATAAAACCCTAGGGAATCCAAATATATGAATGCAGAGTGGAGGATACCACTAAAAACTGAGCTCTAGATAGCCTCATTATAAAAATAAAAATGACTATATTTATTTGGCAATGAGTGTGAAAAACCATAATGAAAAAGCTCCTAATCTAAGTTTTTTCTCAAGTTATAAAAAGATTTAAGACATTCCATTCACATCTGCACTTTCGTAATGGGCTACAAATAGCTTACTACTTGTTATAGATTAAAATCTAATAGAGAAAGCACATTACAACCAAATGCTACCATAAATTCAGCAATGTTGCAATTAATGACACAGTAATAATCTTTCTTGACTTGATTACATGAAATGAATTACTATAGTTAATTTTGTTGAATGAATGATTTATTTCCTAGGCTTATCTATAAAATGATCACTTTTCTTTAAAAAATTATATTAATATATCAAACACTTAAATATGTGGCACAGCAAAATGCTGAATTAATAGCAATTAAAAATGGCATACTTTCATTCCTTAAGTATGGCTAACAAGGATAGTGTAACTTGTTGAAAATTTTCACAGAAAAAAAAAATACTGTAAGTAGAACTGATTCATTCTGAACAAAAAAAATTAAAATAAATAGATGAGAAAATGTCACACTATCCCTTTTAATGTTAGGCATATTTGTTAAAATCTCTTCAATTATTATCTATTCCAGGGGCAAATTTTACATGCATTTCGATATTACTTCTAAATATTATTCTAAATAACAAAATCCTGTCTCCAGGAATGTCATAGCAATAGCAAAATGCTTATGACAGAACCATAGTCTTCTTCCAAGTATAAACCATGATGTATATAAAGTATAAACCATAGTGTCTATGTTTTTATACACCAAATTTTCTCACGATGAAACAATATTCTAAATTAATCCAGATTTGGGAAGGAATTTGCTTGATTTTCCTGTATTCAGACTGACAAGTATGTGAAGAAACTAGGACATATGGCACAAAGGCTTTTAGAACAAGAAAATATCTTTCAGAACTGACAAAAAACTTGCATCTTTAGCAGTCTGAAGCAGTTTACAAGCAGTGAAGAGAAACAAGAAAAGCAGTGCCAAATTATACGTTTCAAAGTTGGAAGAACACTATGAATTTTTTTAAATTTCAGAATATTACGGGGGTATAAATGTTTTGGTTACTTAAATTGCTTTTGTACAGTTTGAGTCAAAGTTATAAGTGTGTCCATCACCCATATGGTATGCACTGTACCCGCTATGAATTTATTTCACTGATTCTCTCCTGCTTACCTCTGAGCCAGTACCGTGAATCTCTTTTAAGCTATCATTCTATCAAGATGCCAGGGTCTCTAAAGGCATTTCTGATTGTAAGCACAAAAATCAATTCTCATTACACATTAAAAACTAAGTATCTCATTTTCCTGTACATGTTTGTTTTCAGATTCTAACAAATCTCAACAAATTCTAACAAATCTCTAACATTATCAAATGTTAGAAATTCATCTAACACGCTTTAAGAGTAAAAATGAGTTTGAGAGTAAAACTGGCATTGATAATATATAAAATAAATATAAAATACAAAACCTCCACCTAAGCAAGAGCTGCTTTCAAATTAGGCTGTTTTGGTTTTTACGTTATTAAAAATTTTTCCCCCAACTCAATGTAACCTCTACTACTTTTTCCTAAGAATATGCCAAGTTACAACATTTAAGTTTTTTTTAAAAAAGAAAAAATAGAGTTTAATAAAACAGATTTTGTGGTATTCTTATCTTTTACAATTAAATTACTAAAATTGGTCAAATTATGAAAAATAAAATGGAACACCTATGAGCTGTACTAATATTAGTTTAATATTTTAGAAAGGACATCCAGTCCCCACAAAAAAGTTTTATAAATATCAAAGTAATACAAAATAAGATCCTAACATCAATTCCATTTGTATCATGTACTACAAATCAGTTTTTAAATGAAAATGAGAAGTAATGAATCTTTAAGACCCTGTAAAAAATCTGTAATTAAATGCTCACCATAATTAATCCTCAATTGGAAACATTTCCCTCTTGGAAACTCCAAAAAAGAAAATGTGGCACTATTTATTATAGATGAAGAAAAATAACTGTTTTTGAATTCAAATGTTGATATAAACTTCTGTTAATGATTTATGTAGAACCATTGCAATAAACCTACAATTGCAAATTATATAAAAAGAATGATTACCTATCACTATTAAAAAAAGGAAGGCCATCAAAAAGAAAAACTTAGTGAAACATTCTCTACTATCTTTCACAGAGGTGCCCAATCTTTTCTAGAATACACAATGATGTGGAGCCCCACTGGAAAGTTGGGAAAAGAATAATAATTTATTGGGTCTCAATGAGTTATTTTAAAAACGGAATCTTTCTTGGCTAGATGATAGCTGCAGATAACACATAAGACGCTATAGAGAGAGTGAAAGACAAGTCAAAAACTGAAAGAAAATATCTGTAACACATATAACTAATGAAAATCAATGTCCAAAATATGTAAGGAATGCTAAAAAATCAACAACAAAAAGAAAACCTGCTGAAAAATGGGCAAAGGTACAAACAGGCATTTGAGAGAAGAGTAAACTCAAATGACCAGTAAACATAAAAATATGTTCATCCTCATTAGAATCAGGAATATAAACAAAAATCTAATGAGATAGCATTTCACAACTACTGATTGGAAAACCTTGAAATTTAGATGACACCAAGTGGTTATACCCTTATATCCTGCTGGTTGAAACATAAAATGCGTTTAGCAAACAATTTGGAATTAGCCAGTAAAGCAGAAAAATATGTGTACTCAATATTCCACTTCTAGGTATACTCCCTAGAAAGATTCTTTTGCACGTAGCCAGGAAAATGTGCACAAAAATGTTCAAAGCAGCCTTATTTTTAACAACAAATAGAAATAAGCTAAATATCCATCAGCAGATAAATTCTGATAAACTGGTACCATGGGAAACTATAGAGCAGTGAAAAATGAATAAACCATCACCACACACATCAGTATGGATAAATCTCAAAAACATAATGTTGTATCAAAAAAGCATGTTACAGATACGTACACATACAGTATAATTCATTTTAAATATAGAGTTTAAAAACATGCAAAAAAAAGTTGTGGGATATGTATTAATATATGTGTGTTTTAGGGGTGGGAGATGGAGTGGTAGGTATGCTTTCCACAAAGACAGAAGGAATAACAATAACAGACTCATAAGTCAGCACAGTTACCCTTATAGGAAACACAGGGAATGCAGTCAGGGAGGTATCACAGGAACTTCAAAAATAATGGTAATGTATGTTTCTTTAGCTGGTTAGCAGAAACACACATGTTCATTGTATTCACATTCTTTGTCTTTAGTATAAAAACTCATTATCCTATATATGTATCAAAGTTTTCCTAATTTTAAGTATTGAAAAAAATAGCCCTTATTCTTGAAAACTGTGGAAAGCAGCAATGTAAGGCTGAAAAGGGAGCTAGGTCTGATGTGGCCAGAAGAGCAAAGGAGTTGCTCCTACCTTGAGAAAATACAGTAACTAAGTGATATGTAACTGCTACATCAGCATTTCACCTACAGTTTATAAGGGATGGAACATGAGCATAAGTTGATGGCTTTAGGTAACAATCATCAGAGGAAATTAAACAAAAGAGGAATACTAAAAAATATCTAAGAGCATGCTCTTGTGGAAAATGCCAATATAGCCTTTGAACCTGGTGTCCAGAGATGGCTGCATTCTACTCTCTCCTCTGGCACCTACTGGCTTTATGAACCTGTGCAATTCTTTAACCTCTTGAGCTTCAATTTCATTACATACAAAATAAGAGTGATAATATCTATCACATAAGGTTCTTGTGGATCAAATGAGAAACGTAAAACACCTGACAGAGAGAAGACAATAAATGCAGGTCCAATCTGAAGACAAAGTTGAATCTGATCTAACTAGAGTAATAATCATGAAATGTTATTTAAAAAATGACTGACAGAAAACTCAAGTGCTAATATTAGGTCTCAAAGACAGATAACTTTTAGACAAATGGCCCTCACTTTGAAGATGGCTTAATATTTATAATGCCTTTTAGCAAAACAAAGTTAAATTGCTATTTCCCTCTCCCCACCAGGACGAGAAATATCTAAAGAACCATAGCTCATAACATGACCCACATGTGTATTTTCAATTGAAAAACTAGATCGTAAAATGCTATAAAATAAAATTAACACATCCTAAAAGCTGGTAGTGTCCGCCATTGTCATATGAAATGTTTTTTTAAAATTCTGATAAACTTATCAACACTGCAAGTCAAATGCATTTTAAAAGCAGTTCCATATGGTTATACTGAAGCATGTAATGTGCATTAAAATGTGTAAGAATTTTGTTGTGTCAACACTGAGAGTAAATAAGGTGTAGTAAATAAGAGTAAATAAGGATAGGTGGAATTCAAATATAATTATTTTTAAAACCAATCAATAAAAATATATGATACGTATGCATGTTTACATGTACAATATATATGTGCATCTATGTATATGCTTGTGTGTGTATATATGTGTCTATATATGTATCTGTCACACATTGGATAACTGGGATAGGGTAAATGTAGCCTAAATCATTTGATGATATTAAGAAATGGTTAAATTTTAAAAATATGATGAAGACATTGTTGTAAAGAAAAAGGATTCTTTATCTTCTGGAGAAATATGTGGAAACAGTCATCAATGAATTGTTATAATATATGGGATTTGCTTCAAAATTTGGGGTGGTGGTGAATGAAAGTAAGATTGAGTGACAGTAAATTGAGATTAGTTTAAGTCAGGTGATAGGTACATAGGCATTCATTGTAACTATTCTCTCTACTTCTGTATAAGACTACAATTTCCTACAATAAAGTTTAAAAACTATATGAACACAAGCAGCAAAATATTATGTAGCTAATATTAGCAAGCTGGTAATAGAACACTGATATCAGACTATACATTCAAACTTAGGAGTCCATCATGATCACCTGAGGAGCTTTTTCAAAATTTAGTCTCTGAACTATCATTGTCTTAATGAACCCTAAAGATTGAAGGAATTGTATCAAATCCTTCTGTACTGCAAGAGTGGGGAAAAGAGGCTGAGAACCACTGTGTAAACACCTTAACGGTAAGGAATATGCATTATTCGCCAATATTTATCTCAATGCCTGACACTTAAAAGATACTCAAGAAATTTTTGGTGAATTAATGATGACCTAAGGATATGTAAATGAATAGGCAAGCTTAATAGCGGCTAATTGCTAGAGTTGCAAAAAAAAAAAAAAATCATTAATATTTGATATAAAAAAATCACTCAGGTTACTGAGCTTAAAGAACATGGCTCTCTGCTTTAAGTGGAATGGATTTCCTTCATAAAGCCACAGACGAGTCACTTGAAACAGCTACAAGTAAACATCTAGAATAAAAAGTTTTAAATACACAAATTGGGTGGGGTGTGGCTAGCAAATATTCTGATTCTACAATCTGTCTTGGACAAGACAGTGCTTCTTATGTGACTAACAAAGCAAACAGCAGTCAGATTCCTTGTGCTGAAATAAGTACACTATTTGCAAAAAGGGTTGAGTATCCAAGGTTTATCCAATAAAGACACCACATTTTCCAAAGCTAAAGGGGAATACAGAATGACAAATACGCACATATATTTACATATCCCAAAAAGAAGGCATGCAACCACCTGGTATGGATTTTTGTTTTTCTGTTCTAGTAAGTACTAAATGAAGCCAAGTCTACCATCTGACCACAGGGAGCAGCAGAATACCTCAAGCAGGAGAATAATTTTAAGGTTGGGAGGAGTTTATAAACCACCTTGTCCAAACTGTTCATTGTGTTGATAAAAAAACAGAAAAACCTCTGAAAATTATTAGAGTAGCCACAGATGAACAAATGTTCTACACAGGTGCATTAGTGTTAGGTACAAAGAGCTTAGAATTAATCTTCTGAATGTTCTCATGAACAAAAACCAACAGGGTATCATAGTCTCAATTATAAACATATGTAAATATTAAAATATGTATTTCTAATAATTCTTTTCAAAATAAATTCTTCAACTGGTATTCACGAGCATCCATAATGTCATCTCACTTACTTTTTCAAAATCTTGTCCAAATGAACGATAAGCAAATAGAAGGCAGCTGTTTTCTTTCACTTATCTTTTGTGATCTCTTACAAATAGAGTACATATTATAATTACAAAAGCTATTCAATATATAATTTCCAAATGATGAAAGAATGATTGCAATATAAACTTTCCAATTCTCCTGTTAATTTGAACTGATATAAAAGCCATATTTTTCATGTGCATCTATGCGTATTATACAGAGACATATATGACAATGTAGATTTTTTTTTTAATATGGCAATCAACAAAAGGCTTATAAGTGGAAGGAGAAAAAGAGCAGGTGAGATGAGTTATCCACTTACGTTTCTACAAGGGGCTATATAAAGCTTGTTGTATACACATGGAAAATTGCCTACACAGAGAGGGAAGGGAAAAGAAAGAGGACAAACCTTTATTTCTTTCACCAAATATTCAAGTATTTCAATTATTGATCAATACTGAATCTAAGCTACTTTAATTCTGTGGAGATACAAAAATGATGTATCTATGCTTGTGAATGGAATTCTTATTCTCACCCAGTTCACCTGTATAGTCAATTTGATTTAGATTTAAAATGAGGAAATTAGATACAAAATTTGAGCTCTCAACTCCCTGCCTTTATTAGATTTTTTAGGATCTTGAAAACTGATTTTAAAAGTCTCCTAACATTGTTAAAGAGACCTAACTACTGAAATTAACATTTATTTCCACATTTGGGGAAAAATATTTCTAATATTTCTAATTGGGATAATTCAAGATCCCTAAAGGAAATTGCAAGGTAAGCCAATGATACTTTAAAAAGCTGAAAGCAGTTTGAAATTTTTTTTTTCTCCTGAAATTTACACACCAACCTTATGTAAATAAACATAATATGAGATTATCAAGTTAAGGGGCTGTTGCAAACTCTACTGCAACTCTAAAGTAAAATCCAAATTTAAGCAAGAAAATCTGCAGCCATTTACTGAACACAGTATACAGTGTTGTGAATAAAGAGTCTAAATCCTTCAGGGTAATTACACTGCTGACTGTACTATCAAATTCACAGATGGCCAGCCCCTGTCTGAAAAATTTAAAATATATAATGTGCAAAAATTTTAAATATTTAATATGCTATCATACTTTAAGTTTCTCTTCTTCTGAGGGCTTACACTAAAATCCTGAAATGCAAAAAAATTTTCACCATTTTGTTTCTTTCTCTCAAGACTAAAAATAATTAAGAATTGGGATAAGTCATTTTCATGAAAATTTAGAAACATTAATGGACACATTGATAGCTTTACATAATAACCAAAGAATTTAGATGATGGTTTAAATCTAAACCCCCCACTCCAAGAGAATTCTTCACCTACTGTTATGTACTACCACATATTTTCAACCAAGTAAACATAAGAATGTGTTTTTCAAAATTAAAAATGGGGTATGATCATCCCATCATGAACCAGCCTAAACACTGGAGTAATAATATCTAAAATAAAATCACAGAAAAATATGGTGCATGGTTAAAACTATTAATATATATTTAGGACAAAGAGTTTATTTTTCAATAAGAAAACAAGGAAAAAGAGAACCCGACCTGATCTTGTGTGCCTGCCCAATAGAACTTTCCACCATAATTAGTGCTTGTCACCTCTAAGGGGAGGAGCTTAAGCTCAGGGTAACCTCATGCAGCATAGGAAAAACAGTATAAATACCACAGGGCAGCTCTGGAGAGGCACCTTCTGCATTGCTCACCTGACCAGTGGAGGCCTCAGAAAGCTGCCAAGACACCATCTCTAGGAACTCCCAGCACCCAGGCAAGTAAGTCTATTAATTGATGCTCACTGGTGGACTTCCATGTTAGCTTGCTTGGAAACAAGCTTCAATAAATTAACTATTGGGTTTGCTTTGCGATTTTAAAAATGGCTTTCTACTAAAATGCACTCAGAAAGTTTCATTTGTGTCAGTCTATATAAGATAGTCCTAATAAAACCATATTGTACAAACTTGTCCTAATCTGAATTTAGTGTATTTTGAAACTATTGGATATCTCAGGCTATGTCAAAGATCCTGAATTATTTAATAGAGACATCCAATAATGTGTTTCTTTTTTTGTAAATCACTTTATTTTTACTTTATTACTTGACTGTGGCTTCCAAAAACAACTAAGACATATATTCATATAAATAAAAAATTATCTCTCATTAATTTATGGAATATATTCAAAATATATAGGATAAGGTAAAAAAGTAGACAACTGTATAAAGAATTCATCTGTGTAAAATTAGAATAAAACGGTCCATAACAAAGCTGTATAAAATTATTCTTTTCTGTTTTTCAGAATCCATCAGAGAATATGCTGCCAAAAATAGTCTTTCTGCTGCTAATGTCCTTGAACTTGGTTCCGTCCTTTACTACCTTTACAGGCATGAAAGGACCACTACCCAACATCAAGGCACAGTTCTTTATTCCCCACACCATGAACAGTAAAGGTAAACTGAATTGTATACTCTGCTCTATTAACCAGTTGGTGGATGCTTTCTATAGTCTTGATCTCTTTAACAAAATGCTTTTAACATCATAAATTATTTTCCAACTCCTCAATTAGCTCAAATTGTTACAACAAAGTGATTTGTGAAAAAAGTAGGTCTAGTCAAGAACATAATATCCCTTGCACAGTAAGTACAGCAGAAAGTGTATACCTGAAAGTACAATAAAAAGATATACCTGAAGAAATATTAAGAATTTTTATGTGTAGAGATCTTTTTCTCTATATGATGTTTTTACACAAATAACTACACATAATCTAGAAATATTAATCCAATCAAAATTAATCAAGCTTACAACTTTTAAATTAAAAATAACTGCCAATTGTATAAAGAGAGTAGCAGGTTTATACATCTAAATACTTAAACATTTACTTTTAAAACCTATTCAACTAGCCCATAAATACACACAAAACTGAGTCTTATCAAATAAAACCTGATGCCCCCTAAATAAATTTAATAGGGAAATGAAGCAGCAATTCTCATAATTACTTATACATTTTTAATATCATTTAGGGGTAAAATGCACAGACTTACCTGCCACATACCAGTTATGTGTGTGACCTCGGGGGAAGTTATTTATCCTCTCTGTGCCTTAGTTTCCCTATTTGTAAAATAAGGATCAGCTATCTCAAGGGGCTATACTGAAAATTAAATGAGTTAACACTTGTAAAGTACTTTAAGTGTTGCTATTACTAGTACTACTGATACTACTACTTTTATTACTTGTAATTCTACTTCTAATACTACTATTCTACTGGTATAGCCTTAGGTAAGTTTTAACTTTCTCTTTGAACCTATTCCTCATCTGGCCAGCTTTCTTGGTTACCGTGAAGGGTACTGAGATAATACCTTGTATATGTGAAGTACTGAGAGGTTTTCAAAGGAGGGCAACGTATGGGCCTCATACTCAGTAATTCGATTTAGTACCATTTGACACAAACTACCTATAAAACATCTACTAAATAATATAAACTGATTGTAGGCTTCAAATTTCCTTTCCATAATATTTTTCATTTTAGCTATATATTTTATCATATAAATAAAGCTAAGGATATTTGTCATAAACTTTAAATACTATACTTTTGGGAAAAACCATTTCAAACACAGGAAACTTGTAAGATTGTCATTTTAAGAAGAAAGATGAAATTTAAAATATTTCACAAAAGGTAGCTTAATATTTAAAAACAAATGCATAGGTGTACAACAGATACTTTTGAATGTCTCACAATATAATAAAGACAAAACTAGGAAAGAAAAAAATAAAAGACAAAGAAACTTGCTACTTTACTTGAAGGCAACAAATGCAATTTGTAATGTTATAATAAACATCACTGGATTCAATAATCTCTATGACCATAAATTCAGACTTTTTTATACTTTACCAAGATCATAATCAACATTCTTGAATTAAAAATAAAATACACCAAATTTATAAAGTTAAAAATATTTCCATCTTCTTCCCTTAATATACTATATCATCTTGGCTATTTTTACTGAACAAATGAAAATATGTTACCAAATAACATATTTGGTATGTTGTTACCAAATGAAGTTATATTTTAACTATTAACCTTGGTCTCTTTTTGATAATGCAAGGTAGAAATTCAATTCAAATATATTATCATCTACTGGCAGGTATGAATGCATTGTAACAGACACAAAAGCCCACAGGTAATACAAACAAAAACACTGAGTTGATAACAGAAATTCAAAGAGTTCCTATGTAATTCCTAGGCATATCTGCTCAACACAGACTGAAAGAGAATTCAGCCAAAACACAGTGAACTATGCTGCAGAGGATTCCACAGCTAGAGAGCAGACACAGGTGCCACAGTCTGACACATCCAACCACTATTTAAGTTTGTGCCATTTAAAAAACTTAACAGTCAGTACTCATTTTTCCTTGAGGATGGTGTCCCCCTAATCTTGAACAAATAAATTTTTTTTTCAGATGGCAAACTACAAACAGGGGCTGTCCCCCAAGGATTCAAACAGAAGTTAACTTCTTGCACTGAGAGGTTAAGGACCCATTAGTACAACATTCCAAGCCACAAAGATCACCCTGACATTGGAGTGCTAGCCTCAAATGGTGCCCAGTGCAGTTGTTTTCATTGACTTGTTTTTCCTCTTTAAGAGTAAAACAGATTTCCAGTCATACTAAGACAATTAGTTTTAGTATGAACATGATCCTTATAATCAGATTCTGAAGCAAACCTCATTCTAACATGGTTTGCATTTTTAAAAATGCAAAAAAAAAATGCTATGTTATTCTAAACCATTAAGAAATGACTTATTTATCTATTCTATTTGCAATGTATCTACATCCATTCATACATCGATGTATCATGTATATACACTAAAGTCAATCAATAAGATATGTGTTTATATGGAAATCTTTTTGAAAAATTAATTTTTCTCAGTCTTTTTCCTAATGTCATTTTTTGAAAATACATGGGAAAGCTCTATGTATTTAAATGTTTACAAATTGAAATATAACTTTAATTAGTATAAAATATAAAGATACCTAAATCTAAAACAATTGTTTCCTATTTCAGCATATGTATTTTAATGATTTGCTCTGTATTTTATATACACCAAATGTTTTTCAAATCTCAGGAACATCTTTACCTAAGAGAATAATACTAGCAACTACTGTTAGCTGACTACTTGTTGTGTGCCAGTCAATTAATATGTGAGATTTTTTATTTTAATAACTAGTGTACCAACAACTAATAGTTAAAGGGTACTATACCCATAAAAATAAGTTTTCAAAGGCAATTTACAATTCATTTCAATTCACTTACTATTAATTCCCCTTTAGTCTTCAGTGTGATTTTCTAAACCATTACAGATTTAGTTACAGTTTAAGTATATTAATCATTTTTTTCCTAACAACAACAAAAAGATGTGGCTCAAAAGTCATAGCTATAAGTCACTTTCAGGGTTTTGGCTAAACTATTCAACTACTGGGACATCTACTAAATCTACATTACTATGACCCATTTTCCAAAAGTATACGACTCTAAATCTACAAGCAGGCATTCTACTGTTTCTGAAATTTATTAAGCAGAAAATGATTGATATTAAAATTCTGCAAGTAGATTTAAAAATCAAGTAATTTTATTATCATTTTTTCTAACCATTAAATAATTTCTCTGAAAAATAATGATTATTTTTTTAGGTAGATGCTTATGATGATTACTGCCAAAAGACTGACCTGATAATACTTCCCTAATAGTATATTCCCGATGCCCACAACGCCTAGTACAACTCACCTTTGAATGACCAAAGCAGCCCTTAGACACTTCTTAAAGCACTTACCATGTGCACACCTGTTTTACTCTGTTTGTGACTGAATCCCTTAAGGACACATTCTGTGCTTTCTCCACACATGTGGCCCAATAGGATTTTTCACATCACAGGCACTAAATATGTGATTTTTGTGTTTAAGTTCAGTATATCGAATCAAACGAACTCATAGCTGTATGAAATCAAACAAATATTTATTTGTATTTAGATAAGCACTTTAATACTATTTTATGCACCTCATTCATTACATCTAATTTTCTAATTCTTTGTTTCAAGTTTAAGTCAATAACGGAGAGTATATTGACTTAAACTTGAAACACATACACACATGCACTCTCAGGTAAAAAAAAAAAAAAAAGAAAATCAACCTAAATCTAAACTATTTTCAGCAGGGCCATGGCAGATGTAAACTAGAATTAATTACATTTCTCATTTATGTCTGATAGGATAACTCTGTGAAGGAAAACTGTTATAGTTCTTAAACATTTTCTCACTTAAATTCTGCACTTGTCTTGTCTGTATTTTCTGTTAAATAGCTTTTCTTTTCTTTCCTTTCTAGGTAGATAATTTTCTACCTAAATTTTCTAATTTTCTACAAAACAAATGTGATAGTTTACCTCCACTGCACTCTATTCTGGAGGAATTCTTCAAATCCCAGCTGATTTTCATGGATCATTAAGATGTGATGAAAGTATTATGATAGCCATGGTTTTCTGAAACAATCTTCTCTAGCAGTGTTTTTTAAAACCATATAAAACATATCATCTTAAACAATTTCAGACTGGTCTGCCTACAATAGACTGAATGACACAGCAATGTCCTGTCCCAATTCAATTCATATTTTGAGAAGCAATGATTATCTTTAATGTTACTAACTATCCCCCTCTCTGGGTGGGTGTATTGGGTGTATCTTTTAGGTATACCAGTAAGAAAAGAGCAAGGTATTCCTGGTCCACCAGGCCCTGCTGGACCTCGAGGCCTCCCAGGTCCTTCTGGACCACCAGGAAAACCAGGCTATGGAAGTCCTGGACTCCAAGGAGAGCCAGGGTTGCCAGGACCACCGGGACCATCGGCCATTGGGAAGCCAGGTTTGCCAGGACTCCCAGGAAAACCAGGGGAGAGAGGACCATATGGACCAAAAGGAGATATTGGACCAGCTGGCTTACCAGGACCACGGGGCCCACCAGGACCACCTGGAATCCCTGGCCCAGCTGGACTTTCTGTGTCAGGAAAACCTGGACAACAGGGACCTACAGGAGCCCAGGGACCCAGGGGCTATCCTGGAGAAAAGGGTACACCAGGAGTCCCTGGTGTGAATGGACAGAAAGGAGAAACAGGGTATGGCGCTCCTGGCCGCCCAGGTGAGAGGGGCCTTCCAGGCCCCCAGGGTCCCATGGGACCACCTGGTCCTCCTGGAGTAGGAAAAAGGGGTGAAAATGGGTTTCCAGGACAGCCAGGTATCAAAGGTGATCGGGGTATTCCAGGAGAAAGAGGAACAACTGGCCTACCAGGTCCCCGAGGTCCTCCTGGGGAACGAGGACCAGAATGCATTGGAAAGCCAGGAGCTCCTGGAGCCCCAGGCCAGGCAGGGATTCCAGGAACAAAAGGTCTCCCTGGGGCTCCAGGAATAGCTGGGCCCCCAGGGGCTCCTGGCTTTGGGAAACCAGGCTTGCCAGGCCTGAAGGGACAAAGAGGACCTGCCGGCCTTCCAGGAGCTCCAGGTACCAAAGGAGAACAAGGGCCAGCAGGTCATCCTGGGGAGCCAGGTCTGACTGGACCCCCTGGAAATATGGGACCCCAAGGACCAAAAGGCATCCCAGGCAACCACGGCTTCCCAGGCCCTAAAGGCGAGACAGGGCCAGTTGGGCCTGCAGGATACCCTGGAGCTAAGGGAGAAAGGGGCTCCCCTGGGTTGGATGGAAAACCAGGGTACCCAGGAGAACCAGGTCTCCATGGCCCTAAGGGTAACCCAGGGTTACCAGGCCCAAAAGGTGACCCTGGAGTTGGAGGATCTCCTGGTCTCCCAGGCCCTATGGGCCCAGTGGGAGCTAAGGGAGTGCCTGGACACAACGGTGAGGCTGGTCCAAGAGGCACCCCTGGAATACCAGGAACCAGAGGCCCCATTGGGCCACCAGGCATTCCAGGATTCCCTGGAGCTAAAGGGGATCCAGGAAATCCAGGTCCACCTGGCCCAGCTGGCATAGCAACTAAGGGCCTCAATGGACCCACTGGGCCACCAGGGCTTCCAGGGCCAAGAGGCCACACTGGAGAGCCTGGCCTCCCAGGGCCCCCGGGGCCCCCAGGCCCACCAGGTCAAGCAGCCATGCCCGAGGGCTTTATAAAGGCAGGCCAAAGGCCTGGTATTTCTGGGATGCCTCTTACTAGTGCCAACCAGGGAGTAACAGGAATGCCTGTGTCTGCTTTTACTGTTACTCTCTCCAAAGCTTACCCAGCAGTAGGTACTCCCATCCCATTTGATAAGATTTTGTATAATAGGCAACAGCATTATGACCCAAGAACTGGAATCTTTACCTGTAGGATACCAGGCATATACTATTTCTCCTACCACGTGCATGTGAAAGGGACTCATGCTTGGGTAGGCCTGTATAAGAACGGCACTCCCATAATGTACACCTATGATGAATATTCCAAAGGTTACCTGGATCAGGCTTCAGGAAGTGCCATAGTCGATCTCACAGAAAATGACCAGGTGTGGCTCCAGCTGCCCAATGCAGAGTTGAATGGCCTATACTCCTCTGAGTATGTCTACTCCTCTTTCTCAGGATTCTTAGTGGCTTCCATGTAAGCACATTGCCACTGAGCTAATCTAACTCTTCTGCTTGGAAAGGCGTTTCCCCAACTCCATCCCACCCCACAAAATGCATACGGAGGTAGGCTGAAAGGAATGTGAGTAATTTTTATTTTCCAAAATACAGATTTGAGCTTTCAGATCAACAATTTCCCTCCCCTTGAAAAGTGAGCAGCAAGAGTAAACACGTGAAGACCCTCTTGAATTGAGTGAGCAATCCTAAGGCCCTTTAATATTTAAAAATTTCACCACAGAAGTCTTGCTAAGTTAAAAAAATATAAAACTAGCACCAAAAAAACCCAGAAATAAGCCTCTAAATTATATTAAAATTGATTTCAGAAACTTAGGATTTCCTTGTAAAATAAGGCTGTTTCTAATAATCAATATGAGAACTTCCAGGAAACATTCAGGAGGAAGTATCATATAACTTTATAGAACTTAAATACTTGAATATTCAAATTTAAAAGACACTGTATACCCTGAGATATTTCTGATGGTGCATTGTTCAGAGGCCTATACGGTCCCCTTCATCAAGATCTATTCAAATATACAGGTGCATATATACTTTTTAAAGTTCTCATTAAAAACCAAAATATTATGTTGAAATTAATCTGAAATGCAAGGTGCTTTAGTCAATGAATCTTTTTAAACTTTTCTGTGATTGCAGAGAAGCTTTCTATATACCCAGCACATCTTGGAATCAGGTATCTGACCTATTCTTATTTATTTAACACAAGTGTGATTAATTTGATTTCTTTAATTCCTTACTGAATCTTATGTGATATGATTTTGTGGATTTATAAAACATTAGCATATGTACCTTGTGCTTCCCACTTCAGTGAAATTATAACTAATATCAAGGGTTTCAACATTTGACTAGAAGTGAAAAGATATTATTTATTTATGCTCTGTACTGTATTTTTATATTGCTGTTTAAAACTTTTAAGCTGTGCCTCATTTATTAAAGCATGAAATGTTTTGCTACTCCTTATTTACAATGCAATAAAATCAATAAAATCAATCAATAAAATAAAAAATCAATAGATTTTTTATGCTGGATTTATTTGAAAGCAGCTATTTGCTGTTTTCAACCATTCTTTTAGGGCTTTTTATTTTACAAAGATAATAAAAGAGTAAAAAAAATAAAGTGTTGGGTGGCTTTTACAGTTGTCATGGATATGTCCTTCCAATGGGGATGGGCATTCCCACACACCCAAGCACTCAGTGTAGTCTGTGAAAAGGGACCCACAAAGCCACATGTGACCTATGAACCAGTGTCAAGAGCTGATGACTAGAAACAGAAAAGTGAGACAATCATCCCAAAGTAGTGATTTTTCTTCTGGGTAGGAAAGAAGCAGGTGGCAGACAAATATGTACTTTGAACAAATATCCTGCAGTTACTATTTATTATCTTGATATGTTTTTAGTCATAATATTTTAAATTATTTTGACAGATTGAATTACATTAAAAGGGAGGCAAGTAATTTTTATTTCAGTCAAAAGGCATTATTTTTCCAAGCTAAAAAATACTGCTCTTGAGTATCCATCATCCTATTAGTTGAATCCGTATGATCTGGTTCAAGTCACTGGGGTAACATACTATAGAGGCATCTATTTATTCCTCAGAAGCAACTTTGTGTAGCCCCAGCAAGGCTGTGAATGAAATGGTAAAACCCTGGGCTCAAGGCTGGTGCTATCTCTGCCCCCATTCTGGGTCAGCCAGTCCTGTTCCTTAAGCAAAAAGAATGAAATTTCTTCCAGCAGGCACTTTGCCCATCTGTCTACAACTAACTACACTAATGGTTACAAGTGTCACCAACCCTTCATGCCCAAGCCAGGAAACAGCAAAGCTGGAACTTCAATTTTGGGAAGCCCACAGAACAACCCTATTGGCAAACATTTTTTGTAAAAGGCAGTTTAACAGCACAAATTGGAATAACAGCAATTATGGCCATAAAACACACATGAATAAAATGACCTCTTAAAATGTAAGCAGAATCAACTTTATAACAATATATTTAAGATCAAATTAAATCCTAAGAAACATGGCAAAATAGGTAATTTCCAACTAATTCACTAGACACACAGCGTTTAAAAAACACCTATTAGGAAGCCTCTCTTCCCATTACTCACCCTTAAAAGCTGACGTTTTGTAATTGTGTTGTATACCAGCAATTATATCCTTCCAAAAATCAAATGTTTTTTGACCATTGTTGTGCTGAAAAGAAAAGTTCCAAATGTAATAAATGCAATAATTCTGTTTTTAAACATAGTTAAAAACGCTAGCAAACAATTACCATACAGATGGTCCCCAACTTAATTAAGACGGTTCACTTAAGATTTTTCAACTTTATGAAGGTGTGAAAGCGATAGATTCAGCGGAAACCACACGTTGAGTATACATATAACCATACTGTTTTTCATTTTCAGCACAGGATTCAATACATTACAGGAGATATTCAATACTTTACTATAAAATAGACTTTGTGTTAGATGATTTTGCCCAACTATAGGCTAATGTGTGAGTGTTTTGAGCACATTTAAGGAAGGCTAGGCTAACCTATGATGTTTGGTGGGTTAGGTGTATTAAATGCATTTCCAACTTAAAGATATTTTTAACTTACAATGGGTATATTGGGAGGTAACTCCACCATAAGTAAAGATGCATCTGTATTACAATATTCTAAGATAGGAATTTATGTTTAAGAAAACATAATAGATTAATAAAATTCTCATTCTCCTAAATATGATTTTAAAAAGAGAAATATTCTAGAAAATCACTGCTATATGTATACACAGATATCACTAAATATTAATATAGCTCATATACACCAAATCAAATAAAAATTCCCACTCAAAGTCTAAAAATTATAGAATATTTTGAATACATAAGTAAACTTACAATGTTATATAATTTCTGGAATGTCAGAATGTTTTACTTAACATACTAGGCATCAATGGGGCTAAGAAGCCTGAAGTCCTAAAGCCCCAAAAGCTGTCGCTTTAGAATTCAGTGCACACTTAACCTGAATTTCAATCTTAAAGAGCACCAAGTCTCTACAGGTGAGAGGAATGAGGTTGCAAATATAAATTGTGAATCATTTTTATTAATATTTTTTTAACCAGAAAGCAAATAAACATTACACTAAAACACAAAACCTTATAACCATTTGCTTCTTTGGACATTAACCAGAGTCCTTCTATCTAAATAAAGACAGACTATTAGATATTTGCCCCTAATTATATAAACTATGAAATATTTAAAGACTGATACATTTTGTTTGTAGTAACTAAAAAATAAGAAACTGACTCCATCTTGTGCTAATAAAGACTTCTACAAACATACCAAAATTACTGCACCCCAGAAATTTTTCATGAACACATGAATGTAATTCTGATTCAAAAATAAATCATTACCCGTGCTCTACTATAAACACTGTAATAGTGATTTTAAAAGACAACATATGCAAAAAGGAAAGTGATTGTGACATGTAAATCCATTTATGTTCATAGGTCTTAAGTTTTAAGTATAAACTGATTAACCAGAGACCTATTTAATCTTGGTACACAGTACAAAGGAAAAATCTATATGCATTAAACAATACTCAAAATAATGAATTTAAAAATTTCATCTCATTTTTCTGTTTTTATATTATTTAGAATGCTTATGGACACAAAATTTTCTTAATTACCTTTACTCTTTTTAATTCTGCTAGTTAAACTACTTATTTATTCTGCTAAAGAAAATATTTTTTCCAGATTCAAGTTCTGGTATATATTTTCTTTTTCTAGACTTTTGCACCCCCTGCTGGAGAATAGGTTTATTTTCCCTGGGGGAAAAAATGGTCACTGCTATTTAATTTTCCAAAAATATTTTGACCAAAGTGACCATGTTTTTCCTTCCCAGTCACCTCTGACACCACAAAGAAGAAATTAAAATCTCCACTCAAAAGTTATATATAATTAAGTCCTATGATTTATGACTAAGTACATATAATAGTTTTTAAAAAATGAGCCCCTACTCACCTTTGTTAGTAAGTCCACCACCCTGGCACATAGAAGAGCTCCTGGCAGGTCAAAATAGTTATCATAAAAATAGTACTTTCCTAAAAAAGAAAAATTATTAATTTTAAACTTGGAACAAATTAATCCCTCATGTATGTGAAAGACATGGAAACATGGCTGAAAAGATACTAGATTTTGGTTTAATTATCTGAAGAAGCCTCCATTTCAACTGAAAATGGCACATCATTTTTAAGGAAGGTTTAAAGCTTTGAGCATATTATTGTAACAAGAAATTTCGTTAAAATATGATATCTAGAAGCATTTTATTCAAAAATATTTGAGTTGTCTTTAAAAAAAATAAAAACTAAAACTAGAATATACCCCACCTATAACATGGAATAAGAAAAAGCCAAAATTTATGTTATCAAAGTCACTGAATTTCAAAACAATCAAATAGCCTAACCCTGGAGTACCAGGAAGTCCACACAGTACTGCCTTTTCATAATGTGCTGGTTGGCCTCACCTAGAGTACCACATTCAATTTTTATGCCACTTGAGATAAATTTCAATACAATATGAGAACAATAGGGTGAGGAGAGGAATAAAAATCATGTCATGTGAGGACACGGTGTGCTTATCTTAGAAAAACTCAAGAGTACAGGACAGGTACATTCCAGGATCTCACAGAGGAGAGGGATTTGATTTATTCTGTATGACCTTGGGGTAGAATGACCTCAACTAACAGGTCAGGAGCCAGTAAAACAATGTCCCAGCCTCCTGCCCCCTGGATCGACCGACCACTCTGGGAGGTCTCTGTGCTTCTTCACAGAAGTCTCAGCAGAATCCAGCACCCACTGCTCCTTCCTTCCTTCTGCATCTCTCCCTCTCATTCCCTCACTCCTGCCTACTGGGATCAAAAGTAACCACTCCTCTTTTGGGGGAACCCAACCTCACAGAGTCCCCTAGACTAACTCTTGGTACAAAGAAGAAAAAAAAACAGACCTGATAGGTTGAGCCAGATTTTAGTTTAATAATAAGAAAGTACTTTTCAAATGGTCATAACTACTCTTGAGCACATTATTATAATTGCCTGATTTGAGTCCCTTTTCCTCTCATTCATAAGCTCTGGGTCTGAAGTTATAGAACACATCTGTCTAGTCCTTTAAGGGTCTACTAAGGCATACTGTCCAGGATATTGTAAGCACTCAATAAATGTTTGTTGAATGAATGAATGATCCAATAATCAAATGGATTACTTTGGAATGGAAGGAGTATCACAAGTAAATTAGGAGAAAACTGTATGCAGAAGCCAGGGGTCTATCTCTCTGAATATCATTTAGTGCCTCTTGCCTTGTCCTGTCAATTTATTAAAAATGTATAAAAAATAAAGTCAAACTTAATTCATAATATGGCTGTGTCAGTTTGTGTCCTTTCTCTCAGTTAAAAATATTTTGGTTGATACGGTCTTCCTGTTTTTCATTCTTTCACAGCTTAAATTGTTGGGGGAATATCTCAGACTGTTTTTCATTCCTAAGAATGGTTGGGGTGGCTTTGCCAGTGTGAAGAACAAGTGATCTGGAAGAAAGGAGAGATGATATCCAATGTGCATGTCTGCCTACGCTTTGCTATGCTGTAGGACCATGCGATACTCTAGGACTTATGAGACCTAGGACAGTGGGCAAAGCTTCCCAAGGTTCATTAATCTGTGCTTTCTCTTATCTCTTGGCCTGATATCAAAGTGACCTGCCTGAACCTGATGGCCAGCTGTCCTAGGCACTGTTGAAGCAGGAAGCATCTCATCATTGCCAGTGACATACCCTTGCTTTTCTCCTCCCATTCCCCTTTCTTTGTGGGCCTTAAGAGATGAAATTCAATCCAAGAGTCAAAACACTGATTATGAGTCATGGTTGGGGTCTAATCTAATAACTCGGGGTGGTTAATGAGAAGGACTCACTGGTTCCTGCCCACAAGGAAAGAGGCTGATGTCACTCAACCATCAAACTTGGGATGAATGTTCATGGTGTGGACACAAGGAGGCTTGTTCAGCCTGGAGCTGTTAACTGGGCCCGGCTGCTCTCAATGCCTCTCTGAACACCCAAACTCTGGGACTGTACCACACGTAAGCTTCAATCTCCTCCTCCTCATAGAGCAGATAGCTCATTGTGAATGAAGTGATGAGTGAGTTCTGTTCAGTAAAACAAGCCTCTAATCAAGACCAAGTCCTTTAATCATTAAGCTTCACACATAGAAAAACTGCTCCCCAAGAACCTACTGCAACCAACTCCCTTTGTCTTAGTGGAAATGGAACAAAGGCACATGAATGACTGAGGAGAAGAGAATTACATTAGGAAAGGTTCTCACTTCTTCTGCAGATGAGTGATATTATCTCTGCTTAAAGATAAGAAAACTGATGCTAAATGTGGCTTAGTAATTACCAGAGTCACTCTATCCAGCAAGTAAGAGAGCTAATATGATCTAGGACCATCTGGCACCAAGGCCCTTATGACTTCCACTATACCAACCTATTTCTGCATAATCTACCATTTGGGGGAAAAAAATCTCAAAAGGACTTGCTCTCTAGAGATCGGCTGGCAAGGAAAACCCACCTCACACGCAGGTCAACAAACTGAACAGGGTTTATCAAATAAGTTGTCCTTACAAATGTCTATATCCATCAATGCTTTAAATTTCCTAAATGTATTGGCAGAGAACGTATTTTATGACTCTGTACCTAACTCTAAGGATTAATACACTTAATGTAGAAGGCTGCTACATATAGAGAAGCAATTGGAGTTCCTGAACATAAAGGCCTTAGTTGGCAACATGTAACAAAATTTTAAACCTATGGATCTTTAGAGCAAGTGTACTTCTAGGAATAAATTCCTAGAATAAATTCTGGATATATTTATAAAAGTGCAAAATATACATTTATGAAAACACTGCCTCAGGCTTGTTTATAAAGACAAAACAGCAGATACAACATAAATGCCCACCTAGGGGACTAATTAAATAAATCATAATACAAGCCCTGGATAGCAGAGCAGGCCAGCATTTAAAAGAATGAGGTGTACCAGCGTATGTGCTGATGACAGGCTCTCCAAGATGTAAATTAAAAAGAGCAAAGTAAATACATGATCCCTTTTGTATATCTTTAAAAAATAAACTTTGGGGAAAGGGGATTCTGGGGGACAAGGGTTGGGGACAATTACTCTTCCTTCTATTCATTTCTATGAGGAGGACAATTCTGAAAAACAGGAGTGGTAGATAATGTGAATATGGAGAGAAATGGGAGGTGGAGAAATAAAATGATTGAGCACGTAACAAACTGATAAAGAATACAGGACAGCTAAGGAATGTATTATTCCTAAGTGCTAATCTCCACTCCAGAACAAGTACAAGGAGTATCAACAAAACCTTAAATAAAGCAGTGTGAAAATGCTAACAACATTTGGAACCAGCTGCCAAACAGAAATCAGACACATCTGGGAAAAAATACATCCTACTGCTATAAGGCCAAGGCCACTCCCTTGTGCATCTGCCCAGGAGGGGGAAAGGAGGATCTTCTTTGTGTCCTCACATTGAAGGTTCAGGGTCCAAAACAAAAGGGGAGCTGCCCCTCTGGAGCCATACCTGAGCGGCAAGTCATTCCCGTGTCCGATACGAAGTGTTTCCACTCCTCCTTGCCATACGCCTCTGCCAGCGCCTCCGGAGTCATCATCTTGGTGCCATGGCTTGCCCTAGTTTTGGGAGATGATGCACATTGCTCATTAACGGTTCCCTTGAATGCCCTTTCCTCTAGCATTGTGACTGTTGATCTCTGCTGCTGCTGGAACTAACAAAGATGTTTTTTTCTGTTTTCAATTGGGTGACTTCCCTGTTTAGGATTCATTCTATAAGCCATTTCTATGGATAGTTCTAGTTTTCCCCTTTATTCCACTAACTAGCAAGTGGTTAGAAGATGCTTACTCTGAGGTCAACACTGGATGAGACACCACCATTTCCTAGAGAAGTTGTCATTTATTTATTTTTTTAAAATTTTATTTCAATAGATTTAGGGGATACAAGTAGCTTTTTGTTACCTGGATGAAATGTATAGCGATGAATCCAGGGGTTTCAGTGTATCTGCTGCCCAAATTGTATACATTGTACCCAACAGTTAATTTTTGATCACTTAGCTCCCATCTCACCCTCCCCTTTTGGTCTCCGAGGCCCATTATTTGACTCTGTGTGACCATGTATACCCATCATTTAGCTCCTGCTTATAAGTAAGTACATGCAGTATTTGTTTTTCTGTTCCTGAGATACTTCACTGAGTATAATGGCCTCCAGTTCCATTCAAGTTGTTGCAAAAGACATTATTTCATTTTTTTATGGCTGTATTCCATGGGATATATACACTACATTTTCTTTATCCACTCATCAGCTAATGGGCACTTAGGTTGATTCTGTGTCTTTGCCATTGTAAATTGTGCTGTGATAAACATAAAAGTGCCCGTGTCTTTTTGATACAATGACTTCTTTTCCTTTGGGTAGGTCTCTAGAAGTGAGATTGCTGGATCAAATGGCAGGTCTTTTAGTTCTCTGAGGAATCTCCATACTGTTTTCCATAGAGGTTGTACTAATTTACAGCCACACCGACAGGAAATATGCTTGTACAAGCCTTCCTTTTTCACCCCATCTGTGCTGACATCTTTTGTTTTTTGGCTTTTTAATAATGGCTATTCGGACAGGGGTAAGGTAGTATTTCATTGTGGTTTTAAGTTGCATTTACCCTAATGATTGGTACATTGAACATTTTCATATGTTTTATTTTTCTTTGAGGCAGAGCCTTGCTCTGTTGCACGGACTAGAGTGCCACGGTGTCCGCCTAGCTTACAGCAACCTCATACTCCTGGGCTCAAGCATGCTCCTGCCTCAGCCTTTCGAATACCTGGGACTACAGGCACACATCACCACACCTGGCTAACTTTTTCTATTTTCAGTAGAGATGGGGTCTCACTCTTGCTTAGGCTGGTCTCGAACTCCTAAGCTCAAGGGATTCTCTTGCCTCGGCCTCCCAAAGTGTTAGGATTACAGGCATGAATCACCACACCCAGCCCTTTTGCCTACTTTTTAATGGAGTTGTTTTATTTTTTGCTGATTTGAGTTCCCTGTAGATTCTGGATATTAGTCCTTTGTCAGATGTATAGTTTGTAAATATTTTCTCTTATTCTCATTATGTATTGATTATTTCTTTTGCTGTGCAAAAACTTTTTAGTTTAAGTAAGCCTCATTTATTTTTTTGTTGTATTTGCTTTTCGAGTCATAATCATCAATTCTTTGTGTAGGCCAACATCCAGAAGAGTTTTTCTTAAGTTTTCTTATAGAATTTTTATGGTATCAGATCTTACATTTAAGTCTTTAATCCATCTTGATTTAATTTTTGTGTATGGTGAGAGATAGGGATCCACTTTCATTCTTCTGCATGCAGCAATTTTCCTAACATCATTTATTGAATTGGGTATCCTTTGTCCAGTGTATGTTTTTGTCTGCTTTGTTGAAGATCAGTTGGTTGTAGGTATATGGTTTTATTTTTGGGTTCACTGTTCTGTTCCATTGATCTATGTGTCTACTTTTATACTGGTACCATGCTGTTTTAGGTACTGATAGCCTTGTAGTGTAATTTGAAGTCAGGTAATGTGATACCTCTAAGTTTGTTCTTTTTGCTTAGGATTGCTTGGCTATTTGGGCTCCTTTTTGATTCCATATGAAATTAAGGATTGTTTTTACTAATTCTGTGAAAAATGATGTTGGTATTTTGATATGAATTGCATGAAGTCTGTAAATCATTTTGGGCAGTACGGACATTTTAACAGTATTGATTCTTCTAATCCATGAGTATGGGATGTTTTTCCATTTGTTCATGTCATGTACAATTTCTTTCATTAGTGTTTTATAGTTCTCCTTGCAGAGATCTTTCAACTCCTTGGTTAAGATATTCCTAGGTATTTTTTTTTTTTTGTGCGGCAGCTATTGTGAATGGTATTGAGCTCTTGATTTGATTCTCAGCTTGACAGTTAATAGTATATAGAAATGCTATTGAATTGTGTACATTGATTTTATAACTTGAGACTTTACTGAATTTATTTATCAATTCTAGGAGTCTTTTGGAGGAGTTTTAGGGTTTTCTATACCATTTAACCATACAGATAAGATTAACATAACTGGAACAATTAGAAAACCATGGGGGTGGGGTGGGAAGCTGGATCTGGGCGCATTAGAGAAAGAGCATCATTCACCAGAGTTAGAGCGTGAGCTACACCAGGCTCACAGGAGACGTGAAGACACCTGGCACTTGAGGCCAGATGACTATGAGCACACGAGACTGCAAAGACAAAATGAAGAGCCACCTGCCCACTCAAGGACACAGCATAGCTAAAACCACATGGGGAATTGTAAGAGGAATATGTCAAAAAAGAACAACATGATGAAAAAGTAGCTATTTTCTGTGCTCAAAATTTTGCTGTTTCATCAGTTAGGACTGGTTATGAGAATATTACCCTGTAGAGAAAGAAATATAGCAATCCCCCCTTTTTCATGGTTTTCCTTTCTGTAGTTTCATTTATCCATGGCCAATCATGGCCCAAAAAATATTAAATGGAAAATTCCAGAAATAAATAATTCATAAGTTTTAAATTGTGCATCACTCTGAGTATTGTTATGATTGTTCTATTTTGTTATAAGTTACTGTTGTTAACCTCTTACTGTACCTACTTTATAAACTATAGTTTATCATAGGTATGTATGCATAGAAAAAACCAGTATATATATAGAGAGTGGTACTATTGACAGTTTCAGGCATCCACTGAGGATCTTCGAACATATCCCCCTCGGATAAGGGGAGACTACCGTAGTTGACATTTTACAGTTTATTATTATTACATTTGACAGTTTATTATGAAAAATTATAATTACAGGGAGTATCATTATTATTCTCTTGGTATTATGTTGTAGCAAAATAATATGAAGGAAAAAAGAAATGAAATAAGAAGAGCAAATGGGGGGAAAAGCACGAATAGACTCCTTTTTATAAAGAGGTTAACATTTTAGAAAGCTAATGTAAAGATGAAGGAATCCTGAATGGGAAATACAATGAGACAAGGAATCTACTGTACTGGTTGAAAGAAGGCATCAAGGAGATCAGCTATTAAAATTCAGGAGAAACTGCAGGTTAGCCAGAGCTTGAATGGAGGGCAACAGACTTTTAGGGAGGGGTGCTGGGAATGGACAGACAGAACAATGAGAGAAAGAAACAAAACTGTGGAATGCTTTTTATTCTTTTAACCATAGTTGATGACAGTCAAGTACAGTGTAAGAATCTGACGGTGGAGTTAAAGGCCACATTGTATGTGTATACATAAATACATACACACTCTATCTCTAGACGCCCGAGGAAAAAACCATGCAAATAAGTTACAAAATAATCAAAGCTGCATTGTATGTGTACGCATATGTACATACTACACTCTATCTCTAGTTGCCCGAGGAAAAAAACATGCAAATAAGTTACAAAATAATCAAAAGTGGGGCTGCACCTGCTCTAGTCAGATGCACCTTAGAGGAAGATCTGGGGGAGAGTGTGAAGGGAGTTTACTTCATGTAAAAAGAATGAGGTATGAAAAGAGAGAATATATATAAGAAGCAACCTGTGCTTAGAGTCTTCTCCTTTGACTCCGATCGTGTTTGTATAAATATTTAATAATAAACAGCAGAGCTTCGTGGCTATGTTGACTTGCCTGTACTATTAGTACTGAGGAAAAAACAGATGCTCATCCCCTGGTACACTAGGAAAGGCTCAAAGCGGCAATAGCAGCTGCATGTCAGACCCTTCCCGACACTTGGAAGGTTGGGCCCACTCAGAGAGAAGGGAAAGAAAGAAAGTCAGCATTGAGTGTGGAAGAGACTGATGAGGACTGGAACAGTCCAGAAGGTGCTAAGACACAACATAAGCCCTGCATGATAGGAGAAAACTTGGATTAATGGAAGAACAGGTGTGCATAGACAACCAAACCCTACCCAATATCCATTCTCTCCTTCCTCCTTAATAAAAAGAACTCTGATTTTATTCTAGGCACCTACATACCCAGCTAAACAATATAATTCCCAGGTTCTTTTGCAGTAAGGGGTGGTCAATGAATAGAAGTTATTAACTTTCTATTGTATTTCCTGCAAATATTTCTAATGAGCTAAACTTAAAGGAACTAGACCTTTAAATCTAATGCTCACAGATTTGTATTTAATAGTTTACACGATTCACACAAGGACATGTAATTAGACAGATAATCTGTCATCTTATTGACTAAGATAATAATCTTATTTAACCCATACTTTAAGGGTCATATGCTACCTAGTAATAAAGTATCCTGGAGGAAGTAAAGTTTTGATTTCAGAACTAAATTTTATTACCTGAGCACAGTGCCATTATCTGCAAGTTTAATGAAGTTTCCATCTTCCAGATCCAATGCTAAACCCTTGCAGCTAAAACAGAAAAGTTTTATTATCAATCAGTTCATATCTTTAGCCAACCTAAGAAATAACAGTCTAAATTTTTAAAAAGTCACAACGCTAAAAAAAGATTCTCCCACCCAGCTGAATGATATGTTAACCACACAAATAAGAATATCCAAGAATTGTAAAAGTAAATATCCACCACAGAGCAGGCACATACAGAAAATTGTTATGTAGGCAAACAAAGGGCAGCATGCTTAGTTTGTAAAATATTTAGGCTTTCAAAAAGATGAGTCTCAAAAGAGAGAAAAAAAACCCCTGAACATCAACCCATGCCTCTTTCAAAATGTGCAAATGCGGCTGGGTTAGGTGGCTCACGCCTGTAATACTAGCACTCTGGGAGGCCCAGGCAGGTGGATCGTTTGACCTCAGGAGTTCAAGACCAGCTTGAGCAAGAGTGAGACCTCCGTCTCTACTAAAAAAATAGAAAGAAATTAGCTGGACAACTAAAAATATATAGAAAAAATTAGCCGGGCATGGTGGCGCATGCCTGTAGTCCCAGCTACTTGGGAGGCTGAGGCAGTAGGATCACTTGAGCCCAGGAGTTTGAGGTCGTTGTAAGCCAGGTTGACGCCACGGCACTCTAGCCCGGGCAACAGAGTGAGACTCTGTCTCAAAAGAAAAAAAAAAAAAAAGAAGTGCAAATGTATTCCATTAAATAAGATACATATATACACACTCTCCCTCTTACAGTCTATAAGTTAAGCTTTTAGCCAGAGTCTTTTCTATACTCTTTAGAATTTTCCTCAGTTTATGTCAGGTTATAAGAACTTGCCTGCTGGGCAAGGCAAATTGCTGAAAACCACTAAAATAAAGTCAAATACTAAGTTGTAGATTCTCCCCTGAAAAGACTTGTGGGATTTGGGGAGAAAAGTGAGTATAGATTTATTATTATGAATAATAAAAGCAAAGAGGCATAATGGCTACCAAATACCAAGGGAATTTAAGAAAAAAATGACAGGGTACTTTAGAAACATTATTTACTTGTGCTCACCAAGTATTGAAAGAATATATACTAGATGAACATTATGCATGTATTTTTCATGTGTTTTAGGATTATCATTAATTTTAAACTGAACAATTTAGTGGCTTAGGATTTTTGTTTGTTTTTGTTGTTTAAATGAAGAAGAAAGACAAAGGACGCCATGGGAAGTTAAGAATCCTAAATCAGGAAGGGAGTATACAGTTAGAGTCTTAGACAAGAATGTCTATCCAAATTACAGAAAATCGAATGTCCTAATTCAGACACTTACATAAAACATGATGATTCCTCCTTTTCTCTTACAGTTCTTAATTTGAAGAGTAAGAAAACAAACTTTTTTCCCTCAAAGACGTAAATTTTAGAGACAGTTCTTAACCTCTGAAACTCTTAATTATAACAAAATTAAATCATACCAAAATATCCTAATTAGTCACACAAGCTCTTACCTTATTTTCACATTAAGCCAAGGTCTAAACTTGTTAAAAGTAGCAAAGACTTTTAATTCATTAAACACAAAAATTTTAGTATAGAAGGCATTTTGTCCTTTGACTCAATTTCACATTTCATGTTCTACCTTCATAGAAAAGGAAGCATTAAAATCTTATCAGCAACAATTAAGAAGCACAGGGAATGTGCAGATCTTAAAAAAAAAAAAAAAAGAAAAAAAGAAAAGAACTTACCAGAAATCCCAATCCTCTGGGGTCACACTGAGCAACTCCTTATCATACCCTCTCTCCTTAACTAGGAACTGAGCAAAGCTATTATAAATGAGCTGAAAATAAGGGGAAGAAAAAAAGATTAAATATAAAACTCACTATTCATTCTTAATTTCACAGACCTGAAAACCTAATGGACTCACTGGTGGGGGCAGGTAGGAGGAGGGAAATATTTGCAATTGTGCAGTTTAATCCTCCTGCACAAGAAACTTATCAACCCCTGTGAGCCCCAGGCAGCTGTCCTGTTCAAAATTATACAACCAAGGACAATTATTAATCCTACTCCCAAATACTAAAGTGTTGGAGATCATCACTTAAGACGTGACAAAGCTTTGTAAACTTATTTAACATATCACTAAGACAATAAACATGTTGACCATTTTATCATTGCATCAGTCCTTGGTCCATCCTTGCCAGAAAGGCCCCATTCCAGGGTAGTCTTGAAGTGAAATACGCATGGGGACCAGGCAGGTGATCTAAAGGAGGAATCATGAAGCCTCTATCTCATATAGAAAGTATCTCCTATTTCTCCACTAAAGCAACAGAGGAAAGAGGACAAAGGAGCCTTTGGAAGCAAGTACAATGAATTATAGAAGCTCTGCTGATTGTTGACAGATCTATTTCTTGACAACAAAAATTCTAGGTTCTTGAGTGAAATATCAGGTTTTTGTTGTTGTTGTTGTTTTTTAAAGAGGTGGCTCAATTTTAAAAGAACTGTGCAGACCAAACAAAAAGCGGAGAGAAGGTAGATGAAGGTCCACTTTACTGTACCTCAGAAGAGTGTTCTTAGGCCACTGTCAGATACACTTGAACCTGAGGCAGAGCAGTGGTCTGGGGTAGGTCTCAGCAGTGTCCAAAAGGACACGCTGAACAATCTGACTCTTCTGTAGATGTTAACTCATGACAGGTTTTGATAATGTGGCATGCTACTAGGGGGAAGAGGGCATCAGAAAGTGAGGGAAGGTGTCCCTGGGGAGGTGAGATTGACACTGATACCTAGATGTAGCAGTTAGCTGAGTGAACCGAAGGGGATGGGGGTGGGGTGGACAACAAAGGTCCAGAAACTGTGGCTTGCACACAGCTGGAGTTGGGGGGCTGGGATCTGAGTGTCAGGTGATGAGGGTGGAGAAGCAAAGGCTCCTTATCAAGTAGAGCTCCACTGTCATAAAGTTAATTAAAATCACTATACATGTACTCCTGTCCAATGCAATCTAACCCTAATCCAGGTTAACTGTTAATAGGCCTACATTATGACAACCCTATACAGGAACCTTCTCAACCTTGGTGGTGATTCAGAACCACAGATGACACATCTTAAAACCACCTAGAGATTCCAAGCCTACAGGATAAGGAGCAGCCCAGGTAGGGCACCTGTAGGATTCCTGAAGCCCAAAGAGGACTAAAAGCCACTGACTCACATGTTTTATGGATTTTAATCATTAAAAAAAAAACAATAAAAAATTTACTAAGTCAATCTGAGGTACAAAGTACTACAGACAATAAAAAGCATACAACATGATGCTACTTGGAACCAGCACCGTGGGGTTAACAGAAGTGCTTAGAGCAGTGCCTGGCATACAGGTAAATCCAATTTAAGTATTTGCTATTATTATGTCATATATTTTTGTTAAAAAACAAAAACACCGCCCTGACTTGTAGCATTTACCTATTTCTGTGGTATAAATACTCTCAGCATAGCCTGTTTCATGCTACCAACAGTTTACCTGCTTGCACAATTCCTGAATATTTAATAATCAGCTTTCACAAGCCCCTAAGAGCCAGCTATTGTACACCATTAGACTTGCCTCTGGTCAAGACACTTTATTCAGTCTCAGACAACTGGAGTTTCTCACCCTTTGGCAATAACATTAGTCTAAGATATGGGCATGTGATTCCAGTAGGGTTGGACTCCTTCCTGGGAGAAAGGAGCATGCCCCTTTTGCATCAGGGGCATCCACAGCTGTGTTCCTTACCTCGCGGAGGAAACATTTCTGCAATAGGAGAGGGGGGCCAATGCACAGGGAGAAGCCAAGAAAAGCAGGGAGTTTGTACTTTGAAACCCCTGGTCTGGGCCCAAGTCTTCTTGCAGCTTGTCCTGAGATTCTGTTAAGTGCCCCCTGAAGCTTTCACAGAACAGGGTCCTCCAGGACCTCCTCTCCCAGCCTCAGTTGTACTTGCTCCCTCCCACTCTCACATGACCAATAACAACACACACTCCACAGCAGTTGTAAATTAGTGCTCTGTGGGCCATCTGTAGCCCACACATTGTTTGGTTCCCACTTAAGGTTGCCAGATAAAATAAAGAATACTAGGTAAATGTGATTTTCAAATAAACAAATTTTTAGTATAACCATGTCCCATGCAATATTTGGGACCCCACTCTCTCACTCACTCACACATTTTAGGTTAACCTCCTGGTACCAGGAGAACACAGCCATCATTGTTCATTGTGTCTTCTACAATGCTTTTGCTGAGGCCCTGGGTTTGCACAACACGAGGCCCCGCTGACTTCTGCAACTCCCCACCTTGTGCTTACGTTCCCGGCAGCTCGTGGTGCTGCCACTCACCTCTAGGTCCTGGCCCTCGGTGGACTTCCTCTGCCTAAATGCTCCTTTCCTCCGCCTCGCCTGCCAGTTCCAGGCCTCACCTCGCCTCACCTCCATGTTTCAGGGCACCAAGCAAACAGCATGGTGGGGAGGGCAGAAATCCACTGCCAGACTACTGTGCTGGGTGGCCCTGGATCCGCTACTTAACTTTCCTGTTCCGCCTCATTCACATCTCCAAATAGTGACTGTGCTGATATTACCTACCTCACAGGGATGTCATAAAGATTTAATCAGTTCACATAATCAGAATGCTTATTAGAATCGTGACTGTGTCATTTTCAGTTTTTAATTCATTCATCCACAATTATTGATTGGGCTCAGGATATTCCCAACACTAAGCTCAGCACACAGACCATACAATAAACTGTCACAGATACCAATGTCAAGGAGTCATCACTCTAGGCCCGGGGGATGAGTCTGACAAGTAAACAAAAAATGTTAATACTATGCCATAAGTGCTATGGGAAATTAGTCTTATGGAAAACTGGAGGTGGGATTGGAGTGGAGGGGCAAACTCCAGGGACCCTGGGAAGTTTTCCAAAGGGGAAAGATATTTCAGATGAGACCTGACAGGATGAAGTTACTATGTGGAAGGGAGGAGACCCCTCCCAGGAAGGAGGAGACAAGGTCCAGGAAATACTTTTCCCCACAGTGGCATAAGACTAAGTCTTCGGCATCTTTTGCCTTCAGCGTGAGGCTGCTTGAAGTATCTTCAACTTCTAGCCTGGTGCTCAGCACACTGTGAGACTTAAAAGATTTTCACACCAAACAGGATCCAAAATTCATTAGGTAACTGTTTTCAACCTTTAAACATCACTCATATTCCAGGTTTATAATAAAAAATCCTTGTCTTTGAGGATCTTGTATTCTGAAGTGTTATGCTCACACAAGGACAAAACTAGCTCTAACATGACAGGAGTTTATCAAGACATCCTCCATAGGAAGGTGACTAGAGAGGAGGGGCACAAAAATGTGAACCAGAAGGGAACTTAAAAGGCACAGAGGGATGGAAAATATCAATCACTGACCTAAGGGAAGTTGTGGCCAAAGGATCAAAAAGTAAAGAAAAACTTTCTGTATGACTAAGGATAAGAGACCTGTATGGTAGGAAAGCAGAAAAGTATAATAGCAGGAAAAGTACATTTTTTTCTTTTAGCATCTGTGCATAGAAAACACACAAGCAATTTAGGCAGCCACTCATTTTTGACCTCTGAAGTATACCTGAACTGACTGGGGCACTGACATCGCCACAATGAGGAGCAGCCTGGCTGATGTCTGCACCATAATCTAAGAGTTCTGCCCATAAATGGTGAGGTTTCGAAATGGTTCGAAATGTATTTGCCAGGTACTACTCTAAGCATTATATATCTATTACCCATTTAATCCTTGTAGCAATCATTTGGGATAAATCCAATTATTAGCCCCATTTTATAGATGCAAAAACTGAGAAGAAAAACAGGTTAGGGCACTGGCCCAAAGTCACAGCTAGTAACTGTGGGGCTGGTGTCCTAAGCTAGGCAGTCTGGCTGAGGAGTCCTCGCTTTGACCACTGTGCTCACAACCAGCTCTTTTTCTGTCTGGATGCTTAGATCTTGGGCTAAGGAAAATTCTGTTAACTTTTCACAATTAGTTTCCTTGTGAAACCAAAGGTTTGCGGGAAGGAGGACAATTAATTTGAGGGGACAGGTCTGAAATCATACATACTCCTATTTCCCCCTACCTCAGAGCACAGTGGGAACCCAAACTTCGCAGCACTTTATTCAAAGTGCACCGAGCATGTAGTAGGTGCACAATAAATGTCTGTTTTCTTCTCTTGGTAAAAGGCAAAATCAGGGCTAAGATTTTAATGACTTTTCAACTAGTGTTCCTTCCAGTACACTACACAATCTCTCCCTGACTGCAGTTTAAACACTGATTGGTGGTTACTTGGTCATGCAAATGGAAAAATGCAGCCATGGAAAATCCAAGTCGCAAACCAGGTGGCTGTACCCTACTCTCAACTAGTGCCCAGAATGACCAGCAGAGAAGTTCCAAGACACGGGATCTGCAAAGACACCCCCAGTATCCCCGGCCCCGCCCCTCCCCTGCCCTAGAAATCGCTTCCCCAGTCCAATCTTGCACAACTTGCCCTCTTCGTTCCTTTTCTTCCCTACCCCTCTCTCAACCTCACTAAAGGCTGGGCTCCATAAGCCGGTCCCCACGCACCGGCGAGAAGCGGGGGATGCACACTTCCGCCAGCGTCGCGGTGGGAGGCCGAGTTCCGCAGAAAGGCTCGAGCCGCCGCCCAAGCCAGGAGGAAACTCTAGCCTCTCCGCCATGGAGGCTGCACGCACGCCGTGCGCCCGGGGCAGCCCGCGCCACTCACCGGGGCGCTCTCGGGCAGGTTGTAGCGACACAGAGTGTGGTCCAGGTCGAAGCCGACCACGTCGCAGGCGGCCAGGGAGAAGTGCTGAGCCATGGCTGCGCTGGGAGCACCGGGAAGCGCCTCGGCCGGCGAAGGAGCGACGAGCGCGCCGCCAGGACGCCGCAGGACAGGACCCAGCCGGACGCGGCGGGCGAGGCGGGGCGACGCGGGGCGGGGCCGCGGGGGCGCAGGCACCTGGCGCGGCTGCCGCTAGCGCTTCCCGCGCGCTCGAGCGCCGCCCCTCGCGCAGCCGGCGTCCTGGGCCGCGCCGGGTAGAGTCTTGAGCTGTGCGTGCGCCCGACACCCGGACGCCCGCGCCCGCTGCTCCTTCCCCGACCCGGACTCCCGAAGGTCGGTGGCGACCGGGAGCCGTGCTACCGCTGCGCAGCTAGGGCCTGTTGGCGCGTAGCCCTTGCCTGGGGTTACCACAGAATTAACTGAACTCTCCGTGGTCTTCAAAAGCGCCTCAGGAACCAGGAGGTCATGAAGTTAGACATGACCCGTTACTCTTGTGTGCAGAGTAGTGTGAGATTATGGAGAAAATTTCATCCACTGATATCCCTCTGACCCAATTAGTCTACATAATGGTAAGTCTTCTCGCCCACATGATGTCTGACAGTGGGTTAAGCCGAAAACTTAATATTACATAGTTTCTTAAGTGGTAAAATGGAAAAGAGACCTTTCACCATTCCATCCCCTGGAGAGCGTTAGAAAATAAGTTTATTAGACGTCGTGAAGGACTATTTTGCAAAATGGCACTGGTTAAAGAAACCAATATTGGTTATTTGATGATCCTATTTTTTATTGTAATGAATTTTTTCTACGAAAGGACTTCAGAAACTTCATAGGAATATATAGAGCATACTATGGAAGAAATAATTCTTACAAACAGGTTTTAAGGTTTTATAGACTACAAAATGATTTGAGTGACTATATGCTCAATTCTCTCAAGGACTGTGTATAAGTAGTATCATTTTAGTTACAAAGGAGAAAAATTAATCCATTGCATACATACAAGGGATGCTTTAGATCAGCAATCCTACCCTTTTTGGCACCAGGGACCGGTTTCATGGAAGACAGTTTTACCACGGACAGGAGTAAGGAATTCAGGTGGTGATGCCTGCAATGGGGAACGGCTGTAAATACAGATGAAGCTTCGCTGGCTCCCCGACTCCCATGCTACTCACCTCCTGCTGTGCAGCTCAGTTCCTAAGTAGTTTCATGAAAGACAATTTTCCCACAGACAGGGCAGGGGAGGGAGGCGGAGCTCAGGCTCTGATGCTTCGCCAGGTTCCTAACAGGCTAGGGACCCAGACCGGTACTGGCTGTGGCCCAGGGATTGGGGACCACAGCTTTAGAGCATTTGCTTCTCTCCATGATTCTCTACATGTGAAGGACTACCACTATGAGATCTTTACTAAACAGTTTCTCATCTAAAAGGGAAAATACAAATCTAGTATCTTTATAATGCTTCTGTTTTAAACTTAAGGAACACTTTGTCCAATGTGAAAAAATGATAGTCATGACATAATGAAAATGTAATTGATTTACAATTACACTGAACCCTTACAAACACTAATCCTTGTGAGGCTAATAGACCAATCAGGGGATTAATTTAGTGCAATGGATAGTTCAATCAGGTAGGAGGACATTTAACTATACCTAGTGAGCACATTTGAATAAGTGGATGACTTGTTCCATTAAAACCATTAAAAGTCCCAAACAAATCTCCCTGGAATAGGAACAGGAAAGAATCTTCAAGAAGCTTTAGCTGTTCACTGATAGCAGCCCAACCACCATGTCTTTAATGTCTGTGAACCAAAAGAGGAAAAGCTGGATTGTTCCGTAGCTTGTTGGCTGTGAAACAGGCCTTAGCATTCCTCTTTGTCCCCTGCAGTAGAATGCTACCAAAGCCAAACTCCCAGATAGACTATACATTGAAGGCCACGAGTCTCCTTGGAGGTTATCTTGTTTTATTGTGGGAATAGGCACTTCCCTTAGTAATATAAATGTACTAGTACATTCATTGCCAAAGGGAAGAGTGTAAAAGTATTGCTTTTTGATGACTTTGCAAAAAAGTCCCCTTACTAAACCTCTTGAGTGTGCTGAACTGCAGATGGGAAATTCACTGGGGTGAAGGGAAGGAAGGAACCTGGGGCACTCTTAAAGAAAGAGGAGAAGACCCTTAGGTCTCTAACCAGGTGGCCCTGGGCCTGGAGTTGGCTGTTAGGCATGTGCTTTAGCAGTCATATCTACTTGCTGAATAACAATGTATAATTCCTGTATTCCTCAAACCTACCCAAAGAGCCCTTGGGCTAGAGAGTCCACATGATTTACACTTTGTGGGAGAATTTTGCAAATTTTGCAAGCCTTCATCCTGGAGGCTTGTGTTCCTCCTTGAGCCCCACTCATCTTTCCTGCCCACTACCTCAAACCTCAGTCTAATTCCTCTAAGAACATAGGGGATGGGTCCCTTCTCTTCTGCCATTCCCTACCTAACTCTGAGCTTACATACAAATATTCACTTTAATTGTTTCATAAACAAATTAAACTTTATTTTAAAATAAAGATATTTCATTTTCCCTGCACATTAAACTTTTATCAAACTTAGTGATGAAATACCATAGCTCTTCTATCAACTAAAAGTTCAGTCTTCTACTCAGCTACCAATTAATTTCTTTTTCTTTGAGCAACATGTTAAATATAGTATGTCAGTGTTACGGGCTGAATTGTGTCCCCAGCCAATTTATATATTGCAGTCTTGACCCCCAATGTGACTATATTTGGAGATAGGGCCTTTAAGGAGGTGGTTCAAGGATAAATAAGGTCATAAGGGTGGGGCAATAATCCAATAGGATTAGTGTTCTTATAAGAAGAGGAAGAGATACCAGAGATTTCAAGAACAGAAGAAAAACCCCATGAAGAGCCACAAGAAGATGGCTATCCGTAAGCCAAGGAGAGAGGCCTCACCAGAAACCAACCCTGACAGCACCTTGATCTTGGGCTTCTGGCCTTCAGAATGTGAGAAGATATAATAACTTTTTGTTGTTTAAGCCACCCAGTGTGTGGTATTCTGTTACAGCAATCTGAGCAGACTGAAACAGTCAATAATGAGAGTTGACTCTAATCTTGTGTTAAATATAGCAAATAATATTTGCCCTTTAAAAGCTCCATAAAGGATCTCTGGCTTATGTTATTTGTTGACATTTTAAATTTGGGTACTTTTACTTACATGTAATAGTAATAACATGTAAAATTTTACTTTTTTATTTTTAGTATTCCATGTACTGTTTTTTTAAATAACTAAGAAGTTATGTAATAATTTAGAAATACTCAGAGATAGGAAGTTATGATATTGCTAATTTTCTAGAATTAAATTTTATCATTTCAGCTGACCTGTCTTTTAATAAACATAATTCTATAATTTAGCAACTTTTCCTTTAGGTGTGACTTTTATTTAATTTATTATTAAAACTTTGTGATATAACAACTTAAGTTTTAGACTCTAATAACTCACTAAATAATCTTTTGTGAATTTATAATACTATATTTTAACATCTACATAGTAAATATTATTTTCCAAACTGTTATTTTGGGGAAGGAGGAGAATGGCCTGTTTATTTTTTCATTAGTTTAAAATGTACTTTTCTAAATAGTCCAAATAAACTATTGTAATGTTCAACTTTTTATATACCCTAATCTAATCTACATGTTTTCTCTGGCCCATATAATTTATTTAATGGGTAACAAGAAAGTTTATTTAATAATCTGAAAAAAATGAGGAAATGCAAATGCCTAAAAACTAATCTCTGTGGCATTTAAATATTAGACATTTAGCTAAATAGAACCAAAAGCTGATTTGTAATACTGCAATGAGGCCTTTAGATGGCAGTAGTTCTGCATTAGGATAATTTTCATTTGATTGCAATCTTAAAATCTTTAAATATAAAGATTTTTAATAAAAAAATTAATAAAAAATACTTCCTTTTCTACTGTCCATTTCTGTTCTTGCCACAAGAAGAGAAGCCTACTTAGAAATTTCACTGCGTTTTTTGCATGTGTATTTATTTTTGATGATGGAGAGGGAAGATATGAGAGGAAAAAGTCCTTTAGTAGGAAACTTCTTATAAAGGTTGTGTCTGGATAAAGAACCAATGTTTAAAATATGAAACAAGTTCCTCTTGGATAGAGAGCTAAAACATTAAATGGCAGAATTGTTATTCAAAAGACGTCAAATGATGGAGCAATGGATTGAAATTTAATTAGAATAAATGTTAAGATTTGCTTTAAGGTTCAAATAATCAACTTTAACAATATATGACGGGGAACCTTGATTTACCAGTAGTTAAGTTGGAAATAAAATGTAGACAAACTCAAGGTAAACTCAACTAGTTCTAGTTTAAACTTAGTGTCTCTTTTTTTGATTGACAGCCACTTCACAATATTTCCCTTTGCCCTTAGCTGTTCTTTTTGGGGTATGGGGATTCTATTAGTTAATTGCAGAAGGGCTAACATACTGTGAAGGAATCTGAGGAGAGGATTTTGGTCCTTGGTTAATGGCATCCATACACATGGCTTTTTCTGAACTAGACCATCCCTGGTGGTCTTTGGTTGCCTTAGGCCACACTGGCCACACTGCCAGTAACCACACCTGCTGCATAAACTCTGAAACACTTGTAGTTACAGTGATGTCAGAAAAATGTTGTTTTGACCCAAGCCATGAGACCATTTCAGGCTTGCCACTCCACACTCAGCTAACCTCTGCATCTCTCTTGCACAGTCACAGGAAATGTTCGGCTTTAGGACCACAGAGAAAGAGATGTATATGCTGTGGTGAGGGAAGGCACTGTGGCTACCTCAGACCCTCTCTCTATCTAGATGTGACCCAGTGTTCCTATTCTAGTCACTGTTCCATATTGTCACAGGACACCTGCAAAGCTGTTTTCTCTAAGAATCATAAATGTTAATCAGGACCCACTTCTCTCTACTGTTGGATCCCCAAGATCATGGGGGGTGGAGTGCTATTGTTTCCCATGCAGGGACTTTAACCTTGCAGTGGGACAGGGTTCATTATCATGTTCTCTGTCCTGTTTCCCTGAGACTAACATTCCCAGATAAAATACAGAATCCCCAATTAAATTTGAATGTCCCAAATATTATGTGGAACATACTAATACTAAAAAATTATTCATCATTTATCTAAAATTCAAATTTATATTGACATCCAATATTTTTATTTGCTAATTTTGGCAACCCTACCTTAGATAGTAGTACCTACTCTATATTCATTTTCAGGCAAACTTTTTTGAAATTTTTTTGTAGCGATTTTTCTTTTCTTTCAGAAAGCACAAAACTTACAAATTAAATTTGCTTTGGTGTTTGTTACAGGCTGAATGTGTCCCTCCAAAATTCATATGTTAAAGACCTAACCCTTAGTACCTCACAGTGTGACTGTGTTTGGAGATAGGGCCTTCAAAGAGGTGATGACCTTAAAATGAGGCTGTAGGGTGGGCCCCAATCCAATCTGGTTGGTGTCCATGTAAGAAGAGGAAATTTGGACACATAAAGAGACAGCAGGGATGCACAAGGAAAGACTGTGTGAGGACACAGCAAGAAGAAAAAGAAAAGCCATGTGAAGGCACTGTGAGAAAGTAGCAATTTACAAACCAAGGCAGGCCCCAGAAGAAACCAAACCTGCTGACACCTTAATCTTGGACTTCTAGCCTCCAGAATGGTGAAAAATAAAACTTTTGTTGTTTAATCCACCCAGTCCATGGTATTTTGTTGTGGCAGCCCTAATAAACTAATACAGCATTCAAGACTATTTCTCTACTCTAAGAGTCTAGAGTTCATTCTGGAAAACAAGACCAAAAATTGTTTCTCTTTTCTGCTATAGAAGATCTTCCCTTGAGGGATAGACTGAGAAAAAGTATGGCTGCTTCCTGAATGGAGGGGAAAATTTGAAGCCAAAAGACTTCAATCAATATCTTAATGTTACAGTAGTATGGGCAAAATCTATAAATGAAGATATAATAGAAACATTTAAGCCAGGCCTTCTTGTCTAGGGATTGGTGTTTCTAAGAGATTATGGGAAATTTGTGAGATGGTCTTTGTGTCTGGTTAGTATTTTGGTGGTAATAGTCCAAATAATATGTGAGTCACCACATTGAAATGGTTCTTATATCCACAGACATCCTTTCCTCTTTTCCACTTATGTCTTGATTCTAAATTTTCAAATATCTAGGTGAGTTAAAGTTTTGAGTCTTCAAGGGCATTCCAAACATGAACATATTTCAGGAATCATTTATACATTGTGATCCAATCAATGTGGAGTTCCCATGGCTCAGCCTTGAATGTATTACTTCCTTGTCTTCAAACCTCTTGAGCAATATGTTTACTTTCATGACTTAAATGACGGAAGGCACCCAAGAAGAGCTAATTATATCAAAAGAGCAATCAATCATTCATTTATAAATTCTTATTGAATTTGTCAGACATTGTCCTTGGCTTTTCTTGCTCAGAGCACCAGAGTCCCATCTGCAATATTAGCTAGACTTGAGAAATTGAACTATGACAGTACATAAGAAGAAACCTTGAACTAGGGATGTTAGGAAGCTACCAGACACTTAAGCTAAAAAATGACATAATTCATATCACATACTCTATGGTGTACAATTATATGCATATACATATGCAACAAAATAGAAAAGTTAAATGCTGATATGACATTTGTTTTCAACTTATTCTTGAAAAATTACTGGAAACTTTTTTGTTATGGTAAGATAAAGCTGTTAGGTCAAGCTTTCTCCTTCCAAGTTTACCTGGTTTTATAGGTCTTGTCCTACACCATTGTGCACTGAGATATTGAGTTCTCATGTCTTTTTAATTACTATTTGCAGAAAATTTATAATTACTCAAAAGTTGCTCTAAATATTGTGCCTTTCTCATGGATGGCTTGTCCTACAAGCAGAGCCTGAGACAAGGATTTGGCTGCAGGTGGTGTATTAGGAAGTGATCCCAGAAATAAGCAGTAAAGTATAATAGTAGAAAGAGAGAGCCAATAACAATACAAAAAGGCAATGTCAAGGTCACTGTTACAGGCAACAGTGTTTCAATTCTGCTGGCATGTCCCATGAAACACAAAGGACCCCTCTCTAAATTGTCCACCAGAAGGAGGAGAGGCTGAGTGTTTATCCACTGGCTCCTATTCACTCATGGTTGAAGGTTACCCACCCACCATACATCAGGCTGTGCTTGAGCTTAGGTTCCTATGGCCTCAGCGAAGGCCCTCAGGCACAAAGGAGAAAGACCTTGCATGGCTCTGTTGAAGCGGGTGACTGCTAGTATGCTGAGTCTGAATTGACATGAAAATGACTATATGTGAACTGTGGCTGAAATCAGAGGTGGGCTAAGGGCATGTAACACGGGGCACCAGTGCCATCCACTACAGTGGATATTCTTGTAAATGCTTATTCATTTCAGTATAGTCTGCAAAACTTAATCCACTCTATAAGAATTTGCCTGGGTATGGTGTCTCCATCTTTTGGTGAGTCTGTCTCTAATCCACAATTCATCCTGTATCTTCTCTTTCTGTTCCATCGGTGGTGTACTCTAGTCTCTGCCCTAAGGCAAAGTACTAAAACTCAATGGAAACTACCACAAATGTTTTAGTCCAGCACTTTCCAAATGTATTCATATCATGGCTCACATAGAAAATTGTAATGTTTATTTAGCATGCTGAGGTGAACAGAGAAAGCTGGCCCAGGTGGGTTGGGCAGCCTGGGCTCATGATGCTCTGGGCTTCCTCTGAGGTCCACAGGGCAGGGCTGATCAGTATCTTAGCATAAATAAAACTGGGTATGTCCTGGATACGTTGGTTGAAATGTTCTGACATATTCTATTGAATCAGTTTTTAGTTTTTCTTTTTAAATCATAATGAACTCTTGATTTCTTACTTCTTAGTTCAGTTTAGCAAATGTTTATTGAGAATCTACTGTATGCCAGGTACTATGGTAGCTACCAGAATACAGAAGTAGACAAAAGAGTACCTTCCCTAGAGGGGCCTGCAGTTTAGAGAAGATAGCACATTATCTGATAACTGCAATACAACATTGTAGATAAAAGATAAGGAGAAGCTAGTCTGGCAAGACTTCTTCCATTCATGCTATGTACTCTGCCCCCAATATTCTCCCTACCCCCTGATTCTTTGATTTCCCTTCTCATGCAAGATAGCTCCCACATTACCCTTGGAAATAACATCAAGTATTTTGTCTAGCTGCAGGAACTTGAAGTCCAGAAAGTATCCCGGCATGTAATATGAAAAATTATGAAAATTATGGCTGGATACTTTCCAGACAGACCTCATATCTTTCTTCTATTTTGTTATATATTATCACCTGCTTTTATGTCAGCCTTCTCTACTAGGTATACGTTGTTTTAGACTGGGAACTTCATTTTGTTCATCTTTGTGTCTCAGTGGCTAGCACACAACCTGGCACATTATGTTCAGTGAATGAATGAATGAATTACTGTTTCTTAATTTCCATCTTATTCATTATCAAGTTTTGAATGGTTGCAAAGAGGACAGGAGACGCTATCTTTACTCAGAGACAGGAGACGCTATCTTTCACTGAAACTCTGAATCCCATGTTCTCAGTAATCAATTAATCAGAATTCACATTTCATAGATTTATAATAAAGATTTTAGTTGCTTAGAGCCACAGTTTCAGGCAGTGTTCTGACAACCATTAATTTTTAGTTTTGTCAAATACTAGCATAAGTGCATTAGCTACTACTTTTAATTTGACCGTTGGTAAACTCTTCATTGCCCACACCAAAAAATCATATGTATGCTATATAAATAATCACAGGTTAAAGATGGCTTAAGCTAATGTTTTAGGAACCTGAGAATGAACTTACCCAGCAACACTTACTTTTTCAGTAGTACCTCACATAGAAAAATACTTATTTTAGGAATTTACATTTATATATTTTATTGTCAGATTCATAGAATCCCCCAAGTTTCTACTAATAGATTTTGTCTATATTGAGATAACACTGCCTACTATCTTCATTATGACTGTTGACTGTTAGAAAATAGTACTTTTGATCCCTTGCAATTTATTCTTGTTCTTAAAGCTATATTTTTAAAATGTCATTTGGATAATGCCAACCATTCTTACCGAGAATGGTTGAATAAATGCTGCTTGCAGCTTAGAGTGGAAGTGTTAATATATGTATAATTTATTATTATTATTATAATTGTTAGTCTCCTCTGAAAATTAGCCAGGTAAGCAATAAAAACCACATGTCCATTTTCTTTCTTCCTATTCTAAAATTTGAGTGTGCTCCAAGGAGAGTACATCAGTGCTATAGAATCTGTGTTCATATGTATCTTTCTCATCCCATCTGTGTGTGTGTGTGTCTGTGTGAATTGTGCACACACATACTCCATGTGCATGTGGGGGGGGCTTGTCAGTGAGTGGAGAAATAGCAAATGTTACTGAGCTCCTTCCATGTGCCAGATATTGTATTAAGAACAGTAGATAATGGCCTCACTCATCACAACGGCATGGAAGTAGGTGAAAGCATACTCATTTTACAGATGAAATTCAAAGTCTGATCTCTGTGACAAGAAGTTCAACAATTTTGCCTTCTTAAAAGCTCTATTTCACTTTTTTATTTGAACTTTTTCTTTAGGCTAAGTTATTTATGCATAATACATGTGTGTTGTGAAACAACAAAAAAAAGAAGCAAATAGACTGAAAATGAAAATCTCCTTTTACTACTTCACACATTTATCATTCTTCTTCCCAGACATAACTGCTGATATCAGCTGAATGAATGTCTTACTTATCTATTAATATTCCAATGTATAAAATGCAGATATATATCTATATAATCTTATATCATCATCCTGTCACCCATGCTGTGTCAGCCATCCACTCCTGCATAATCTCAAAAGCAAGCATACTATTCTCTATTACACTCATCTTTCCAGGTCATGTTGTAAAATATCCAACTCCAACAATTCTCAGAGACCAGTGGCATCCACAGTCTAATATTTGCCACATCCTTTTCACTGACCATCACTGCCATTATGTTCTCACTTCTTTTTGTCAAGCTATGAATATTCATGGAGAATCATTATAATCACTTCATTGATACAGCCTTAATTTCTATATTCCTTTCCCATTTTATCATACTCTTAGGAAAAATTATACCATGGTAGTGGTAGATTTCAAAAAATAGCCATACTTCTTCCTTTCCCTGTATCCATGCCCCTTGCAATGCAACTTTGCAACCCTCCCCATCAAGGCATAGAGCCTATTTCTCCACTTCAGTGGAAAGTGACATTTTGCCAGTTCTAAGTCTGAATTGATAATACAAGTCAGATGGGGATGTGGAGCAATGGGAACTCTCACGAATTGATGATGGAAATATAATTGATACAATCTCTTTGGTAATGTCCAGTGAAAGGTAAAGATACCCATAACCTACAACCCAGGAATTTCACTACTAAAGAGAGAAATGTGAAGACTTTTGTGCCAGGAGACATGTAGAATACACAATTGCAGTATATCACACAAAGTTACACCACACAGCAATGAAAATAAATGGACTTTTGATATATATTACAAACTCGATGAATCTTAATGACATAATGTTAAGCAAAAGGGGCCAGACACAATAGAACAGTTACTGTAAACCAAAAAGTGAGAAAAATTAAACTGTATATTTAGGGATTCTTAATTATATTGTAAAATGATAAAGAAGTGGAAATAAATTGAATTCCATAAAAGTCAGGGAAATGTTTGGTGCTGGGGGGTATATGGGGCTGCAATGCAGAAGGGTCCAGCAGGGCTGTTAGCATGTTGATAATGCTCTGTTTCTTTATCTGGGTTACACGAGCACTCATTGTACAACTTGTTAAGCTGTACATTTACATTTTATGTACCTTTCTGTATGTTTGCTCTGGTTCACAATTTTGAAAATTTAACAAAATAAAAGTATTCACATCCCATGGGGTATTGTGAGGATTAAAACATCTAACACAAAGCCTGGGCACCATAAAAATCTCTCAACAAACATTAGTTATTAGGAGTCTGTGTGTCCTTCCCAAACTATTTAGTGACCTCATATATTCAATAACTGAACACCAAGCTGATTAGACTCATTTTTCCAGATTGGTCAAGGGATATTAGAAGCAAAATCAGACTGTTTCCATGAGTGTTTGGTTCTAAGAATAACCAAAAAGTTAAATACCTTTGTCTAACAAATCTTGAGATGCCATCTTCATGACTGCTATCCAGAAGATGAGACACTCTAGTCCTGGGTCAAACAGCCATTTTGCTCCAGTTTTCATTTTCCAAGAAATATTGTCCTGTGTGACATGCCAATGTCCAGCTGTGTAACTGCTGTATAGTATGAGTTGACCTGGTAAGGTTGGAACAAACAAAGGCATCTGGTCATAGGCAGTGGTGGCATCGAGATCTATGACCAAGCAAAGGAGATTCCCCATTTTCTAGGAAAGAAAGTAACACAGACTTTCTCTAGTGCCTAGAGAGTAGTTCCTGGCATTTAAGAAGTATTAAAATAACCATTTTGTTCAATGAGTAAGGGAATGTACATATGAATATAATGATCAAGGAAGAAGTTAAGGGGTAATTACAGTTTAAATAAATCAGAGGAGAGAGAGGCCATAATTGAGAGAAAGATCATACTGAACCAGCACTGTGAACATAGCTACCAGGATCAAATGACAAATTTGAATGAGTTGGGTGGGAAGCCATGGGATTTAAAGACCACTGTGGCTGAGGAGCAGGCGGAAATAGGCAGTCATCTTTGTGAAAGGAAAGGCAATCCTGGGCACTCCAAGATGGGGAAGGGCTGGAGTCCTAAGGTGCATTTTCGCAGGCACAGGAGAGCACTGTGAGCAATGATGCTCCCATAGCAGCATAAAGGAGTGAAGACTTAGGTGATTAAATGCCCTGGAAACTAATTTCTGCTTGACCCTTACTGTGTGACCTCATATAAATTGCCTAGGGCTTCCGAGCCTCAGTTTGTTATTTTATAATAAAGGTGAGTGGCAATGTGTATAAATGCATCACAGATAAAAACATACAAATGAAAGGTATAATGTGCCTCTATTTCTATATGAATTACTTTATTAACCTAAATGTGGTAAGCACTTAAAATTTTTCAGTTTTTAGTCCTTTTATCTTTTGATAGTAAATCTGATACATAGATGTTTTAGAATTATCCTTGGGTAGCTAAAAATGTTTAATTGGGAGAGGAAGTTTTCAAGAGAATTGCAGATGCAATATATTAAATAATAAAAAATAATCTATAATATTGTCACCCTTTTTTCCTTGATCTGATCAATACCTTCCTCTGACAAGTTCACATTCAAATTGCTAGCATAGTGAAAGGCATTTTATTGTTGCTGTTATTATTACCATTTTTTTAATTTAGAGTGCACAGAACACTCATAGAACAACAGAATTATAAACACTTCTTGGGTCTGCAAGGCCATTTGCGCAGCCAGTTCACTGCACCACATTAGTCAAAGAAAAACATACACGAGCATTGATCTGAAATGTGTGACCTTTGAGCCGTTAAGTTCACTTATTAGCTTTCATCCTCAAAATAAATGCAGCAAAGGCTTTAGACATGTCAGTGACCGAAACAATTCAGCGTTGTGCTCATGGGCTATTTCATCCCCTTTGCTTCTTTATCATTGTTGTAGTTCTACAAAGACTGAAATGGATGAAAAAACAATAACAATTTATCGTTTGTTAAAGAAAGATAGCAAAAATCTAATGGTGGAGTCATTTTTAAAAACCAGAAATGGACACAACAGTCGTGAAACTAAAATATATAAAGTACAAAATGAATCATGGTTCAATAGAACAGAATGCTTTAGAATAATTTAAAGGCAATAAATAATTTTAACCTTTGCTGTTTAGTATTTGTATAAGTTAGACACATATAATTTTGCATATAAGCATATATATAATACCCATCACAACATACTATAAGGAAAAATGAATAATTTCCTTAAATAATTTCAGAAAAATCTTGTATCCTTTGGCAATAGTCATATAGACTTTTGATGAGAGTATAACAGAAACAGATATACAAGACAGTTAGGTGATGGAACCATATAAAAAAGTTAAGTCAACTTAATCCAAAATACTAAAAAAGGAAGAGCACTAAGAAAACAATAATGAAGGTGAGAAACTCCACATTGCAGAAGGAATTTGCAGAATGCAATCAATGTCAAGGAATGTCAAGGAATCAATGTTAAGTGAAGAGTTGTTATGTGCCAAAATTTTATATTTATTATCTCATTACATTTTCACGTTCTAGAATCTACAGGGCCCTGTAGATCTGGCTCCTCTATCTTTTGTTATCACCTCTTATCACTCTCCTCAATTTGTTCAATCCAGACACAACAGCCTTCTCCAATCACCTAGAAAGTGAGAGGTCCTGCCTGTGTCAGGACTTTGCCCATGGGGTCCCCTCATCATGAAGTCCTCTTCTGTCCTCTACCTCATCTTACTTTCCCTACAAGTCTCAGCTTTATTATCCCTTCCACAGGAAGCCCTCAACTATCACAACCAGGATGAGGTTCCCTTTATAACTTTCATCACAATCCAAATTATAAGCTAAATAATTTTGTGATTCTTGGTTTAATCTCTATCCTTTGTGCCAGGCTGTAAACTACATGAGGGCAGGGACTGTGTCTGTCTGGTTCACATTTTATCCCCAGGACCAACATATAATACTCAATAAATATCTGCTGATTGATTTACTCAACCTATAATAATAGGAATTTTTGTGCCTAATAATCTTGTGTTGTGTCACCAGGTTATTCCTACCTATTTCATAACTGAGAAAGACTAAGGCTCAGAATTTAAGCCACTTTCCAAGGCCACATAGCTGACAAAGGACACTAAATATCATGGTGGTATTTTTTTCTTCCCTTTACTCCATAATTTTGGGTGAGGGGACACTCATTTTATAGTTAAAAGTGGAACAAAAGACTGAGGTCTAGTTCCCAGGGAAAGGAGGACACAAAAGAACCCCAACAAAAAGGGTTAACTTCTCACCTGAGTTTCAAAGTGGAATTTTGAGTCTTTAGCAGAAACAGTCATCTTAAAAAGAAATTCTGTTGAAAAAAACAGGTTCTGGGAGAAAAAATTTCTTCTGAGTATTTTTTTTTTTTTTAGCTCTAAAGCTTGCATTTAAATAATCACACCAAAATAAAAGATATTATTATATTAACTAACTTTTTTTGAGGGCTTACTTTGTGTCAAACATTTTATAAGCCTTTTATACCTGTTAACTCATTTAATCTTCACAATGATCCATATGGTGCAGCTACTATAATCCCTTTTTTGCAGGTGAAGAAATAAACATAACAAGATTTTTTTAAAAACTTGCTCACAGTCACACAATAGTAGTTATAGAAAAGCTAAAGCCTGGGGACATAGCATAAAATCTATTCCATGATTCACAGTGGAGAAATGAGTGGATGGATGACAATATGTAAGAGAAAGTTTATCTTCCAAAAGGAGAGAAGGGTTCAACAAGCAAGTGGGAAAAAGAGAATCAGAGGGGCCTTGGTGAGAGCTGAGACTCCTTCCCCTTGGGTGATTGAAATAAGCCTAATTTTTGCTCCTCCCCTCTGTCCGAGAACTCACAAGGGAGGGGGTAAGGAGAGGGCCCAGAGCAGGGGTTGTTGGTGCCTGGCTTACCAGGTTGTGACCCAGAGTGGTTATGATCTCAAAATGAAATGTCAAGGAGAATGTTGCATGTCATGACACGGGCAGATAAGACTGAGGACAACTGCTCAGATTCTTTTGTGCCCTGGTGTAGCCAGAACATTAGGAAGTTTCTCATGTCCTTGACAGGACTCTGGAGTAGGTTGGCTGAGGGTCACAGATGAGAAGAGGCCTCGGGAAGGGACAAAGGGAGTTAGACCTCTCCAGTCTGGCTCCTATTCAGGGAATGAATCTTCAGGCAAGTGTTCAGTATGTATTTTTATATACACTGATGATCCCACCCCGTGGCAGTTTGAATACTATATATGAAATTTTACTATCTATGAAAACTTGGCCATAACTCACTAAAAGATATATATTTTAAGTAAATGCTTTAAAAATTTCCCCATGTATATCTGATTACTTGCAAAAATAAGGCAATTGGTTAAGTTCATTTCATCAGTCACATAAAATGAAGAAGCACAGACATATTTCATTATCCAGAAGTAAGATGTCCAACCATTTGGGTTTGCCTAGAACTCCCTTAGTTTTAACACTGGCAGACTGGGAGACCCTCAGTCCCTGGTAAACAGGGACAGTTGTGTACCAGCATGCTATGTGCAAACTGTAAGCTTCCTAACATTAAAAGCATGTAAACAAAGATGTTAGTCATTAAGAATTCAGATGGGCCAGGCCGGCTCCTGGTTTTACCTTTCGAATGCAACAAGGTTATTTCCTAAGCTCTAAGTAGACTTCTCTCAGTTGTACCTCTGGAGGACTTCTTGACCCAGGTCTCTGCATTGTGGATTTGAAAATTTTCTTAATCTTTTTTAAGGAGAAGTGACATACCAAGAGCTAGGATAGAAGACGCATCTGCAATGGCTTTGCTGACCATGTAGGGGTAATGGAGGAGGAGGTGCCCTTGGCTCCTTTGTGTTGATGTAGAGGACAGAGGACAGGACAAATAAACTCTCTGACAGCTCCTTCACCCTAGCAGTAGCCAGGAGCCAGGATTTTGGACTCTCATGTCAACTCTTTTATTAATTCCCTCAGCAGTCCTTGGTATCACAGTCAAACATCATTTTAAGCTCTCAGTCTGTCAACTCTGGATAATTCTTAGCTATCTCTCAGTGTTGTTGTGGGAATTGATTAATATTTATGAACACATTTAAATGGAAAAGCGCAGTATAAATATTATTGCATGAATTGAAAAATCGTTTCCTACATAATATTATGTACAAGGAAAATAAGCCATGAACCATAGTGGTTTCTTGGAACAGTTTTAAAACGTTGATCAGTTATCTGCTGCTTCCCCTATCATCTTTAATAAGTTTAGTGCTTTTGTTATTTAATGTTTTCAACAATGATTTCTGCTAAATCTATTTTATTATTGTCATTATGTATTGATGCATTTTGTTTCCTGTTAAGTTCAATGTATTTCTTTGTTTCCAGTTAAAATGTGTAAATCATCGACTATGACTTTCCTTCATTGAAATTTATCTAGTGTACTAGGAAATTTATCATTACTTAAGAATAATTATCAAAGCCCATTGCTTAAGAGAATAAATATTTTTCTAGTCAGGTTCATTACACATCAAATTTCTATTACATGAATTCTCACTCCATTCTTGAATTTGTAAGTATAAAGTTAAAAGTATATTTGACTGGAAGAAAATGGGATCTGGAGTGTAATAAAATTATATGTTAGTATTTGGTTAAGTGTATGAATCATATAAAATAGGTAAACAATACCTTTCTCATAAAATATGTAACACATTAGTAATAATTCTCAAAATATTCATAATGGTAATTTTTTACAAATGGTAAAAAGTAAATACCTAAATGTTAAAAGATAATCCAGTTCAGAAACTGATTTAAAAAAATTCTTCCTCACATGTTGTTACAGCAGGGAGGCAGCCTTTTAACAATTTAATATTTAATAGTTTAACTTCTATATCATGTCTAACTTTAAGCTCAAGATTATTTTTGTAAATGTTTCCCTCATTTCTCATAACTGCAACCTGCACAACTCTTTCTAGCCATAGCTGGTATTTCAGTTAAGACACTGACAAGGTCTGGCACGTTGTCTGCTGTCACCAAATGTGCCACACAAGGATGATAGCCATTTCAGATTGAGCATCTTGGGGCACTTTAGTAGGATCAACACTGATGCGGGCCCTGGTTCTCAATAATGCATGTGTAGAAACTTTGTAAAAATCAGATTATCCTGGCCGGGCGCGGTGGCTCACGCCTGTAATCCTAGCACTCTGGGAGGCCGAGGCGGGTGGATAGCTCAAGGTCAGGAGTACGAAACCAGCCTGACCAAGAGCGAGACCCCGTCTCTAAAAAAAAAAAAAAAAAAAAAAAAAAATCAGATTATCCAGAAATTATCAAATTTATAAAATATATTATAGTTAATCAAATTCATAGGAGAAAGATTTATGAAACAGATGTCAAATTATTAATTCCTGCTAACAGGCATACTTGGCAGAGCTAGTGAGATACATTCAGAAGTCCAAAACAGAGAATAGAAAGTTGCAAAGTGAATACAAAATCTGAACAAGGAAATTGTATTACCAAGCAGAAGACAATCTCACCCTAATATATCCTAGAGTGTGACCCTTTCTCCTTCTTACTAAAATTTGGTGGTACTAACTGGTAATTAAAATCAGAGCACAGTAGAGACACATCGATACATTCTTTTTGTGCCCCTCTTCTCTTTTGATATTTTTTATCAGTCACATATATACAAAACCCTTGTATCACTACATAACAAACAAACTTCCTTATGACAAACATATTACATGTTCTATGATCCATTTCAAAGGGATATATCCTTTTCCAGAGATCACCCCAAGTCTTTTGCTGAGATTTAGAAACACTCTAATATTACCAGCTGCTTATTTAATATTTTCTTAGATGCTTTCTTCCCCTTACACCATTACACTTTGCACAGATATCTCACCTAATCTAGGTTATCATTCGGCATGGATTAGATTAAATTCCTACAACCCTTAAATCCCCGAGGCCTAAAACAACCAAGGTTATTTCTCCATTAGGTTATATGTACCTATCTGATCAGTGGAGGCTTTGTTCCATGTTTTGTTTAGCCAGCAATGCAAGCTAATAGAACACCCCTCATCTGGAACATTATCATCACAGGAGGGGAAGGAAACACATATAATTGCACACTTCTTCTTCCTGATAAAGACTTTTTTTTTTTTAGTGTGTAAGTGATATAATCAGTTCTAATAACGCTTCATTGGTCAAAGCAAGTCATGTGGCCATCCTTATCTTTAAAGGAATAAGAAAGTACAGTTCTGCCATGTCTTAGAAGAGGAGAACTGGAAATATATTTAAATAGCAATAATAAATGCCACATCTAGTAATTTTGGTTAATATTGTCATTTGTAAAGAGTGATACATTTTGGCCCCATTCTCAAATTCAGGGCTCAATACTTAATAAATATTCATTTAAGTGACAATTTTTCCAATATTCTTTTCTGAGCTGTATGGGTGATACAAAGGTGAAACAAGTACAAATCTAAAGACTTTCTTGTATAATAGAGTGTAATAGTCCTCTTACAGCACTTGACACTTCTGCTTCAGAGCTCTTAGCAAGATGATTGTTAATTATTTCTGTAAATATTTGTCTAATGCTGTCTCTTCTACTAGTTTATAAACTCTATTTAGGATACAGGCTGTATCTCTTATTATGTCTATATCCTCAACAGCAAGCACCTTCCTGATGCCTTGCCGGTGATGTTTTGTGTTGACTAAATTATGAAAGAGGACAACTATTATGGAAGCCAAAAAAGGAGACATTACTTCCAAATAAATTTATGCCTTATTTAGATTTGTATCTCTTTTTGCACCAAAAATATTTATCTGGTCACATTTTTGGTTTGCAATGATGTCCTTGCACAGGAGAAAATATGCTTATTATATTAATTTTATATCCCCAAGCACTAGCCTAGTGCCTGACACATAGTAGGAGCTCAGTAAATATTTGTTGACTCAGGGAAGCAAAGGCAGTAAACCTCAAGGACTACTGAAATAAATAATTGTTAATAGACAGGCCACTGTTTTATAACATTCACTAGAGAGTTCTTCCTTTAACTGGCCCATTAATAACATACGGTTTAATCTTCTAAAGCATGAGTGTTACATACAATTGCTTTTGATAGACTAGCAGATGAGTGTTTTTGTCATTGAACAAATTCTGATTGCATCTGACACTAGCTTAGACAATGAAGTTTCAGCAGATGACTTTCAGTAGTGGGAGATGGACTCGCTGCTAGAGGCAAAAGTGAATCATGATAGGAGGGAGATTTTTTTACATTTTATACATTCAGAGTTAGGTTTGTAGAATGGATCTGTAACTCAATTCATATATGCTCTTTTCAAGTTTGATAATCTGAAATTTCTATTGACTAGCAAGATGTAAAAATGTGCACAGTCAACAATGTTATGATGAATACTCCTTTGTGAACATGAGTGTAGCACTCAGATTGTAGGCTTTTGTATTAAAGTGAATGAAATACATACATATCATTGTGTACACAGGGGACAAGGTGTGACTTGTGGTTTCACTGTAACTGAGAAAAGCAAACCACCTTCTAATAGGCTTTTATTATATATTAAACCTGTTTACTTTGATGATTCTCCAAGGATCATTAAGCCTCTGAGACTTGGTTGCTTTTCCAAAATGAGCAACTCTGTCTTTCAAGGCCTAGGACAGCAATTACAAGTCTGTAAATTGCTGTGCCATACATGACAGAACACATTTATAGTTTAACAGATTTTCAATATCAACATTGCTAAAATATCGTTATTATGAACTTATTAATAGCTATTAAAATGCCAAGTGCTTAACAAATATCTAACCATTCTAGAGAGACTTTTATTATTTTTGAAAGTTTCACATTCTTATTTGACTTTAACCAAAATATTTCTTTGACCTTCACTTTAAATATAAATTTATGAGATTAATAGAATTTGTTTTTTTAATCAAGAAACAAATGAAAAGAAATACTTAAAAACATGAAAACAAACAATAAATTAATGTGAACAGTAGAAATCTAAATGTGGTTACTTAGAGATAGCCCAATATCAAAATAAAGAATGCCAAGTATACTACTTATTTATCAAGAGACCAAAAAAAGGCCTGGCTGGACAGGAAATTCTTGAAGCTCTGCCCAATTACTTGGCATGGATATTGGAAAATTCTAAATCTGGAAAGTTAAGCATAACAATTTTTTCTTTGTTTCTATACAAAACTATTTATGTATAAGTAATAAGTAAGAAACAGTACATTTGTTGTTGCTGATGACTAAAATTTTTACAACTTGGGTAATAGAAATGAACCTATTTACATATCTCTTTTAATTGGAAAATACTGATGGAATATATGGCAATTTTTTTTCTTCTTTTTTTTTTTTTTATAGCCAGTCTATCATGGATTTCTTTTTGTTAATACCATTGGATTTTGCATAGGCTGTATCATAAGTACAGTATTATAGGAAAGCCTGTGGTTCAGGTTATATGATTTGTAGACATCATAATTAGAAGGATATAAAATAAATTACTATTGATATAATACAAGCCTAGACTAAGAATCAGGAGCTGAGGGTCCTGGTGCTGGGGTCTTAGATGGGTCATATCCTGCATCAAAATGCTCTTTGGTCACATGCCTTTCTTATTCCACTCCCTGAGTCTTCTACACCACAGCTATGCTAGCCATTTTAATGCATTATCTCATTTAATTCTCATAATGACTTTATGACGTACATGCTATTATTAAGAAATTGTCTGCATTTTACAGATAAAGAAACTGAGGCTAAGCAGTCAATAATCATCCAAGGCCACAGAGCCAAAGAGTACCAGAGGAACAGGAATTCTTATTCACAAGCCATTCTCCCTTTCCGTGGCAGTGCATGAAAGCCCCATCCAGGGACACCGATTAACGAACAATGCTGCTTGGATCCATCCCTTCAGCCAGCTGTGAATCTATCTGACTTTTCTGTTATCTGATGAACATTTAACATATCTTTTCCACAGTAATATTGGGTAAGATTAATCTTTTGACAGGAGTTAAACTCCAACAGAAGCGTGGCTCTGCTAAAGCTTACTTTGCACAGAGTTTGGAATTAGCCAAGAAACTTGAAAGATGAACAGTGAGAAGTACACTGTCATACTACAAATGCTCATATTCAGTCTGCCCTGCCACAAATTTTCTGTCTCAAGCTTGTCAAAATATCAAAAGAGGTGGGCTTAAGGAAAAAAAGAAAACAACAACCCAGAGACTTCCAAGTACTTCTGTTTTCTATCATTTTGGGGAACTGTGATGGTGTCTAACAGACTAGAGAGGATCTTCAGTATTACTAAAATAATTTTGCTGCTAGATAGATGTAAACTTTGATTGATGAATTATCTGTTTAATAGGCAAGAACAAATCACCTGGGTGAAACATGGATATTTCCTAAAATATCTCTATTTTAGGAAAGGCTTATCAGCTGCTTCTGAGAGATTGTATATATAAGAATATTCAACACTTTTGGAAAGCAAGTTCTCTATCTAATCCCATTGGCACATATCTCTGGAACATTTTTAAAGTATCTAACTGAAATCTAGATATACCATGCTTATTTTGGGTGTTTGACAGTACCAAAGAATGAAACAAAGAACTTTAAAATGTCTTTTTTTTAATCTGAATTGATTTACATGCAAGCAAGGGAACATACAACAGAAAAGAAATTCACTGCATATCTGTAGTTCACTGAAGGGCAATTCATGGGTTTTCAAATATTAGAAATGCGTTTTCATGCTCTTTAAGTATTGAAAACATATTCTCTAAGTAAGACAGAATGAGTCCAGGATCCTGTGTTGGCTGGATGTTCGAGGTAGTCCATTGTCATTGGTGAGGAATGATGCTACAGTTATGGACAGAAGGATCCAAAATGTCAAGTCACATTGAAATTCATGTTCTTCAGCAGTTTTAGATGGTTAGACAGAACCAGTTGGTTTTGATATGTCCTATGTACTAGTAAGTAAAAAATTTTTCTTCTCTAATAGCAATTATATATGAAAAAAGAAATTGAGTTTAATTTGACATCTTTTTTTGAGCCCATGTCGGCTTCTAAGAATCATTATTTTCCCTTAAACTCCAGGTCTCACTCAGATATGTGTGGTCTTCTTTTACCAGTCTGAGGATTATACCCTTTGGCCAAGAAAACTGGGATAAATTTAGAATTAAGTGGTTACCATCTGCTTCAAATACTAAGGCTATCCTTCCATCATCATAATGATCATCATCATGATCATCATCATCATTTTCCTCTGAATAGAACTTAAACTCTCCAAAATATATTTTATATCCTTTAGCTCATTCTAACAGATGATTGTCATTTCCCCTAGTGCCAGGCTAGTGTCTGGTCCTACAAGAGATGAGTAAATGAGGAACTGGTGAAGGCTAACATGAAACAGATGAAGGATCTCAAAGTATGAGTCTGTATTTTAGCCAAAGGAAGTATCTGAATTTTGTCTAGAACAGAAATAAAAGATTAAGCTGATGAATGATGTCAAGACTCAAGTCCAAGGGGTAAGATGAGACTGTTTGGGGCCTGCTTATTTAATGGCACCAGGCGGGACAGCTGAAGACTGAAAGCTTGAAAAAGTTTTCATTAAACTTCGAAATGAAAATCCAGTCATCAACCTCTCAGCAGTAATAGCCAGACATCATCATTCAGCCTTTGGTATAAAATAATCTTCAAAAAGGGATATTGTACTTTGTTCTATTATAGTAAAAAAACCTCTTCACTTAAAATTAGTATTAAGTGGCTCCAAATTCCCTTCTTGTAATAGGAATTTTCCACTGAATTAGCAGTATCTTTGTAGCTATAGAATTTATAGTGATATTATTTTATCAATAAAAATATGTTTTGTGGTATCTTAACTACTTATATAATAATTATTGATCAATCATCTATTACAGGCTAAGCTGTAGGGACATAGCAGTGAGGGTAGATGAAGCCCCTACTTCACTGGAAACATTTTCTATCAGGGAGACTGTACTCAGCAGGCAAATAAAGAAATGGACAATGTCAATACACATTGTGATGAGTGCCGCAAAAATATAAATATTGTGACATATTGTTAGTCCCCTAGGGCTGCTGGAACAAAGTGCCAAGAACTGGGTGGCCTAAAACATCAGAAACCTCAAGTTCTCACAGTTCTGGGAGGCTAGAAGTCTGCTATCAAGGTGTCAGCAGTGCCGTTTTCTCTAGGTAGCCCCTTCTGGTTTCCAGTGTTTACTGACGAGCGTTGGTGTTCCCTGGCTTATAGTCATATCACTCTACCAGGGGTCCTCAAACTTTTTAAACAGGGGGCCAGTTCACTGTCCCTCATACTGTTGGAGGGCCATTGGAGAGTACAGGCACATTCCACACATGCGCGCTGTGGGCCCGGGAGAGTCAGCTGCTAAGCAGGACAGACAGTGGTGGCAAAAACACACGGCTGGCTGGATAAATGTCCTCGACGGGCCGCATGTGGCCCGCGGGCCGTAGTTTGAGGACCCCTGCTAGCCGTATGCTTTTCCCTGTGTGTATTCACATGGTATTATTGTCCCTGTGGCTGTCTATGTCCAATTTTCCCTTTTTATGAGGACTCCTGTCATATTGGATCAGAGCCCACCCTATCGAACTCAGTTGGACTTGATTACCTCTGTAAAGACCCTATTTCCAAATAAGGTCACGTTCTAAAGTGCTAAAAATTAGGACTTCAATATATCTTTTTGGGGGACACAATTCAACTCTAAAACACATTAAGAGAGGAGCTAAGCTGGGCAGTTTTGCTACTTTAGACATTGTGGTTAGAGGTTACCTCTTTAATGATATTATTTAGGCTGAGAACAGAAAAATCCATTGACATGAAGGATCTGGACGAGAATGGTATTGACTGGGAGAATAGTGAGTAAGAATCCTCCACCAGAAATAGATCTTGGCTGTTGCCTTGGTGAACAGAAAGGTGGCCACTGTGGCTGGAGCATGGAGAACCAGAGGAGTGGTGTCAGAAGGATGGGAAGGGGCAGGCTGGAGACAGTGTGGGCAGGGCCTTCTTCCCAAAGATAGGAAATTTATAATTTATTTATTTATATTTATTTATCTATTTATTTATTTATGAGACAGGGTCTTGCTCTGTCTCCTGAGCTGGAGTGCAGTGGTGTGACCATAGCTCACTGCAGCATTAAACTCCTGGGCTCAAGCAATCTTCCTGCCTACGCCTCCCAAGTAGCTGGGACTACAAGCATGCATCACCATACTGGCTATTTTTTTTTTTTTAATTTTTTGTAGAGACAAGGTCTTGCTATATTGCCCAGGCTGGTCTCTAACTCCTGGGCTCAAGTGATCAGGAGCCTGCCTTGGCCTTCCAAATTGCTGGGATTATAGATGTGAGCCACCACACCCAGCTGGGAATTTATTTTCAGTGCAATAGGAAGCTATTAAAAAATACAGAACTGATTGATAATTTTTGTTGTTGTTTTTGTTTTGAGGCAGAGTTTCACTCTGTCATCCTGGCTAGAGTGCAGTGGTGTCATCATAGCTCACTGTGACCTCAAACTCCTGGGCTCAAGCGATCCTGATCCTCCTGTCTCAGTCTCCCAAAGTAGTTGGGACTATAGGTGAGTGGCACCACGCCCAGCTAATTTTTCTATTTTCTGTAGATACAGGCTCTTCCTCTTGCTCAGACTGGTCCTAAACTCCTGACCTCAAGTGATTCTCTTGCCTCAGTCTCCCAAAGTGCTAGGATTACAGGTGTAAGCCACAGTGCCTGGTCCTGATTGATATTTTATAGAATTTTATTTATATATTTTATTTATATAAAATATATAAATTTTATTTATATATTATTTTATTTATATTTATTTATTTATATATATTTTATTTATATATATTTTGTTTATATTTAAAGAATATTTTGGCTGACATTTGGAGAATAAATAGATTGTGGTGGATCAAAAGTAAAAGCAGGGAGACCACCTATGCATAGAACAACATTCTAGATTTTCCTTAGGACACAACGAGATTATTAAAGATTTGAGGAAGGAGCCAAAGATGTCCTGAATCAAGGAAGTGTCAGTAGGGTGGAGAGGAAGCAGACAAAGAGAGCAAATGTTGGGCAGTTCAGAATCATAGGATTTAGTCACTGATCAGTGAAGGGAGTAAGGAAAACAGAGAAGTTTAGGATGCTTCCTAAGGTTCTAGTTTGACATGATTTTGACCAAGATAGAGAATACATAAAAAGGAAAGATTTTGGGAGCATCATAGTGAATGTTATTTTGGATCTGTTGAATATGAAGCGGAGGTGCCTGTGGAATATTCTGGGAAGTTTTGTTGAGCAGGCCTTGACTATGTGGATTGGGATCTCAATGGATCACTCTAGGTGGAGGGGTAGGGTTGGAAGTTATCAGCAGTTGAAGCGATGGATACAGAGGGCATGGGCACTTAGTAGTGTTTGCAGGGATCAAGAACCTAGCCAAGGGTTCCAACTAGAATTCCCAGTTATCATCAACTCTGAAGGACAGGTAGAGGAAGACCAACCTGCAAGATACTGAGAAGGATTGTCTGATAAAGAAGAAAATCCAGAGGACAGCATTGTGGAGTGATGTTTAGAGCATCTATCTTTGTCAGACAGTGGAAGTGGTCAAGTGGAATGAGACCGGAAAAGGAGTGATTTGCTTTGGCAAATGGCAAGGCATTGGTGACATCATGTGGACCAGCTTCAGTGATGTGGCATGAAACAAAGCCATATTGCAGTCTGTGAGTGGAAAACAAAGAGAAAAATGGGAAAGGAAACATTCACTGTTTCTCTGAGAAGTATAGCTGAAGAAAGAAGAGAGACAGGGTAGTAGCTACAGTGGGATAAAGGATTTCAGAATTTTTTTCTTTTTATTCTCCAATTATCTTTCTTCTTTTCCTTTCCTTTCCTTTTTTCTTTTTCTATTCTTTTCTTTTTAATACTTGAGAGACTTGAACTTGACTATAGGCTTTTGAGGGAGTCACTTACAGAGAAAGGCAAGCTCATTGATGGAATCAATGACAGCTCATTGATGGAATCAGATCCCACGAGGGGATAATATTAGAGCATAGCCATGGGACATAACCATTTTTTCTATTATTGAGAGCATATCACTTAAGTCTAGGCTTAGCTAAGTATAACAAAAAATCAAAATAATTATACCTTACATAGAAGATAATTTGTCTCCCATGTTACAAAGAAGTATTCCTGGGCTTTAGAGGAATAAGTTACTTTTATCTTTTTATGATTTTTATTTTTAAGGTCACTTTATGGTTCAAGGATGTCTGCTTGAGATTCAACCACCTAAACTGAGTTCAAAACAGGAGGAAAGAGAAAAGAAGGAAGAGAAAAAGAGTAGATCTTCCAGCTAAGTCAGCCTCCTTTAAGGCACTTTCCTGGAACCTCACCCACTGACTTCTGTTTATTTTTCATTAGCAACACCTAGCTTTAAGGAGGGCTGGGAAATAGAGTCTTTTGCTTTTTGCTTCTATAAAAGTAAAGTTCTGTTAGGAAGGAAGAAGAAAAAAATGAACATTGGGTAGACAAGTAGAAGTTTTTCTTCCCAGGAGGAAGAAAAGTACATGTATTTGCAAATGAAGATTCACTTTTTGATGCAAGAAAAGGAAATTGAACTAGTTAATGTCAAATAGATTTGGAATTTTTGTGAATTTATATGACAAGGTCATCAGAAAAATGGGATAAGTTCAAAGACCCTGAGAAGAATGATAGATGATTTGGGATAATGTTATTGTAAATTGAAGGGACTGACCAGACTGGCACATAAAAGAGTGTGGAGCAGTGCTGAGGGCCTAGCAGGAGTTGGAGATCATTAATTTGTACTAGTATAAAACTGAATAGCTGTGGGATTTTCTGTAGCAGCATTCATCACACCAAATACAGGAGCATGGTTCAATTCATTCACTGTTGTGTCTATTGGGGATGGGGATTGTGAGACATAGAAAGATTTAAAGAAGAGAGAAATTATTTTTTTGCAGAAATGGTTGAGAAAGGTCTAAAGGAAGTGTGGGACTTTTATTTAGATCTTGAAATACAGGCAGCAGTCTGCTGGGAGGAGAAGGAATATTAAGCAAAAGAATGGCAAAGGAGACAGAATGAGATGTGGGAACAGATGAGGAATATTGGGAGATCCAATAAACTGATTTGGCTGAGTGGGAGAGCTAATGTAAGGCCATAATGGAGAGGGGTGTTGAAAGGGTACATCTGATAAAGATTGGATAAAGTTCAAATTCCTTAGCCTTGAATTCTAAGCCACATCTTCCAGGCAATGAAAATCTGTTGAAGGTTATTATGCAGGAGATTTTGATTAAGAAGATTAATGTGGTGGCAATTTGCTCTAAGGATGAGAGGGAAAGTGACTGTAGGCAGGAAAACTGTTTTAGGAGGCTGGCAAAGGAATCCAACATTCAGGGGACAATAAAAGAGGAAAGGAAGGGACTGAGAGGCACTAGAGAGAAAGTCACTCTCTCTGTGGCCTGGCTATTTTCACACTACAGAACTTTCACTCCCAGTTGTGAATATTTGCATACATTTTTATCTCACTCAGTGGTTTCTTCCTCCCCTCCCCTCTTTCCTCTCTCTTTTTTCCACTTCCCTCCAACTCTTTCTTTCTGTTTTAATTAATTCAAAAAATACTGAGTATTTATTACTTACATATCAGACATTATGAGAGGCACTGAAGATTCAGAGAAGGGAATCTCTTCTAGGAAAACAAACAAATAAAGGAACCAAGAGGAGCTTGACAAACAACCAAGGAGAAGTGTGTGCCAGGTTTTAGGGGTGCACAGAGTAGGGGCCTCAAATCTATTAGGGCAGAGAAGGTGGTGCTTGAACCCAACCTAGAAAAATGACCATGAAGTCATGAGGGGAGCAGGTCGAGGAGGCTGAAGACATGTGGTGGGGAAGAGAGCCTCAGGAGCTGCTCGTGGTTGATGGGTTATGTCACAGAAAACTTGGGCAGGAGCAAGGGACCATAAGGCTAGAGGCGTTAGCATGGCCTTGTGTGTCTTGATAAGGAGCTAAGGTTTATTCTAAACATGTGAGAGGTTCTTAAGGATTTTACATAGAAGAATAATATCAGATTTTTTTTTTTAAGAGTCAGTGAAACTGAGGATTTGTATCTCAGTCTCTGGGGTCAGATTGAGACTAGGGTGTCGCTCATGGTGGCTGTGTGACCTTGGGCAAGTTACCTAACCTAAGCCTCAGTTTCTTTTCTAAAATAATTTAAAATAATTAAAGCATTTTTATTTTGTGAGAATTAAATGCTGTATCATTTGTAACATTCTTTTGTTATTTTTTGTTGGATATTAACAAATCATAATTGTACATATTTATGGGGTACAAAGTAATACCATGATATATGCACAGTGTGGAATGATTGACTTAAGCTCATTACCATAACCATTACCTCAAATACTTATTTATTTTTCCTGTCTCACTGAAACATTATACCCCTTGACAGGCATCTCCCCAATTCCCCCCACTCCTCAGCCTCTGCTAACCACCATTCTGCTCTCTGCTTCTATGTGCTTGATTTTTTTAGCTTCCGCATATAAGTGAGAACATGCAGTATTTGTCTGTGTGCCTGGTTTATTTCACTTAGCATAATATAATATATAATATAGCATATATAATATATAATATAGCATAATATAATATCCTCCAGGTTCATTCATATTGTCACAAATTACAAGATTTCCTTCTTTTTTGAGGCTGAATAGGATCCCCTTATGTATATATACCACATTTTCTTTATTCATTCATTGGCTGATGAACACTCAGGTTGATTCCATAATGTGGTTATTGTGAATAGTGCTACAGTGAACACAGGAGTGCAGATATCTCTCAGATGTCCTGATTTCAAATCCTTTGCATCTATACCCAGGAGTGGGAGTGCCAGATCTCATTTCTAACTTTCTTAGCACAGTGCCTGACATGTAGAAAGTCTCCCAAAAGAGATAATTGCTTTTACTAGTACTCATATCACCTCGGTCACTGTTACTATTGTAAAAATTGCTCTATAAACTATTATAAACACCACTCATCTTGGTGTGCAAAATGAGCCAGAGATGGGAATAAAACAGAGGAAGGGAGACTGGGTAGAAGGCTTCTGGAATAATCTAGAAAAGAATTTTCTATTTTCTGTCAAGTGCCCACTTGTCACTAAGAAGAGGAAAAAAAAGTTTTTGGAATAAATTAAAAGGAAGACTGAGCAGAATTTAGTGATTGATTAGCTGAAGGAAACCAGGTAGTGAGTAAATGATGCCTGCATGGCTTTAAGCCTGGGTGCCTGGAGAATTCTGGTACAACCGGCACAAGGAAACCCTTTCTTTTCCCACCCCTGGCTCTGCTGTCTCAGGCCATTGCGCACCTGACATGTTGGGATGGTTGGCTGCTTTCTGAATTTCATTCACTTGCTCAGTGACTGTGCTGTGCAGGTCTGCTGCTTTGTCTTTTTCCAGAATGCCTTGTCATAACCATAGCAAAGGCATATGTGAATGTGGAGCCTTCAATTTTTTTTGGAGTCTCAAACCCCACATACAGATTGGGTATGAATACGTCTCTCCGGTTGCTTCCAAATCTTTTTTCTTTTCCAGATCAGGTAGCTGTCTCAGGAAAGACTGTAGCATCTGTGGCTCTGTTTATGGGCATTGATAGAATCCTACACTTTCATGGTACATATTGTGTTTGGAACAAAATATTCTTTATGGTCTCTTGATGTTACATATTTTCTCTTTTGTGTATAATATGGAGTTATATATATGTTCTATGTTAGATTCCATATCAAAACAACAACAACAAAAACCTGGCTCAGCATTTGGCTTTTTTGTTCTTGCTGAATTGTTACGTTTACTCTGACTTTAAAGACAATGGAAGAAACCGGGAGCGTGACGTAAGATCCTGTTTTAACCAAATAATCTGTCCACTTGCTAGGGCCTGATTTTAGCACAAGGTAATAGCAGGTGGGGCTGAAGCCATGGTTCTCTGGCTTTCTTTTTTTTCCCTTTTTGTTGACTTTGATTATTTCAATTACTAAAAATGTCTTGCAATTAGAACAAGAACAGGAGTTTTGAAATTGTACTGGGGTTAGATTAGCCAGGTTCAAGACTCTGACGACACTTTGAAAGATTGTTTTTAAGAGAGAAACCTTTAAATAAACATCTTATACAAAAACAAGTAACACATCATAAAAAATTTTGCAATGCTCTTTATTATTAGTAGCATAAATTGCCCAAACTCATTGCCCAGCTCCTCCTGTGATCCAGGGCACATACTTGTGAGACAGCTGCCCTGAACTGGGGGAAGTCGAGCAAAACCCACTGCCTGCCTGGGGATGGCTGTGCTGGTCTCAGTCTCATTAGTTCCTGGGCCCCTGCCAACAGGGTTAGTAAGAACTAGTATAGACTTGAGGTGAAAGTTTAACAGAAAGGGCCTCCACAGCAGCACAGGAAGAGCCCTTCTTCTACTCTTTGTTTCTCTACTGGCCACCTAATTTGTGTGTGTGTGTGTGTGTGAGAGAGAGAGTCTGTGTTTTTCAGAAATACCAATTGAAGGATGGAAAATTAAATGTCTGTGGGAAAAAGCAGTGTTTCGGGTTCTCAGTGTTTTAGTCAGCTGCTTTCTTACTTGTCCAGACTGTGAATACACTTTGAGGCTATTAAAATCTATTCCTGGTAATGAAAAAAGGGAGGGACTTGTTAGTTCTTTCCCAATTGCTCTGTGTCAGGCAACAAATATCTTTGTCCTAAACACTTTAATTTGCCTTTTTTATTTCCCCTAGTGGCGGCAAAACAATTCTACTCATATTTGTGAAGGAAAATAAGTCTCTGCCCTGAATTTTTGTGTTGAGAACATAGCAAGAAAAAAAGCTACCTGGACTAGCCTGTTTCTCCAGAATGAAATGTAAGGAACATGGATTTTGGCGGCTGCTTTAACAGTTTGGCTCCCTGGTAAGGGGCTGGTCTACCTTGGGTGTGGAAGAAGGGAGTGGTAAAGAGGACAGGAATCCTATTTAGATCATAGACAAAAAGAAACCAGGAAGTAAGGAGAAATTATTACAGTCTGTACATAGCTCAGGATGTTAAAGGCAATAGCCTCGGCTGGTTGGTTATTCATTAGCAAAAAGGAAAGAGCCATTGGGACTGTTCTAACGACAGAAACAGACTTGAAGCAGGGAGACAGGTGCTGGCGAAGGCAAGGTGTGGAGATTTTACCTGGAGATAGTACCTTTCTCTTCTTAACTTTTTCTTGGGACAAAAGGCAAGATGGCATCCTTTTGCTCTCCGATATCTGTCTAAATAAAACTCTCTTAGTTTTATTTTATTTTTGTTGTGGGATTCTTCAGCAGACAAGAAGAAAAGACATCTTCCCACCGAGCAGCTGCCAAGCTCCCACTTGGTTTTGCTCTGGGGCAGCAGCTGCGGACACGGAAAGCAAACCAGCAAGTCTCTCCAGGTAGGGCTTGCTAGACTGTTCTAAAACAGGACTTTGCACACTCTGGAAAGTATGGCGAGTTGGTGCTGATTTCAGCGTTGCCTGGGGGAGGAAGAAAAAGTGGATTTGCAGAGACTCAGGGGAAAAGGAGAAACCTCGCGCCTCTTCTCCCCACCAAGACACCATGGGCAACGTCTGGCTGAGGATCTGGGCTTACTTAGAGCCCTGTCTCCCCTGCTTGTCCCAGGAGGCAGACAAGCCAGTGGTGATTGCTAATCCAGGGGCCCGTTGCTCCCCTGTCACTCCCCGGTCACAAAGGCAGGAGCCTGAGAGAAGCTCCAGCCACTACTTTGTGGCTCTATATGATTACCAGGCTCGGACAGCAGAGGACCTGAGCTTCCGTGCTGGCGACAAACTGCAAGTCCTGGACACTTCCCACGAGGGCTGGTGGCTTGCCAGACACTTGGAGAAAAGAGGAGATGGCTCCAGCAAGCAACTACAGGGCTATATTCCTTCTAACTATGTGGCTGAGGACAGGAGCCTACAGGCAGAGCCGTGAGTAGTACAAACCCACACTTCATTTCTCAACTCTCTGGGGGCTGGGTAATGAGTTTTCCTTCCTACCTCACTACAACCCCCTAATTTCCAAAAATCTGCCTAGAAAGTATGCGGAAGTACTGACAAGAATCCACTAATTGAAACATACCTCCCCTGCTATGTGAGAGTGAAACTGGCAGGTGATTGTTGCCGAAATGACTTCAGTGACAGTATTATAATGCTGGTTGCCCTTTTTGACCTAGCCTGGGATAGGCTTACGGACATAAGGTGTAAACTCAGATTATCTGGATTTGAATCTGGCTCTGTCATAACTTAGCTGTGTGACCTTTAGCAAATTATTTGACTTCTCTGCCTCAGTTTCTCGTCTGTAAAACAGGAATAATAATGACACCTATCTCATAGGACTGTTATATGACATAAATGAGACTCTGCAGAAAGTGTGCACTGTAGAGAATATGACACATAGTAAAGGTTAATAAATATTACATTTTATTTAGTTGGCAGCTCCCCTTTTACTTCTAAGTGAATCATACTTTGCATACTCTCACTGTAGTCTGAGCTCACAATATTCTTTCCCTATAACAGTTGTGCTGCACACTGAGCATCTTTCAGTCTTTAATAGTTCAATAATCTCTTTCACCTGTGGGTTGGTCTTCAGATGGGCTATTCTCTCTGCCTGCAACCCTCTCCTTTCTCTCCTTTTCTTGACCAGCTCTAACTCATCCTTCAGGTCTCACCTTGTTTGTTCCTCCCTCCAAGACTTTCCTGACATTCTAGACTACATTCCGTGTTTCTTCTTAGAGCCTTTAGCATCCTTTGTCACTATTGCTAATTTATTTTCTGCAAGAGTATAAGCTGTGGATCAGGGGAGTGGCAAGAGGAGACATTGCTACTCTAGAGCTTAGTGTGATGCCTATGTATAATAAGACTGGTTGGGCAAAGGAATGATTGCTTATCTACAGATCTGGGGTCTTTTAAAGAGCAGCTGACAGCTCCCTCTTTTCTTCATCTGTTCCTCTTTGAGTTGCTTTTATACCTACCAGGAAAATTTACATTAAAGGCATAAGCCATTTTGTATTTTTTTCTCAATGAATTTTCATGCCTTAATTTTTGGTTTGACTCACAGTCATTAAAACATAATTTCCAGGCTTCCAGAAATTAGTTCCTCTAATCCACATCTTGGGAGAAAATACTTAGGGGCATAGACTGTTTCAAATATTCTTTGTAATGTAGAATGAATATCAAGCCAGGAACAGATTGTAAATCTCCTTGAAATGACATTGAAAAATCACATATACACATATTAAATTATACCATGGCTATATTCAAAGTAGAGAAATTACTAGATAGAGCTTTTAAATGGACAGCAAACTAAAACCTAATTTACAAAATTAATGTTGTGGGGCCAGAGTTGTAATTTCAGTTTTTATGTTCAACATACATAATTTCTAATTATTATGTATATGAAATATTTTTTAGCTTATGTGTGCTGAAAGTTTGACTCTTTACTGAATATTAATAGCCTTTCACTGTTACATTCTAAAATATTATCAAATATAATTATATCTTCTTTTTACTAGTTTTCTTGCTAATTAACTACTAATTTCTTTGCAGCGTTCTCTGACTCCCATTTTTAATGTGGATTCTTAGCACTTCTTAGCACTGAAAGGATTAGGCCAGTTTCTTGAGAGAAGGTAGTTATGCAGATTAATAGCAACTTTAATGGTATTTCAGGGCTCCTTATGGCTATTTTCCCAAAGCCTGCAACTTTAGTATTAGTTTATGTGGTTGTTTCCTTGAAGATTAATGTAACAGAAGAATTTTGCTAAAATGCATAGATGCAAATGTAGATCATGTGATCTCTATTACCCAACTTATTGCTTATTTGGCTAAATTCAGATACTATAATAGACTATCCCTTGTGTAATATCTGTCTGTCACAATGTTATTTTTTTCTACAAAGATTTTTAGTTGAATGTTTTTCTATTTAAAAATTGAATGTCAATTTATATGTCAGATTCTTTAATGTTTTTATTTATGACTTCTTTTTTTTTACTTGACATATTTTATAGTGCCTTGAAATTAAGAATAAATTTTAAATTAGAGATTTTTAAAAACGTTTTTTGTGCTTTTTAAAGGGTAAAATGAAAATGCAATTCAAGAAATGCAATTAGTAGGAACCTTTGAACTTTATGCTAGGTATCTAGTTTGAAAGGCCTTTAGAATAATATATCAACAATAAGTATTTTCATTAACAAATATGTTGCATACCATGTTGGCACCATGATTTGGATGAATCAGAAAAATCCCACAAGTTTCCTCTGAAAGATCAGTATTGTTGATAGATTTAAGGCTACTGTAATGCTATCCTAATCTCACATATATATTTTTGCCATTTCTGAATATTAATTAATAATGACATTCCAAGACACCATCCTGTGAGCCTCAGCATTGTGCTGCCTGCAAAGTCACTACCAGAGAATAATTTTTGGAGAGTGCCAGTTGCACTTTTGTGAAGCAGTCTTCACACTTTCTCCAATGTCTTTTCACCATTTCTTGTCATTGAAGAAAATGGTTTCTGTGGGAGTCAGATATCCATTCAATAAACTTTTTTATTTACTCTATTAAAGGTACTTTTTTTGTATAGTGGGAGGTACAAAAATTAATAAGACAGTGATCTTCTCCAGAGAATTTAATAATCTCAAGAGACAAGAGTAATAAATCAAGAATGTTATGATAATGCCCTTTAGTGCAAGTGCACCAGGAACATCTCTGTAGTGGTTTATTACTCATTACAGGGAAGGAGACCACACACCACGAATATGGGTACAGAATCTCAGTAAGAGGGCATTAGAAAGGCCTCATTATTAGATTTTGGGGTGTGATTTGGGGTAAAGTTTAAGAAAGCAGGGCATTGTTCTGGATGGGATGTTGTCAGGAAGTGGGGTATTTTATGTTTAATTGGGTATTTTAATGCATCTTATAGAGAAAGAGGGAAGACTAGTTGAAGACTAAAGCTGTAATTGGTCAAGAAACATCAGTCACTCAGGTGAGCCAAGATGGGTGAATGTTTGATCATTTTTGAGGTTGGACAACGTTCCTGTTTTTGCGAGCATTCAGAAATGATTATGGAGTGATCATGTTTTTGTCTTGATCCATCGTGGTCACAGAGTGGCCTTGTCTGATGTTGATGTTCCGTGAGATTGTTTATGTTCAACAGAGGACACCAAGGCTTAGCCATAAACGCCAGGCTAGGTCCTGGATGTCAGCACTGATTTTCACTTTCTCAGTTGGCAAAGACAGATGCTGATAAATGCTGTAAGACAGGGCCGGGGAAACTTTTCATGTTAAAAGGCCCCATTAATGTAGCTGTAATCAAATAAGGCTGCATTCAAGAAACTTCAATTAGATATGCTTAAAAATGTACATTATTTTATAAAATTCTAACTACTATGTACTTAATAATTTCAAAAAATGAAAACTATTTGTTAATTTTAAAGTTAACCTTTTAATGACTTCATTGTGTCTGCTTTTTGTTGGAAAGCATTTGAATATTTGGTTGCAGCATGGAGGTCTGCAGTCTTAGTTGATCCTCTAGATGGATATCAGTCCTTTGTAAATTTAAGGGCATCTTGATTTGCGTTAGGTAGGGGAATGTAGATTCACAGCAATAAGTGGTTGAAAAGAAAGAAAGCATTTTTCAGGTATGTTGCTGAAGGTGTGGGTATTCTACTGCATTTTCCCATATTTCCATTGGATCTTCCTTAGCAGCAACCAATGACTTTAAGATGTCATCTACTGAGAGCTCAATCAATTCCATCTGTAGTTCTTTAGGTGCCTTGGTGATATCAACTAAGTGAGGCTGAAATGCTAATTTGAGTGTGATGTCATGATTGTCAAAGTCAGTGAATGTTTCATTGTATTTTCTAATTAATAGGTCTATAACAGCTGTGTATTCTTCAAATGATTAGCATGTATCATCCTGCTCATCAATGACCTTTGCTAACTGGGGAAAATGTTCATCTGAAATTTCCTTTTGAAGAAGAACTGTTTTGAAAAAAGATAGCTTTTCAAAATGCTTGGGTTTTTCACCACATATCATATATAACTTAGTTTTACTTTGCAACGAAATATTCAGGTTATTTTGATTTGATATGATATCACACAGAAATACTGCATTCCTATAGAAATCTTCTTTCAATAATTCACATTTCTGATTCTATTCTTCATAAAATGTAACTATCTGTTCTTGCAGAGATAAAATTTTGGCTTAAACAGAAACACAATGCACTGTTGTCAAAATTTGATAACTAGTGTACTCAACCACCATAAACTCTCATCAACCAGCCTCATGTGGTAGTGGTGCCAGTCAGGCAGGGCAAGTTAGAACTAAATTATGAGCATAGCAGCCATCAATTTAGCCCTTATGGCTTATTAATGTTCTAATTGTGCTGGTCAATCTGGGAGGATTATTTAATTGAAACTTATATTATTCTTTGGTATTTTAAATGCATTCACTTTAAAAATAAAATAAAAATATAAAAGAGAAACAAAAATGTATTAATAAAAATGAAAGGGTCCGTTGTGTAAAATTTGCATTCAGTCAAAAGACTGCACTTAAGGACCTAGAGGGCCACATGTGGCCTTAAGGCTACAGGTTGCCCACTGTGCTGTAAGAGTAGAATAAACTGTCATGTAGTGTGCACTTAAAAAAATAATTGTTTAATGCATGAACGAAGATATAAAATCATAGACAAATTGATGCAGAGGTAGAAGAGATCAGTCCTGATTTGAGAGAAATCATACCTTGCTTTCAGGGTTTAGCTCACATGACACTCTTTCTAGAAGCTTTTTCTAACCTCCTTAGAAAGAATTCATAATTTGTTCTTCCCATGATTTTGTATTTATTGTTAGTAGAGCAGTAGTCAGTAATAACTGACATTTATTGAGAGCTTACTAGTGTGCTACCTGCCACACAACTAACTTCATTTGCATTGTCTTATGTTTTAAGACAACTCTATGAGGTGGATGCTGTTATTATCCCCATTTGCAGATGAGGATACTGAAGTTGAAAGAGTTTAAGTAAACTGCTCAAGGCTACACAACTAATAAGGGATAGAACAGAGATTTGTCTGCCTGAAACCTGCTTTCAGGGCCTGTACTCTTATTATATAATGGCTAGCTACGAAACTTCTGTCTTTCCTGTGAGATTGTACAGTCTTTGAGTGCCTGGAAAACCATGCAAGACTTTTTCTACTCCAGAGAATTTATAATCTCAGACAGTGAGACTATATATTTCCTCCCACGAGTATAAATTCCTTAGGGCAGAAACACTCTCCTTTTCAGTTTTACTCAATGCTTACTGAGTTGAATTTCTAAAGGCCCAAAGAGATGGGGCAATTTAGTACAAGTTGTGGAACAATACGTAAAGAAGACAGCAAAAGTATATTCGGGGAATGGTAAATTGGGTAGTGTATTTGAAACATTCACGAAAAGGAGCAATGGGAAATAAATCTGGATAGATAGGTTGGAACAAGTTTTTGGAAAAGACCACTTGTTCCAGGTTAAAGGATTTGGGCTTTATCTAATGAGAGATAGATAGAAAGCAGAGTTTTGAAAAGACCATGATGATGAGGGGATGGATTAGAGAAGAGGTAAACCAGGGAAGAATAGGGAAGTTGCTCCAGAGGTTCATGGCATGAGTTTATAAGGGCTTAATTTAAATTTGTGGCACTGTTAAAAAAAAGAAATACAGGGATATGAACAATCTCATGAATGAAGACTCAAAAAGAGTTCTTCCTAAGTCTTTTTGAGTATCTTCAATGTGCTAAGCACAGAAAACTAATTTAATCCCTGTAATATCTCTGCACAGCAAAATTTCTTATCACTATTTTCAGGGTAAGAAAATTGAAACTAAAATTTAAATAAATTTGAGTGTTTTTATTTGGTAAATAGTAGAGGTGAAACTACAAATTCGACATAGAAGAGAAAGAGACTGGAATAAAAATATGTCATATGGGACCAGGTGAAACATTAAGAAAAACATATTTCATATAATAATTTTTATCGGGGGAAGAATGGTTGAAGCAGAGAGGAAAAGAATACATTGATTTTAGTTCATGTTGAATTTGAAGTCCTGGTAGGACACCTCAATGAAAATGTCCAGGAGAAATTTAGAGACACAAAAGTCAAGGGAAAGAGACAAGTCTATTCTGTAAAAATGGACTTTGAAGTCATTCACACAGAGATGTTTTAGAGGTCACAGTAATGTAAGAACCACAGAGTGTTGCAGATGTCACAAGGATTATAAGAACCTTAGAGCAAGCGTGTAAGAAACAGGAGTGGGGGCAAAGATCAAATCTTTAGAAATACCCACAGTTTAGGTAAGCGTGACGTGTAAATTGCAGTAATTGTCCCATCTAGGCCTCCTTGCATCCACATCCTTGGGTAGTCTCCTTCCACACTCACTCTTGGCTTTGCCAAGTGACTTGATTTGGCTGATGGGACAGTAGCTAATGTGACAAAAGCAGAGACTTGAAAAGTGCGTGCACATTGAGGCTCGCTTTTTTTTACTGCTCTTGGAATTCTGCAACTACCATGAAAAAAACCCAAACTAACCTCCAGAAGAATGAGAAACTGTGTGAAGAAATGCCCTACAAGTCCCAGCTGACTCACTAGTTACTCATGACCAAGCCCAGCTAAGATCAGTGGAGTTCATCCCATGCAGACCTTTAGGTTTGCGAGCTAACTAAATAGTTGTTATGAAGCAAAACCTAACAAATACATAGAGGAAGAACCACTGAAGGAAACAATGAAGAAGAATTTATGAAATTAGAAGAAAAACAAAGAACATCTTTTTCAAAGCAAGAAGATAGAATGTCAAGAAGGAGGTTTTGGGTCAAAGTCTACAGAAAGGTGACAATAATGAGGAAGAGGGGAAGACCATTAGGTTTTCTGGAGGATTATTGGTGACACTAAGAAGCAGTTTCATAAAGTAATGATGGGTGGTGGCATGCAGTAGAGAGAGAGAGAGAGAGAGAGAGAGAGTCATAAAGGGGAATTGGCTGCTCTGGCTGGGACTGTGCTCTGGGAGGTTTAGGCTGAGTTGAACTGTAGAAAAGGATTGTATGGTAGGAATTTGGATTCACACATGGGTCTTAGGTCCATCCTGAGAATCAGAGCTGAGGGAAAACAAAAGCAAGAGGCAGTGGAACCCAGATGCCTCCATTTCTGAGCAGAGTCTGCAGGGTTCTAAAGGACTTTGTCTGGTTGGGATTTACAAAAGGTTTCACCCTCTGAATGGCAACTAAGTTGATAGGTATTCAGTATCCTCTGGTGGGTTGGATATTTGGCATTTGGAATAAGTTGAGGATTCATCTTTGGCTCCATCAATTTGGTCTTCCCAAAATTATAAGAAAAATTCATCAGAGTTTTTTTCTTGGGTGTTATACTCCCACATTTTCGGGTCATGTTGTGGGAAGAATAAGCTTAGTACTAGGTCTCAAAGTAGAGGCAGCAAATATATGTGACTTTTAAAGAAGTGTGGACCAGGCATGGTGGTTCATGCCTATAATCCTAGCACTCGAGGTGGGAGGATCGCTTGAGCTCAGGAGTTCGAGACCAGCCTGAGCAAGAGTGAGACCCATCTCTATTAAAAATAGAAAAAAAAATAATCTGGGCATTGTGGCACACACCTGTAGTCCCAGCTACTAGGGAGGCTGAGGCAGGAGGATCGATTGAGCCTAGGAGTTTGAGGTTGCTGTGAGCTAAGCTGAAGCCATGGCACTTGCCCAGGCAACAGAGCGAGACTCAGTTTCAAAAAAATAAATACATAAAAATAAAGAAGTGTGTCTGTAAAGGAAATTTCACAGTACATATATAGGATAGTAGATTAAGAAGGTTTCAGGGTCAGACCTTACTTGGAAATACTGAATCAGGTTAACAGTTCCTTAAAAATATTTTTATATTTAATTATACATCTTGTATCTACATTTTTAATATGTTATTTCTATGGTATACTAGTAGTACTATTTTATAAACTAAAAAGAATGCACTCAGATTCACCTGTTCAAAGAATCTTCTGTATACATAAGCAGTACATGGTCCTCTTTGCACTTTCCTAGGAGACAGATGGGGAGTGGGTTAGGTAAGTCCTGGTTTTCTTCTCTGTTATGCAATGGTTGCAGAGTATTCCTCTGTTTAGCCTCAGACTATTATAATACAGCAATTACAGTGATGTTTCAGATAAAAACAATATAAAAGTGACTTAATAACTTATATTTGTGTTGTGCAATAGTTTATGATAAAACAGGCAGATGCTGGTTTTCATGCTGAATCACTTTAAACTCTGTACTATTTCTTATCAAAAGTCTAACTTAGGAAAGCAGTGATTTAGGGAAATGAAAAGTCATGCTATCGATTTAGTAGGTCCTAATTAAGTGATAGAAAGCAAAATATTTACATGACAATTAGTGAGAGATGGAGGAATACCAACAGATGATTTTTCCCTTTTGAAAATTTTGGTGCTTAACAAAATTTCTACTATCTTTTAAAGCATGGATGTCCATTTTCCAAAATTTTAGTTATGCAAAATTTTCTAGTTTATAAGGTTTTAAAAATTTTTATCTTTTATAAATATCTTTGATACATACAAAAGAATATGTGTAACTGTCAGGTAAGTTTTAAAGCATAGTGATTCATGAATATCCATTTAACCGCTAGCCCAACTCTTAGACTATTACTAATAATGGGCCTATGAATTCCTTCCCTGTCTCCATCTCCAGAGTAAAACCTTTTTTCCCAGAAAATGTTGATAGTGATTAAATTTCTAATAGCAAAGACTAGAATCAATCCAAATTTCCATTAATGTGAGAGGGATCATTTATGGTTTATTTATTCTATAAAATATTATACAATAGTAAAAATAATGAGTTGAGTGATATGCAACAACATAGATGAAATTTGGAAGCATAATGTTGCATAGGAAAAAATGTTTCAAGAGACAACATATAATATGATTCTATTTTTGTAAAGTCCACAAATAAAGAAAACCAAATAATATATTGTTTGGTCATATATGTTAGTAAAATATTTAAAAAGGTAAGATATACTTTAATAAACTTAAAGTAATAAATGGATTGCTATTTGATTTACTCATCTGAGTATTATAGTTTCTATACTTCTTTTAGGCCATTTAAAAAATTATTAGAAGACACTTATGCCATGAAAAATAAAGTATAGCAAGTATGCTGGCTGTGAGGTCAAATATAGATGTTGTGATTGAGTGTATTCATGACTCTACCTTCCTCAAAAATTATTTTTGATAAATTATCTTTTAATATTATTCTCCTAACACAAATAAGAAAGACAAAAATAGATGGATTTTGCAATTTCTGTTGTCATTATCTACTAGGACTTTTAAGACCTTCCCCACCTCCATTCTAGTGACAAAAGTCTTTAATCTGTAGATCCTGAACTCCCTAGAGGTTCCAAAGATAGGCTTGCAACAGTTCATGAATTCTTTGAAAATGTATATGAAATTTGTGTGATATTTTTAGGATAAGAGGTTATAGGTTTTATAATACTCTAAAAGGAATCATGTTAAAAAAGTGTAAGAACTTTCTAAAATTAGTTCTGAAATTAATATGGGCAAAAGTTTAAGGTTTATTTCTTTTGAGAAAAATTGACTTGCTTCCTTATAACAGATACTAAAAATTTATTACACATCACAGTTTTTTTTAATCTTAGCTACTAGGAAGCTTAGAGTTCAGTTAAATGCTTATTCATAATAACTCTATTTGACTTTAAATCTGTCTTATTTTCTTCCTTCTCTCTTTTTAAAAATCCTTTTAAAATCCTATTCTATGGAACATATGTTGAGCTTTGTAGAAGTCTTACTTTAACCTACTTTAATAAACAAATAATGATCAGATAATTAAAATAATTATCATTATTTTATAAACTTACATATAAAGGATAAAGGATTTTATGTCTTAATCTATATACTGATTAAATAATACATTATTTTAATTGTCTTTCTGAGCTTGGTTGGGAAACTAATTCTAAGCCAATCATGGCAGGTTGTTTGATAGAATCACAATTAATGAATATTGGACAGAAACCTACTCTCACCACTCTTTCACCTGCTCCTAGTTTGCTTTCATGGCTCACATTCCTTTTCAGTTTCAACTGGGCACATCTTTGTCTCCTGGAGAAGTTGACGCAAGCTCCCTGCCCTGTCTCCTCATTTGTGTGTTTATACACATGTGTGGGATGCATTCCTGTCATCTCCTGATCTGTAGAACAAGGCAGGAAAATGCCCTCAGTAGGACCTTCAACCCTGAGTGCGACCCAGGTGCATTAAAGGAGAAATACAAAGTGTGGAGAAAATAACAGAGACAAAAGGAAGAAGGGGACAATATAGTTTAAAATGTGGGTTAAAAGGAAGGATGGATTTTTAATAAACATGAGAAAAGGAGATATAAGGAATAAACAGATGGCCCCATAATCAAAACTAAAAAAAGATAAGCTAATGTTTAAGGAAACCAAATGAAGTGAGAGTGTGTGAGAAACTAGAGAGAATAAGAAGGGATTGATGAACAGACGGACAATAGCATGAATTAGCTGAGGAAAGACTAGGTAAGGACTCTGTGCTAAGTATGGAAATAAGTCAGACAAATGTTGTCACAGAGGGAAGTTCATGATTCTATTCTTACATTATTTTAACTACATCTAAAACCCTATCCCCAGAGCTTTTGCATTGGTGCTATGTAAGCATTTATACTAAGGAGACTATCACCAGATGGAACTTTTCAACTCATTCTTTACTGTTGGGTCCATAGGGATGAAAATAAAATGCCAATCATTGACACTGAAAATGAATTAAGCCCATTTCTTCCCTCAGTCTATCTTCATTATATCATCCAAATTATCTATTACATTTTAGTGTTGCTTATCTTTCACAATGTAAAAATAAAACAACCTGCAAAAATACACATACCTATTGTATAGACAGTGGAACCAAGTAAGAGACTTCAGGGACCTAAAAATGAATTGGGTTAAAGCAAGTTAATAGTGATATAAAAAAATCTTCTACATTCGCTAATAGAAAATTGGCTGTATAGGCAAGGTGGTAAAACAAAAGGCTTCTGTGGGGAATTAGAGTAAGTTAATAGCTTACTTGGCTCCGAGTGATTCAGAAAGTCTCACAAAGAAAGCACTGATACATTTGGGTATGCCTGACAGTTTCCATTAAGGCAAACCTGAAATATACGTTATATGTTGATTTAATAGTCAAAGAAATAGTATGTTAATAATATTAATAATAAAATCAACTTTTATTCTGCTGGCATGTTCACATGTAGAATATGAAATTGCTTTTTGAGGAGTTAAAAGAACAAATAGTTGAACATAGATTGGAGACTTATATAAGCTTCTACACAGTTACAATGTTGACTTCTAAGACAGAGCTCACTTAATTCATCTAACCTCACTGCACATTTTCAATTAAGTGGACGATATTTATGTTGTAAAATTATTTCACTTATTTAATGAAAAAAACACTATTTCTTCTTTTCAAAGAAACATTATCAACTTGTTTGACTTTGAAAGTAACTTCACAGATGCTAGTTTTCCTTAAACGCAAAAGAAGAACGTCTCCCAGGGATCTTCCTTCAACAGCTCTGGGAAGATAAGATATTTCAAAAAGTATTTTGTATTAACATTTCTGATTGCATTGTTGAATATTGACATATCATTGAACACACTGATTTATTTTTTTGTACAGGGGGTATCATGGGAAAAATGACCCCAACTTATTTTTTAAATCTGTATTTTTAGTTATCCATTTGACATATTTTAGCTGCTTTGGGTTGCTATAATTTTGTAGCACTCTAAGGAAATAAGAGTATAAATAATGAATGTTTTAGCTTGATCCAGCAGAAAGTAAGTATATTTGCTGAGGGCAACCCAAGTAATTGGCTCACTGCATTCCTGGAGCTTACCTTATCTAATGGATCTTAGCCACTGATGAAAGAGGGGAGCAAACTATCCTTATTACTGAAGGATTTGTCATGGAAAGAGGCTTTGTCTAAGCAAAGAAGAAAACTTTGTTGTTTCCTCTTAAGTTGCTGATCTATTTTCAGGAACAAAGTATTTGCTTAAACTTAGATAAAAAAGAGCAGACAGCTCTCCCAATACCTTTTCTTTTTCTCTCCAGACACTTATCCTGGAATGGAAAACTAAAATTAAGTAATTTTCAATGGAGCCTAGAGGTAATGGTGATTCTATGAGAAAGAAAGTCAGATGAAGAAGAAAGAAAATAGAATTAGGACAAGATGGAGGAGAATAAGGATAAGGATAAGGGAGGGGAAGAAAATAATTTCTATTATAAAGGAAAGTAGCAAGTGTCAAACAATCTCTGTGAATGCTATTCTCTACTGTAAATAGAAACCATAGAAACAGACATTCACCTGCTCACTATTTATTTGTGGGTAGTTGTTGCAACACAAAAACTCTGTACCTGTTAGCGTTGCCACCAATCACCCGTGTTGGAAAAAAAAAATCAGTATAGTGGGGATTAAGGAAGACATTTAATAATGACTCTACTAAGAGGCCAATGAGTTGAAAGTTTGATTTTAAGGAGTAGCTACAAGAATTATAAGACAATTTTCCTTGCTTCTTTCTTTTTTGATTCAGGCATTTGTTAATATTTAATCCAAATTTACTAGTTGTCATGCACTAGTATTTTGCTAGTCAATTATATTAGCAGATTATAACTTTGAAACAGAATTTTCAATTAATGTTATTAGGTAAAGTGTTTCTGAAAGTATGTTTTTGATGGATGAGAAAGAGTGAGTAATGGTTGTGGTTATATTGGAAAAGAATAAGAATGTTAGCAAGTTTATCATGTGCATGGTACTTAAGTATTCTGTGGGTTCAACTGAAATTGGATATATGGGTATTGATTTCTTATAAAAATTCTTGACCTCTCTTAAGTTCACCACTATAATTTAAATTCTGGTTAGTAAAGAATTAAATTAGTTTTCAAAACTAATTTCTTCTTGGAAGGCCAAGTGATAGGAAACAAATAAAATCAATATTTTTAACTCTCAAAAATAAGTCTTGACTCCACTTCCCCTCTGACTATTGCACATGAATCTCCTCTGCGGCACAGCAAAACTCTTTGAAAAAGGTTGCCTGTACTCAGGGTCTTATTTCTTTCTTCTCTCTTCCTCTCAATTTTTTTTATTATGGGAAATTTCAAACATTTACAAAAGTATAGAAAACAGGTACCCCTAGGTACCATCACCCAACTCCAAGATACATCAACACATGTCAGTGTTGTTTCATCCTTACTTTCTTCTTCCCATCCCTACCTTCACCAACCACTACATTATTTTGAAGCAAATCTTAGACATCATATAATTCTATCTGTAAATTCCTTTGTATGCATCTCTAAAACACATGAAATACTCTTAACAAACAACCACAATTACCACATGATAATCACTCCTAAAAAATAAAATAACCCTAACATCACCAAGTATCCAGTCAGTGTGAAACTTCCCGTGATCTTATGGTTTGTTTTTTATGACTTGTTTATTTTAACCCAAATTTTTGCTAATTTATTTTGTGATTGGTTTGTGAATCCAAATAAAGTTCATTCATTACAATTGGTTAATTTGTCTTTTAAAATCTCTTTTAATATGGATGCTCCTTCTATGTTAGTTTCCTTGCAATTTATTTACTTTGCCTATAGAGTTTCTCATAATCTGTATTTTGCTGATTTAATTCTCTCTTGAACTCACTGCAGTTAGACTTGTAAAGGAAAATGAAAATCTCTGGACCACCCTCCCCCCACACCCTAAACTCCTTATGCAAGAGGTAAGGTCAAGCTCAAGGCTTGACCCCTTTTGAAAAATCCCTTTCCATCAGTCAGATCCCCTAGGAAAGGTAAAAAGCCCTCAGGCATCTAGGAAGGACTGCCCCCACAGATCATTTATAAGGAAATTCTTTGCTGACTTCCCATAAGCAAGGACATACCAGTTGTAGCTTTAGGTCTGTAGTCTAAGTCTAGCTCCTAAACCTAAAGTCTGTTCAATTCCGCATTGATAATGTTGATTCCAAGCTTACCTTCCCCGGTACAGAACAGAGACTAAAGGAGATCAACCATTCCTCCACCCACCCAGAGCCATCTGCATAATAGATTCTTCCTTTACTCCTATTTTCTCAAATGTTTCTTCAAATACTCATCTTATGTAAAATGTAGATTTCCAGTGCCTCACAAGAATGTAACCATGTGCCTCACTACCTACCTGCCTCCTCCTTTTTCTTTCTGTATGCCCTCTCCCCTTAAATACTGAGTTCCTAAATCCCTGTTTGGAAAAAACAGTCACAGAAGCGTCTGTGGCTTGTGTTTTTTCCTGGGTGTATCCTCAAACTTTGGCTTAATAAACCTCCATTGATTGAGATCTTTGCCTCAGTCACTTATTTCAGGTTGTCAGACTTTTCTTCCCAATATTCCAGGAAGCTGCTCTTATCAAAGGTCACCAAGGAAACACCACATTTCCAAATTGCAAACCTATTGGTCAGTTCTTGTCATCATCGACATTATTTTTTTATTGATATATAATAATTATACATATTTATGAGGGACATGTGATATTTTGATACAATGCATATAATACATAATGATCAAATCAGGGTAATTAAGATACTGTTATCTCAAACATTTATCATTTATGTATGTTGGTAACATTCCAAATCCTCACTTCTGGCTATTTTGAAATACACAATAAATCAGTGTTAACTGTAGTTACCCGACTGTGCTACTGAACATTAGACCTTATTCCTTATAACTCTTATGTTTGTACCCATTAACCAACATTTCTTCATCCCCTGCCCTTCCCAGCCTCAAGTAACCATTATCCATACTATCTAACACACTTGATTACTCCATCATCGTTAATATGCTTTCTTTAATTGATCTCCAGGACAGCCACTCCCCTGGTTTCCTCCTACGCCACTGGCTGAGACGTTTTTTGTTGTTCCTTCTCTTCCCTCTGACTACTAGACATCAGAGTGCCCCAGAGCTCTAACTTGGTCCTCTTTTCTATCTGCTCTCACTTTCTTGGTCATCTTGTTCAATTTGAGACTTATATACTCAATGATCTATTTGAATCACCATATTCAAATGGAAGTTTCCAAATTCCAGACATTTCTAATAACCCCAGAACTGAGCTCCTACATTCCTCCCTGACCCTGTCCTACAAAGGCCTCCCGAGCTCTGTCAATAGCAAGCATCCCTGCATTGGCACAGGCCAAATATCTTGGAATCATTGTGACTCCTGTTTTCCTTTTATACTTCACTTCCAGTCAATGAACAGCATATTGTTTTGCCTCTTCCATCAGCGTATATATACAAGTCAACCATCTCTCACAGCCCCTGCTCCCGTCTGGTCCAACCTGTCTTGGTCTTTCAATGTGGCTTAGTGTGACGGTCTCCTAATGGGCCTCCCTGATGCAGCTCTTGCCCTACACGGCAGGCAGAATGGCCCCATTAAAATGTTAAAAAATTAAAATTATTTCTCTGTTCAAAATTCCCGAGCATCTTCTATCTCACTTGGAATTAACTCCTGAGTCTCCTTGCAGTGACTTACAAGGCCCTAGTAATTTCCCATTTCTACCATTACTTCTCTGATTTCATTCCTCATTTCTCTCTCCTTAGCTTCCTTTTTTAGGGGAGAAAAGTAGAGGCCTACTTGAAAATTCATTTTATAAAATTTTGTTTAGAGCCTAGAATTTGAATTTTATTGCTCAATAAATTTGTAAGAAATAGGGGGAAAAACTGGCTCAAATAGAATTTAAAAGCTGAAGAACTTTGTAGATGGTCTCATAGATGTAATACCTTGCTTTATCCTGAACCACTGATTTACAGGGTTAGGCCAAATTATCTCTAAATAATTTATTTTGATATTCAAGGAAGAATATCTTTTTTGGTCTATGTATATATGTATATTCATCCTAAGAATATTGGTTAACATAGCCAGTTTTAAAGTCTATTGATATTGTGGGAATGACTATTATTCTCACTTATACTTTTGAATTGAAATGTGGCCTTTTAATTAGCTTGTGCTGATGTTTCATCTCTGTCTGGCATTTCAAACTGATTCTTATTAATAAGTGACTGCCTATGTTTCATTGTGCAGTCTTGAGAGAACACAGTCTTTCTTGCTCAAGGATGCAGAGTACAAGAAAGGAAAATCTGAGCATTGAAGAAAATAGTCTCTAGTTTTTCTAACAACAACAGCAAAAGGCTGTGTTGTTAATCAATAGGTGTATAGATTTCAGTCGTGGGCATTTCAAATCCTTGATTGAATTTGTTTTTCTCTTATTTTGTCTTATAGAATTTTTTCAATGAATTTAATGAAATGTATACATCCCTAAAAAGAGCTCTACACATAAAAAATAATGTGAATCAATTCTGTGGTGTCACCTCATAAAATTACTCTCTGAATCTCAAAGATATTTCGCCCTCCTCCAAGAAACTAAACATAGCCACGAAATATAAATGAATATGTGTTTGCCATAATGCTACTTGACATTCTAATTGTAATTAACAGAACTTCTAATATTAACCAACATTAATTAACATTGTAAAGTGCTTAAACATGGAGCGTAATAAGAATGCCCAGCGGATTATGCACATTCATCAGTACACCTCATGTTTATTAAAGATTTCTCTTTGAATGCTGATTATTAAACAAGTTTTTTAAGCCTACCATATAAATCTTGGTTTTTCTGCTGTATGCATTCTGTAGTTGTTACTTCTTCCTTAGGCTATTGGGGCGTTGGAGGCAGGCTCTATGGTCTGAGTTGGCAGGGTTGAAAGAGGTGCCACTTCATGGTGAGAGGTTGATTGGATGTGTGTTTCTGGCAGAAGTGAAGTTGTCTTCTGTTTTGTATTTTGGTTATGTTATATTTATGTATGTGTTATGTATTTTTGGCACTTAATTATATGATGATATTTTTGAATATTACTATTAATAAAAACATTTGCCTAGTGACATATATAAATAACAAATATATTATGCAAATACAAAAATATCTTAGTTTTAGTACACATATATCTTCTACATGAAAGTAATCAGCGTACATATTCTGCCTTTTTACTTCCATGCATTTTAAGTTTCTACCCAGTCTTTATATTATTTTTCTAATTTTCATAATATTCCTATCAGTAAATGTATCATAACTTATTTAACCCTTCTCTTAATACTTAGCATTTAGGTTTTCTCCACTTTTTTTTACAGTGTTCTGAGTAGCACAGCAACAAATTTCTTTCCACATAAAGATTTTTTTATGTTTTGTATGATTTTTTAGGGTAGATTTCCAGAATCTGATTTACTAAGTCAAAAAGATGAATCACTTAAAGCTTTTAATACCTATTGTCAAACTTCTTTTTAACAGGATTCCACTGGTACAGTATAGGGTGGCTTTATTTTCAAAAACTGCTTGTCAATATTCATTATCATTATTTTTTCTAATAATGGGAAATCATAATTGTTTTCTATACTAACAAATTTGAATTTTCTCCATATGTTCCTCTATTAATTACATTTTTCTCAAATAAATTTTCAGTCTTTTGACCATTTAAAAATTGGATATTATTATTTTTTCTTAACATGTGCAGATTCTGTCAAAAGAAAACATTAATTCAGTGTATTAGTCTGCTAGGGCTGCTGTAATGAAGTACTATAAACGGGGTGACTTGATAGAAATTTATTGACCTGCAGCTCTCAAAGCTAGAAGACTGAGGTTAGTGTGTTGGCAGGTTGGTTCCATCTGGGATCTATAAGGGAGAATCTGTTCTAGGCCTCTTTCTAGCTTCTGGTGGTTTTGCTAGAAGTCTTAGGTGTCTCTTGACTTGTAGATGCACCACCTGATCTCTGCTTTTATGTTTGCGTGGCATTCCCCCCGTGTGCACATCTATGTCTCCAAATTGCCCCTTTTTGTGAGTACACCGGTCATGTTGGATTTGGGGCCCGACCTACTCCAGTATGATCTCATTCTAACTGATTAGATCTCCCATAGCTCTACCCCAAATTAGGTTTTATTCTGAGATACAGGCAGTTAGGACTTCAACATATGGAGTTGTATGTGGGGGGGCATGCTTCAACTCATAACATTCAGTAATTCACTTATGAATATATTTAGACAGAGAACATTTATGTAGTGATTCCTGCAACATTAAATCTCATGCTAATCATTGGAAGGAGAAGGGAAAGTCCAGGTGCTGTCCTCAGGGAGCAGAAGGTTGGGATGTGGGACCTGCTACTCTGTTTTGCTCACTCTGTTCCTGCCACACCCAGCTTCTCCATGTTCCTGGCAGCAGTCAGTATGTTTCTTCCTCAGGGACTTTGCACCTTCTCTCTCCTCTGCACGAATGCTCTTCACTAGATTCTGTGGGGCTTGCTCCCGCCGCCGCTCCTTCAATCTCTGCTCCAATGTCACTTCCTCTGTGAGTCCTTCCCTGACTATCCCATTTTAAATGGTGACACCACTCATCTCGCACTGCCTAGTTCTCTTTCCTGCATTAATTTTCTTAAAATTTCTTCTCATCATCTCATACAGTCTATATCTTACTTCTTTATTTTGCTTATTGTCTGCCTCTCCACTAGAATACAAGCTCCTTGAGGATATGGATTTTTGTTTGTTTGGTTCACTGCTGTATCCCCAGGGCCTAAAGCCATGCTCATAAATATGTAATGAATGAATGCAAAGAGAATTATGATACAGTGGATTAAGTGCTGTGAGATACTACAGTGTTAAGGTTTAAGTTCAATATTCTGTTATTTATTTTATAAATATTTATTGAGCACCTATTTAGGTACTGCATGTATAGTAGTGACTCATACCAAATTCATTTTTATTTTTAATTTTTATTGTTTATTTATTTGAGACAGAGCCTGGCTCTGTTGCCCGGGCTGGAGTGCAGTGACACAATTATAGCTCAAGTAGTTAAGTCACCTGGTATATAACTGCAGACTTTGTATCCATCAAGGTATATAACTGCTGTTCTGTTCTTGGTTCACCACCAAGTTTGTTTGTCTTTGCCTATTTTGCATTTCTATAAAGGAATATCTGAGGCTGGGTAATTTATAAAGAAAAGAGGTTTATTTGGCTCACAGTTCTGCATGCCGTACAGGAAGCATGGCACCAGTATCTGCTTCTGCTAAGGGATTCAGGGAGCTTCCCTTCAAGGCAGAAGACAAAGGAAGAGCAGACATATCACATGGTGAGAGAAAGAGCAAAAGAGAGAGGGATGAGGTGCCACACTTTTTAAACAACTATCTCTCACTTGAACTAATAGGGCAAGAATCCACTCATTACCACGGGGAGGGCAAGAAGACATTCATGAGGGATCTTCTCCTTGACTCAAACACCTCGGAGCACTCAGCCCCACCTCCAACTTTTGCGAGTATCGATCATACATATCAATTATGAAATATTTCCTTATGATACATTTCTCTGAAAATATATTTTTCTGATTATCTGATATGAAAATGATGTATGGCATGGTTGGGTAGCTTATATTTTATGAACTTTTTAAATGTTTATAATAGTGTGCATGTGTGTTTTTCCACCTATAATGTGAACTTGTCAGTGAGCATAGTCTTATCTTTTTATTATTATTCCTCCAGCTCATAGTAAGCCTCTACTATAAACACTTATTTGTTTCAATATTTTTTCTTTTGAATGTTTCTCAGCATTTAAAACATTTATAATCCATATTTTTATGTTTCAAAAGAACATGAAGAACCTAATTTTAAAAGTTAATTGATTATAGAGGGGATGGGTATATACATACATAATGAGTGCGATGAACACCAACTGGGGGATGGACATGCTTGAAACTCTGACTCTGGGGGGGGGCAAGGGCAATATATGTAACCTTAACATTTGTACCCCCATAATATGCTGAAAAAATAAATAAATTTATAAAAAAGAAGTTAATTGATTATAAAAATATTACATATAAACACTAACATGAAACCATTGACATTTTGTTAGTCCTTTTTTTTAGTACAATTTTCCAACCAAGCCATGTGTATTCAGGTCAACTAAAAGTAAACCACAAGAAATAAGATTAGAAAAACGATAATTCTTGAAGCTATGTGTTGGATAAAAGTGGATACTATACTATTCTCTCCATTTTGGAATATGTTTGAAAATTTCTGTAATGAAAAGTTAAAAATATATACATTAGGAGGACATGTATGGAAACTCAGGGGAAAACTGTGTCTTGTTGAGATTTCTTGTTTACAAAAATAATTATGAACACAGGTGGATCTAGAGGGCCTATAGCATATACGATTTGGAGAGAGATTTCTCTTTTAAAAAAAAGAATACAAAATGATGTGTAGCAAAATTTGATAAGAAAGAGAATATTTATCTAGAATAAAAGTAACCATTCCAAATTATTAAGGTAAGCTGGCAAGTGACAAATATCATAACAATAATAAGCAAGAATGAACTTCCTTTTATAATTCTTTTCTGTACATTCTTTGACTAACTCTTCATGTGACAATGATTTTGTAATACTATTTTCTATAGAAAGAATAAATGATAATTTGGTTTTACTTATGAAATGTTTCATCTAATATTTTCATTGTTGATAAGAGTTTCTTTAACTTTTGTAATTCATTATTTGTAATATCACCCACAATTTTAGGATTGTTTCACTTATTTAAGTATTTAATTGAATGTCATTTTGCTTTCTATTTTCAAATTTTGATCCTTCTGCAACCAGCCTACCTCTACAAAGCAAATAGGTAATTAGTGTTTAACTTCATAAAAGTGTATTCTGCAGGAACATTTTAGACCTGAAGTTTGGCTTTAAATAAGTCATAAATAACTGTTATTTCTGATACACTCTGTAGAGTGAGTTATAATATTATCTGAGGACAGTCCACATTTCCCACTCTATTTTCTTCATAATTTTAGAGAATTCACATGTAACTGCTTTGCACTACTGCCAACACACTGGCCCTGTTTATTATCTGCATGACAAATCATTCAGTTTCTCTCATTTCTAGTTCCCTCCTCCACAAAAATGGGGATTTTGAAGCACCTGTTCTGACTACCCTAAGATATGCCATGAGAATGAGTGCCATACCTTAGGTGATAGCACTGTGAATTACAAAGTGGAATCCAGTGTTATCATTTTTGTGATTGTTATTATTGTCATCTTCCTCATAGGTTTGTGATCATCTGATTGGCTATGAGGTTACCCATCATTAGTAAAACCTGGCTTGTTCTTTTGCCTTCCATACAAAACCTCTTTTGTATGGAGATGGGTCTTTCTATATTCTTGTCCTACTTTTTGAAAGTATTTGGTCAGCTTTAACTTTTAACCATAAGACTCACATCCCCAAATAATTATTTATTCATTCATTCATGTATTCATTCTACAGTATTGAAGTTTATTTAATACCAGGTGTTGTGCTAGGCTCTGGGAATTGCAACAATAAGCTAAAAGAGTTTCTTCTCTCTTGAGCTTACAAGTATGGTGGGGAGGAAGAAATTAATCAAACAATACCAAAAACAAAGTAAACCAAGGAAAGGGTTATGAACTTAGACTCACTTATTCTGGAAAGGAAGGGTTTCCTACCACACACCCTCTGCATTGCAATCCAATGGATGGATAGGGAGTAAGTGGGAAGAAAGTTCTCTTGTACAGTGAATCTACTATCACTTGCCTTTTCAGAAGTCTGCTTTTCAGGCCTACTTGGGGGCCCAATTCTAAGGCTTAGGGTGTACTTTTCCTGTGCTCTTATTCTAACAACAGGTCTTTCCAAGTCTATAAAATTTTAAAATCCTTTCCTTGGTCACAACTGACAGGTCAGAGTTTATTATGTTCTGTGTATTTCATTGAGGTTTTTTTTTTTCTTCAATTAACACCAGGTAAAGAGCATAGTATTTTCGTAACTGCAAAAGTCTTTGTTGTGCTAAAATTGTGGAAAGAAATGTTATTTAATTTGCTAATAAGTAAGGTAGCCAGTCATTGAAACAGGACATATATGTAGTTACTCGCTATTTACAAATAATACTTACATTGTATATCATTAGAGCATATCCCTTTAACGAAGACACTTTGTAAGAGAGTAAACATTTTAGCATAGTTCAAGAAATTCATACATTTAATAAACTGTATTATTTAAAACATAAATATAACTGGAAGGAACTCTGCCCTTCACCCTTCGCCAGGACATGGACTTGTTCAGGACATGGAGAGGATGCATAATTCTGTTGTTCTCTCTGTTATGAATAATGGTGTGAGAGGTGCTCTGCCTAAGGATTTGATGTGCTAAAGAATAGTCTCTTTGCAAAGCTCTGGCTGTTTGTGCTGCTGAGAATCAAGACTTGGAGCAGATGGGCCTTTATTGAGCAGAACAATATAATGAGTGTTGGAGCACACAGAGGGAGACCAGAATCTAGTTTGGAGTGAGGGATGGGTGGAAAACCAAGCTACTTTGCATACAAAAACAAGGAGGAATTTTGTTATAAAAGCCTGGTAAGGAAGAGAAAGGTGAGGAGAGGGGCCTTAGCAACCTGGCAATGGGCCCTGGACGTAGAGAAAATGTTTTGGGAAATTCCTCTTCAGGATAAAGGGCATTAAATTTCTATGAGCAGGGATTTCTGGTATGTGTTTGAATTTGTACCTAAAGCTTTGTTCGTCACAAACTTTGCACAACATTGACTTTGTAATGTTCTGGATGGGTTGAAAATAAGGGAGTGGGGTCTGGTGTGAGGCAGTATGGGGCAGAGTGGACCAGAGAGAACAAAGGGTGACTCAGGACTCAGGAGCAGAGGAGGAAGTTCCTCCCTTCCAAAACAGGCTTGTACTTTTCAAAATGCGCTACCTGGGTTACCTGCCTCAGAATTTCCTGCTGCCCTTGGGAAGCCACAGCAACTGCAGCGCTATCTCAGAGTATTTGCCTTGTACACACCTCTTCCTGGGACTTCTTTGAGAAACTGGAGTTAGAAACTGAGGCCCTAGAGGAAGTTAATCCTTAGGTAGCACTGGTGTGTTGGGAGGTGGGGAGGTAGGGCTACTTCTTTTCGCTCCATAACAGTTCCAAGGAGTGAGGTTGTAATATATCTTTGCAACTGCCTTTTCCTCTAACATTAAGCAAAAACAAACAGGAAACTAATTTTCAGATTTCAGAAAAATCCAACCCTGCTGGCAGAGTCTTCATTTTGTTTCCTGACAAATAACTTGTTGACACTGAAAACAAAAGGTGTGTTTTCTGGCACTGTTTCTGGCTTTCCTTTAGAGGAGAACAAGCTGCCCTGTGGATGTGTTTGGCTTCTACATTTCAAAGTCCAGTGGGTGGCATTTATATGGGTTATAAACAACCTTCAGTTATTAATGTTGATGCTATTATTGGTAATTATTAATCATAGCAATGCTTAGTGAGTATCTGAGTGCACCGGGCCAAATTATTAAAAAAAAAAAAAGAAAAAAAGAGAAAGAAAAAAGAATGTGAGTGCCTGTTCTGACCTTTAGCAGACTCTATATCTCACAGCTTTGCCGTCTTGGGGCAGTTGGTTCAATTTAACCCACAAAGAACAGTAAAACTAGTACACATCTGTACATCTATGATGTAGCTGCTGCTACATACACATACACACATCCACTCACTCACATATATGTGTCTCTGTGCCATGTATAGATTAAGATTAGACAGCAGAATTTTTAATTATTATTTTTTATTGATACATAATAAATGTACATATTTTCAGGGTACAGGTAATAATCTGATGCATTCATACAACGTATAAAGATCAAATCAGGACAACTGAGATATCCATCACCTTAAATATTTACCTTTTCTTTATTCTAGGAACATTTGAATTATTCTCTTCTAGCTATTTTGAAATGTTCAACAGATTAATGTTAACTATAGTCATCCTACTAGACAGAAGAGATTTTACCCTGCTTTGTATGTTTGCCAAACATTTTGGTTTTTATATGGATTTAAGATATCTCTATGAAACAATCATACCTTAAACATTTCATTATAATTAAAAATATTATTTCTATTGTATGTATAATTATTTTCATAAAACATTACTCTTTCTGTTAAGTAGATTCTTCCCTTTTCTTTGGCTAAAGAGCCATAGCCCCCAGGTGTCCTTAGAGGATGCTTGTAGCTTCTTGTGTTTTGCATTTCCATACACATCAGTGATAGAAACACGTGAAGCTGATGGGCACTGATTATTTCTTAATTAGAAACAAATGCTAATAGAATTTGGCCAAGTTGCTGTCGAGAAATCTAGATATTGGCTTCAATTCTAGAGTGGAGTATGATTCTCACTCCTCCCCTCCTCTCAAAGATTATACCCAATTTTTCTCCATAGCTCTCTTTGTTCTGCTGATTACTTTGAGTTTAGGAACACACAAGGAAACCCTCTGGAATTCCACCTGCCGCACACTGCTCCCTACTGTGAGTAATTTGAAAAATGCACCCTTCCTCCTCTTTACTTTCCTTCCCTTCGTTTTTTTTCTACTTTGCACTTATCACATTTATCATACAATATAATTTACTCATTTATTTTATTCATTATTTGTCTTTCTCCATTAGCATGTGAGCACCACAAAGGGACGACTTTTTGTTTGTTTCATTTACTTTGCTGCTTTATTTCCATGAACTGAACGGTGCCTGGCACATAGTAGGTGCTCAGTAAGGAACTGTTGAATGGGAAATGAATGAGGAATAATTGCATTGTGGTAAGTTGTGGTTTTGGCTTTGTCACCAGCTCTTGGTCTGAATCTGGGAAGAATACTTAGCCTTACTGAAGGAGATGTTAGTTTCTATCAGAGGCATCTTCTAAAGTTCTGATCAATTCTCCTTTTTGTTTCTCTCCATAGAAGAATTCTTCCTTGCTTCCACCCTCCACACCTCCACCTCTTAAATTTTTTCATTAAATCATTTTTTTAAGGAACAAGTCGCATTTTCCTCTTATTCTGCTGGTGAGCTCAAGACTTAAAATTCCCTACTGTGTTAAATATTAAATGGAATAGCTTAACATGCTCCTGATGTACTTTTCAAATTTTGCCAAAGATCTTCTTCCACGGAGTTAGTTTCCACATGGAATTACCTATAAACATCAAAAAACTATATTTCTTGCTTCTTCCTGCCCACCACTGCCCGTTAAACCAATCGGCTCACAAGCACCTTGTTGGTTTCTTCACTTGTGCAAATGCCTTTGCCTTTCATTTCTTTGGATTTCTCATCTCTTTCAAATCCTTTTCAAAGTGTATTTTCTTTAAGAAGGCTTCCATCTTTCATACAGCTAACAGTTAGTTTCTCTGACTATACACCATTAACAATTAAATGTTCTTTTTGTTTTTGATCATTTTCTTTTTGATTTTTTACTTAGTTGAAGTGGTCTTTTCTCTCTCCCTTGATATTCTAAGATTCTCAAAGGAAAAGTAATATGCCCTTCTTTTGCTTTTTCATCTTTTCTTCATATAGTTAGTGTAAAAAAAAAAAAACTTCAGGCAAATCAAATTTAACAGAGTTTAACTGAGTAAAAAACAATTCTCAAATTGGGCAGCCCCCTGGACCAGAATAGGTACAGAGAGACTCTGGTACTGCCACATGGTCAGAGAGAATTTATGGACAGAAAAAGGAAAATAATCCATGGAAAACAGAAGTGAGGTACAGAAACAGCCAGATTGATTAGAGCTTGGTGTTTGCCTTATTTAAACACGGTTTGAATCATAGCTGCCTGTGGTTGCCCAAAACTTGGTGATTGGTACAAGAGTAGATTGCAATCTGTTTACACATCCAGTTACATTACAGGTTACTATGTATGAAGAAACCTCTAGCCCAAACTTAAAACATGTAAGGAGGCAGCTTGAGACTAAACAATTTAACATTAGTATGAAATTAATGTTACTAATATATTTCAGCATGTAAAGCACATAGAAGACTATATAATTGTTATCTTGTAGGTAATAAGAAGATTAAGATACCTCAAGATGTTTACAATATTTTATTTGGGATAAAAGATTTAATAAATCTAAGTGATGACATAGCATATCAGTGTTAAAATGATGAGTACCATGGCTGAAACTTAGACATAAGCCCCTGGTTTTGCTGGTGTCTATTCTAATGTTGGGTACCTGTGCTGGATCAACAATAAAATATTTTGAATATCACCTCTAGTATAGGAAAAAAGCAGACAGATGTGCCACTTTTATTCTTTTTGTAAGAGAAACCTGGATCTAGGAAATGCAAAATGGGCTGTTAAACCCAAAGTGTGACATTTTTGGCCCTTCTTGAGTGGGTATACACACCGACAACTAGTTGGCTCAACTCCACATTTGGTCTTGTATTTTTCCATGAGGGTAAATCTCAAGGGACAATATATTTTGTACATCTTTAAAAAATACTTGGTGCTTCAAATAAAGTAGGATGATATAATATCATTCATGACCCTGGGAATTAAATTTTTTTAGAATTAAGTGAATTAAAACATTTCTTTTGTTTTTCCTTCTTGGGATGAGAAAGGACATGGTTCATGAGAGGAGATAACTAAATTTTTTGGCAGGGGTGGGGTGGCGTAGAAAACTAACTGAGGCTGTCGCTTCTGAAGTTAGCATTCTGTATAATCCTTAAGAAGTATACAACTGCTCAAAAGCTTGTCCATATAAAAAATAGAAATGAACATTTGTGGTGTTTTGTGAAGTAAAGCATTTTCCCAGACATCATGAGGATGTGACAAAGATAGAAACTAATGATTAATGCTTTAAACTCTAACCCACATTTTTCTAGTTTCAGGAGAAAATATTATCACACATATTGTATAAAAGCAAAGCAGATGTATTAAAATTTACATTTGTATTTCAGGCTTGATGACTGAAATTGTCATGATATGTGTATACATTTTGTTTTTATTTTAAAAGAGAAATCAACAATAGTTTCCATTTTATTAATATTTTATGCAAATTGGGGATGGTTATGAAACAGAAAATGCCTTGTGATTGAATGCTTATCTGAAATTTGTGGTATTCTTTGTAAACTTTTTATGAGGAACTGCATACTTTTGGTTACTAGACTTAGGGAAGTGGGTTCAAATTATAAAAAGATTCTTTCCCAGTCACCTTCCCCAGTGACAAAAGTAGAAATTAGTCCACCTTACTTCCTCTCTAAAGAAGTTCCTTCAAAATTCCCCTTTTATGATGACTGTAAAGGTGAATAATACGAACAAAAAAAGCTTTATCAAATGACTCAGGCATTTGATAACGCCTGAACCAGAACTCCTGGTTTTTATGTGACTCAAGTCCAAACCTCTGATACTGAATGTGACATTGTCACTTTTTCACACATTCTTTATATGTGTGCAGCCCTGACATACTTGTATTTTGAAGGACAGAAAAGTCGGTTTCATTTTTGATCTTTACATTCATATGCAAGTATTCTCTTTGGGAGAAAAGAGAGAGGTCAGATTGGAATCTGCTCAGGCCAATTAACATTAGAAACTGCTGCGACTGGCTCATGGCAGATAAAGCTTTTCCCTTAATCATCGCACACGTAAGCTTTGTGGCAAGCACAAATAAAAGATTACGTGAAAACATAGCCATTATCTAAAGTTCAATGTTCAGTATAAACCAAAAGACTATATGATACGCCCACATGGAGGTACAATGTATTAATTGTTTCATCAACAAGTGTTTATTTAACAGCTCCACAGGTCGGATGGGCGAGTACTTCGGTCCAGAAATATGTGGAGTTATCTTAGACTCAGTCCTTGTGTTGGGGAGGTCTACAGTCTCAAGTGAACACAAGGAATAATCTAAAAAAATAAAAATAAAATAAGCGTGCTGGCTTTTATGTGCTCCATGCCAAACCAGAGGGCCTAGTCACTGAGTACTGCAGCAACTCTGAGCAGGCGAGTTGAAGTAACGCCACCGTGAATAGTGGTAGGAGTGTGTGTGTAGTTGGAGCAGAGAGTTGATTCAGGGCAGATAAAGTTGAAGAAATGACTAGTGTGCAGATGGTAGAGGGCCTGAATTTCCAGGTTAATAGGGATTTTGTTCCATAAGCAAATCCCCCTTTATTTATGTGTACATATTGATGAGAGGATGATCTAGTGGTCATGGTGTGAGCAAGGAGGAGAGACTGAGATAATGCCTGTAAAACTTGTAGCAACAGTGCCTGGCTCCTTGGACGTGATCTATAAACATAAGCTATTCTTGTTAAAGAGAACGGGTAGTAAAATATTGCCATAATCCAAGTGGTGATGTTGAGTTGGACAAAGGTTATTATAGGGGAAATGGAAAGGAAAGAGTGAATAACAAAATACTTATGAGCATTATTTTTTTTTTCTTTGTCCTTATCATGCTGCGTGAGTGGGAAAGAGTGGCAGCGCTAGATTACTGGGGGCTAAGGGGGATGCTGAGCCTAAGAGATTTTGTAGAAGGGGAGGGAACTGATTACCTGGACAGGAAGGACTCTCACAGAGGCTTTCCTGGCAACGATGCTGAAACACAGATGGCTGCAGGTGAGTATATAGAACCACAATAGCTTAAGGGGGACATGAGTCCAAGCCTTTCGTTTAGATATGATTAATGACTAAATGTGATTATGCATGTGCCTGCAAACTGTAGGTGTTTTGCAAATGTTAGTGCCACTGATGCCTCCTAAGCCACATTGCTGAGGACAATAGGTGGTTTGATCCACTATAACATGTGTAACTCTGATGACATTAAAGACATTCATCCCTGACCCTGAGCTTCCACAGTGGTCATCCCAAGTTACTTTCCCCATGGCTGGTTATGCCAAGTTGATCTGCCCACATTTCTTTCTACATTTTCTGGAAGGATACAGTCTTTTTCTGGGACTAGTTTTAAGACCCTATTTTTTCAAGTTCTGTCTAAAGTATTTGAAGGCCAATTGCCTTGGTTTGTAGGGAATCATTAGAAAAAGAAATTATACGTTAACTTCTGTAAACCTTAGCCAGCAGTTGCTGGGCATGAATTTTCTCTTCAAAAAGTATAAGAGGAAATGATCTCCATCTGATTGGAATTATGAGTGACCTATGTACCTGTGCAAGTGAACTAATGACTTGTGCAAGTCACTGAGGCAGAATAAGACTCTATTGGATGAAATGACAAAATGTTAATGGAGGTACCACATCTATTTACATGCTGATTTCCCTAAACTTTGATTGATATCTATATTATTTAAATGTTCACATTTAGTAACATTGCATGCATTCTGTTTTTTTTTTTTAAAGGCCTCCCTTTGTCTTTTTTGTAAAATAAAGCACCTCTAGTTAATCATACAACAGCTTTCCTTAGCCTTTTTGGATTAGTAAAATGGTCTACTGCCACCTGGTGGCAGCATGTCCTAGTCAAGAATGGCAGGCAGGACAGAAGAGTCACTTGGATGAAACTGTCAATACAGAGAACTAAGATCATCTTCACACGTTCACTTACGTTTCATTATGATGTCAAATCCAACATGTCTAAAATCAAATTTATAGTTTCTCCCTTCAAGTAGTTCTCTTAAAATAGGTGTTATTTATTGAGCATGAATGTACCAAGACATCAAGTACTTTACATGCATTATTTTTCTTAATCTCAAAACAAGGCTACAAAGTAATTATTATTATTCCCCTTACAAATGAGGAAATCAAGGCACAGAAAAGTTAAATAACTTTCCCAATAAGATGCTGCAGCTCTTAACTGTTATTATACTCTGCCTTGTGAAGTGTTGCAGGGCATATCAATCATCCTTTAGTCATTCAAATTTGAAAGCCTGGTGTCACATTGGATCTTCCATCGGTTTCGCTGCTCGTCTATAACCACTTGTTTCATATTCCTTTGGGGTTTTTCCTGTATCTGTTAATAATGCCAAAGTTTCTAGTCTAGAACTTTACAACATGTAGATTTTTGTAGCAGATTTCTGATTGACCTCTTTTAACTTTTTATATGTAAATACATTTTAAAGTGATCTACAATATCTTATTGTAAACATCCAAATTATACAGAAGAATGCAGAATAAAAAGTGAAATCCTCTGTCATCACTTTCATCACCTCTCACTAATCTCCAAAGAAGATTAAGCACATATAATTTTTGGTTTGTGGTTTTTAAAATATAAATAGACCTATAAAATTCCTATTATTTTGCAATTTACATTTTTTTATCCAGTAGTGTCTCACAAATCTCTCTATGTCAGTGCTACAGAATTTACTCACAGCAGACAATTGATAAATGTTTGAAAAATAAATTTTAGATTTCAATCACATACTCTTTTTATCTGAAGTAGGCATTATATTTTTTGCTCTTTTTTCATCTAATTGAAGCACTTCATTCTCCCAGGATATAGATTATCATGAGTCTCCTCTCTTTCTTCGCTATTATTAATCAAGATTTTTTTCATGACATGGTGTGATATGGCAATAAAGATTATTTCCATTAAGTATCAATAAAATGTGTGTGTGTGTGCTATCATTTTACCAGATAATTTTCCACCTGTAAGTGCCAAACTCTAACTGTTTCTTAACTGCCTTGTATGAATTTTTAATTTTGTTTAGTATTTGTGTATGTAAGTAGTTCTCAAACTTTAGGGGAATTTATTAAATTGGGGAATTTACTGGGGAATTTATTAAATCCCAGATTGCTGGGCCCTGCCACCACAGTTTCTGATTCAGTAGATAAGGAGTGAGATGTGAGAATTTCTGTGTCTAACAAGTTTTCATGTGATGCTGACGCTCTGATCTAGGGACCACACTTTGGGGGTCACTGATTTAAATGACTCCCCTGTGATGGTTTATACCTCCTCGGATACCTTGCTTCCTTCTCAGCACTCACTGTTGACTGCACACAAGAACTGTAGCTTAAAGAGAGGGTGAAATTGGCTGTGGTGGACAACCAGGTGTGGGGTGCACGTGCCTTTCCAGAACGCGGGCCGCAGGGGCTCCTTGTGGCAGAGCTGATGAGAACGACAGTCCTGCCAATGGTTCAGACCTCACATTAAGGACCACTTTTCACATGTGCAAAGGGTGGAACAAGCTATTGTTGGCCCATTAGTCTCTTCAGCAGCACATGCTCAAGAGATTGCAATCCACTGCAACTGCGTCATCTTTGAGTATGAAGGATGGCATTCTAATGCCACTGCATACAGAAAACAATTTTTTATTTATATTCTTCATTTCCTGATCGGAGCTCAGCCAAGTAAAATTCCAGGTATTAAGTGAGCTGACGCATCTAGTCAAATATTTATATTCATTTCATTGTTACTATGGATTCGACACTGGTATGATTTGCTTCGTAAAGTGATTGTACCAATCTGTTATACAAAAGTCCAAAATTGTTGAGACAGAAAAGGATTTTTTAAAAAAATTTACTGTAGGGTTTCTCTCCAAATGTAGGAAAATTACTCTATCTTTAATCATTTGATTTACAAAAACTGATTTATACATATGTTGGGCACAGGAAACACATCACTTATGGAAGGATTATACAAAATGCAAATGTAATGTATGTACATAAAACTAATATAATGGCGTATTTATTCTTGAGGATAATGAGATATTGGAGATATAATCATAATTCTGAATTTGTCAGATAAATTACAATTCTTGTAAAGGTTTACATATTTATATTTTGATCAAATATTTTAATGTTGATGCATAATCAATGCACTTTATGTTTTTTGTTTGTTTGGTTTTTTTTGAGACAGAGTCTCACTCTGTTGCCTGGGCTAGGGTGCCTGTGGCGTCAGCCTAGCTCACAGCAACCTCAAACTCCTGGGCTCAAGCAATCCTCCTGCCTCAACCTCCCAAGTAGCTGGGACTACAGGCATGCGCCACCATGCCCAGCTAATGTTTTTCTATATATTTTTAGTTGGCCAATTAATTTCTTTCTGTTTTTAGTAGAGACGGGGTCTCACTCTTTCTCAGGCTGGTTTTGAACTCCTGACCTTGAGTGATCCTCCCGCCTCGGCCTCCCAGAGTGCTAGCATTACAGGTGTGAGCCACTGCGCCTAGCCTCATTGTAGTTTTTATATGTAATATTCTTAATATTCCTAATTGCCAGTGCACAAAGAGGCTGTGTTTCTTTTCTTATTTTTATTATTTGGGTTTTCCTTTTCTCTGAACTGTCCTGTTATAGTCTATGCCACTTTTCTACTGTGTTGTCTTTTTCTTACTGATCATGTTTCTTAATATAATGTGAATACTCTGTTTTTGGTTATATACCTTGCAAATATTTTCTCCAGATTTGTGGCTTGTATTTTAATTTTATTTCATGTTCCAGATGACTTTTAATAGACATGAAACTGAGTAAATAATAACTCTCTCTTGTCTTAAACCACTAAAATATTTGGAGTTGTTCATTACTCCAAGATGATCTGTCATATCCTGATAGATATAATATGGTGTAATTTATAATTTGATTATTGGAAGAATGATAACCAAACACCCTGCATTTGTTAGAAGATAATATTTATATGCTAATGTCTCTCTTTCTTTTCAATTCCTTCCCCTCAACCTTCTTCCAATTGCATCATTCTTGGTGCACTCATATTCTCCAGTACTCATGACTTGTCATTCAATTTTGAGTTAACTTTTAGTAGCCTGCATTTTATCTCCCAGCCTGTATTTTTTCCCTCAAGCCTGCTTTTCCTCTCATGTCTATTAAAGGTCACCCAGGACTCTGATGTCTGTCTCACTCAGAGAGTTTCTATACCCATGCTTCCATGATTGCTGAGCCATGATTAGAGAATATGGTAAAAAACAGGCTCATTCCTAGAGCTTCTATTTAAAGCTTCTACTCAGGAATGAACCCATTGGCAAATAAGTTGCATGGTCATGCCTGAACACACAGAGATTAGAAAGCATAATCCCACCATTTCCCAGAAAGCTGGAAACATTGGGTAGACCACACTGATGACTGCTACATTGATTCAGTATCATCTTTAACATTATCAAAGACGATACCTGAAAAGATAAATGTTTTACCTAAAATCTTTAATAATTATCATAATCTTTATGGTTGCATTCACGAACTTGTGTATTTGGTGTCTGATTTCTGGAATGGTAAGGTTAAGAGAGGAAAGACGAGAGGTGGAGGTGGCACTAAGAAGATAATAGGTCCCTGGAATGCAGCAGGCTTATGTGGCAGGCCTACACTAGTGCTTTGGCTTTATAGAGGGAAGGCACAGGACCTCTCAAACGGAATGCAGGTGTGAGAAGGGATGTAGCAGTTGGTATCAATCAAATTCCTGCTTTGTAATTTTCTTTTATGAATTCCGATGTGGATTACAGACATCCTGAAAAGTCATCTCAAATGTCAGAAGCTACCATTTTGCTTGTGATAGTTTCACTAAAAAATATCAAACATTTCCGATGTTATAATACTATCTCGCTAAGCTTCTTGCTCCTAAAAAATGAATGTTGATTGGTTAATTAAAGTTTACATATCTCTCTTTTTAGGTGGTTCTTTGGAGCAATCAAAAGAACAGATGCAGAAAACCAACTATTATATTCAAAAAATCAGACGGGTGCCTTTCTAATCAGAGAAAGCGAAAGCCAGAAAGGGGATTTCTCTCTTTCAGGTATGGACATTGTTTTGTGTGAGTCAAGTATGGGTTTGAGAGTCTGCAATTATGAACTTGTGAACATGAACATGATAATTTTAAATTTGCTTTATTTCTTATCTTTACAATATTAAATCTACTGAACTACTCAAGAGTAATGCAACACCAGTAGAAAAAAATATTATCTATGGCTAGAAGTCTCTATAAACAGTTTCAAATAAATGCCCTCTGAATATGAAGTGGAAAACATATGGATCTGCCTACATTTTCTCACTTTTGCATTATCTAGGGTCCTTTTAGAGAAATAAGCAAGAAGCAAAAACTATACTGTTATCAAAATTGGTCTTGTCACAATATAATTTTTTTCTTATTGCATTTCACGTGTCTTTGCCTAGTAAATAGAAAGTGAATTGAAATGCTTAATGCAAATGCATTTAATTAACCCCATTACACGTACAATTTGGTCAAATGTAATTTTTCACCTAAGGGTTAAGTACATGTTTACACTGCCCTAGGGAAAAAGCAGCACAAGGGACCTGAGAAATATCTTTTAAGAGGCGTAGGTACCTACATGTATGTCTTTGCTTTTAAAAAAAATCTGTGTTTTTAAGTGTATATTGCCATGCTGCAGAATGTCTTTTCTTAAAGACTCTACACTAGTTCATCTCTAAATGTGAGACTTTCTCTTCTATTGCCGAGTTCTGATCTCTGTATTGTCTAGGCTTGTCATTTGTATTATCATCCCCTTTAAGTATGTATTCTGTTTCCCTAACTAGATGTAAACCTTATAGGGGAAGAGACTTTGTCCTCTTAATTCCTGTTGCCCTGAAATAAATGCTTATTAAACATGATGCCCCTGTACCTCATCGTGTCTGTCTGGCTCACTGAGCTGGAGGTCAGGGCAGCCTTCAAGGTGCCATGTTGAAGGAAGCCGTGAGCCCACGTGTATTGGGAACTTTGACCTGACCTGAACTCTGGCCAGGCTGTGTGCACTTGGTACTTATTACCCTTCCACACATCTGGTGATACCAGGGCAGATGGGTTGGAGCTGGAGAGAATCAAGGGCAGTGGTGTTGAGGGGCCGTACTTCAGTTCCTGCCTATTCTGGCACTGAGTCAATATCATATTCCAGAATTGTGTGGATTCAATTTCAATGCTATGATACCTGGCTCCATGCATAAGAGGTTAGAAAACGTGTCTAAGTATGATGTGTCACTGACCTTTTACGTGTTGCTTATACCCAAGGTTATAATCAAAATATTTAGTGACTGATACGCGATAAGTATTAGCCACTCAGAACAGATGCCTCACTGCTCTGGAACGTCACACCACTGAATAGCTGTATATACTTCTGTCACTCAGGTGACAGAAGTGAACATTTTATATAATAACTTTTTTTCTGATTATGAAGAAATATAAAAATGTTTATATGAACAGAACAGCTTAAAGAATAATCATCTATCCTCAGGAACAGTGCCTGTTAAAAAAAAAAGAATAATCATCTGAAATATCACTTTCTGAAGATACATTTTAAATATTAGAATATCTTTCCTGTCAGACTTTTAAAAAATTCTTGACCTATAAGTGTGTTAATTTATACACATATAATGTACACTCACATCCCCACACACAGAAAACAAAATTGAGATCATCTTGTAAATAATGAAATATATGTGTGTACACACACACACATATTTGGGTATATGCGCATATGTATGTGTGATATGGATCCAGGCTCCATTTTTCTTATTTCTGTCTTGCAGTATCTTGTGAACATTCTTGTGTGTCCTTTAATATTCTTCTCCACTATTACTTTTAGAAGTCATGTAACCACATTCTATGAGCATATCATTTATTTGACCTATTTCATATTTTGTACATTTTCATTATTTTGCTATCATAAAATAGGATACAGTAGACATCCTTGTAAATATTTGAATATTTGAAGATTTCCATGAGAATATTATATTCAGAGGGAAAAATTAAATCTTTTTGAAATCTCTATGCTTAAAAAAGAAGAGCTTTAAGAGAATTCCTTGTTTAAATTCATCCATGTTTGTTTATTTGCATTTGCCAGTATTTATATATCAAATTAAGTGGCAGTTATTTAGCCAAAAGCTGGATTAAATGTTTTGATTAGCATTAAAAATATAGTATGATATTTCCATGAAGAAAACAAACTACAAGTAGAATTACCCAAGTCATATTTTTGAATAATGCTCAGGCTACAGTGATTGCTTGGAATACTCTCTAAATAGGATATTATGGAACAAAACAGCTTTGCAGGCTTAGAACAAAATTACAAGGATATTGGCTGATATGTACTGTGAATACTCTAGAGCTTGCTGTGGATTTAGGAAGCTTTGTAGGCCTTGCATAGAGACCAGCATACCATTACAGATTCTTTTTCAATGAAGTCAAACAATTTAGAGTCTTTCAAACAAATTATCTGATTGCGGTGTATTCACTCGGGGACAAAGTAAATGCTTACCATTATGTTATACTGAAAGGAAAATTTCCTTATTAGCCAGAGGTAAGGCTGGCTATACAGGAGAAAAATGGAAAGTAAAAGGTCTTTGGTATATCCATAAACAGACAAACAAACAACCCAATTGCTGACTGTTGATTATCACTGAGCATCTTCAGATATCCCTCTCATGGATTTATTTTGTAGTGCAGTTGTCTCCTTAATCAGTCAAGATTTATGGTCTTGTATTTTGCTGACTGCTGTGCTGCTAAAGGAAAGCAAATAATATCCCCGTTCCATCTCTGTCTTTCCTATATAAGTTTTCCTTAGAAGTATTGTCTTTATTCCTTGGGCAGCAATGGCTTGCAGCCATCAGAGAAGAGCTTCACCAGGGAGCATGATTTATTGATGCTGGGGTGGGCTCCGAGAAATGGCAGCCCAAGCTTAGGGTGGGTGCTAATTGGGTTGTTGTGATCCTTGCATGGCTGTCTGCTCTTGTGAGGTCTGAGTAGATATGAAAGGAGAGTTAGGGCCATGGCACCTCTCATAATGGCAAGACACTAATAGCTGTGAATTACAGCAGCACTTTTGTATATTACATATTATATGTGGTAGCCAGAGAATCTGTCTTCATTAGATGCATGACAGGTAGTTTTAGTGTCCCTACTGTTATTTGTCATTGATAGTGAATTGTTTTTCTGATGAAAAATATCGAATTCTGACTGCATGTCAACTGGTTTGGCTATTTCTTGACTTCAATCAATTACTTTAAAGGAAATTATTGTTGCTATTGCCATTAATATTCATTTGATGTTTGGTGCCCCATAAACATTTGTATTATTGTTTAAAGTATACTTTAAGGAAAATGCACTTTGGGGGCTAAAATTGATCTGCAGATGAGTTTTTCAGAAGAGAGTCTGTATCGAACATTGTGATGCTATTTCAGGCAACTCTGCATATATAAAAAACCTGCAGAGTGGTAGAGCTTCTGCATTCATTTTCAGTGAAATCCTTTCAAGAGCAAATAATAACAAATTGAAGATAGTTGAAAAATGACTACATTGAGGACATAAGGCAAAAGAGCTCATCAATAATACTCAGGGTAATGCATCTGGGAGCTGACATTATTTATTTACACATTTGTATATTTCTTCGACAAACATTTAGAGTGCCTACTGTGTGCCAGGCCCTCTGCTGGTCAAAGAGTAGCCGGAACCAGAAAGGCACAGGCCCTGAACTCAGGCTAGGGAAGAATTGTAATACAGTTGTTTTGTTATGAGACAAGAGAGGGCAGGGGCTGTGTCTCTGAGTGGGAGTCAGGGAAGGTTTCACTGACAAGGGAGCATTTAGGTTCTGTATCAATTTGTGTCACAAGGTGGCCGAGGGGGAATGATTATGTCTGGCAAATGCAAGCGTGCAGAGTTGTGAGTACATCTGGTGCTCTGTGGGGTGGTGGGAAGGGTGGAGGACAGTGCAGCTGTGTGTGTGTGTGTGTGTGTGTGTGTGTGTAGGGTGTGATTGGGAAGGAGAAGAATGGTGGAGATGACAGTGAAAAGAAAAAATTGGAGCCAGACTGTGCAGGGCCTTGTATATCATGCTGAGGAATTTGGGCCTTACTCTACAGAGGAAAGTACTAAGCAGAAAGTGATGGGTCTGATTGTATGTTACATGGTTACCTGTGTTGTGGAGAATGGATGGGAGATTTATAGACAATAGTCTGGAGGAGAAGGGAGAGAAGCAAACACAGTGGCATCGCTGGCTGCTGTCTGAAACCACAGGTTCCAGATGAGCAGAGTCCAGAGTTCTGCAGAGAGGTGTGGCCAGACTTAAACTCAGCTGGCTGGACTGTCTTCGCCCCAGCACAGGGTGTCTCCAGGAGCCGCAGGGCTCCTCTGTTGCTCTCCTTTTTTTATGGGGCACATGTGGGAGAGGCCCTAGGATAAAAAGACTGCTTTGGTGCTAAGCAGTCTGAGTTCAGGTATCAACTCTTTGCAGGGTTGTTCACACAGCCCAGCACCTAAGGGCTTCGGGCCTATAGGAAGTTGCAGCTTCTTGTGCTCAAAAGAGGAAATCACAGGACCTGTGGGAAGTTGAGTTCAGGATCAGCCCCTCATCTGGGGATGACGGGTGGACGCAGTGGGCCCTTTGCCATGCAATCCAGAAAGAGCCCCCAGGAGTCTTTTCTACATAGTCCTCTTATCTCCACAGACATCGGCCTGAGCCAGGACAGAGTTACAGGAAATGGAGAGAAGGGAATAGAAGTGAGAAATATCTAGAAGACAGAACCGACAGGAATCGGTGGCTAATCAGGAATGGGGTAAAATAAGGGGAAATGAGAATCTAGGATGGATGTCAGATCTCTGACCTGAGTAACCGGGGGATAGTAGTGGCTTTAGCCAAATGAGGCATATACGAGGAGATGATTACAGTGAGAAGGGGAGAGAGCCAAGGGAAATAACCTCAGAGGTGTCGGAGGCCCTTGTGGGTGGACATACAAGTAGCTGTGTTTTTTTCTTTGACTTGTTTTTTACTTCTACTGATTTTGAGCAGAGTACCTTCTATGATAAAATTTCATTCCAGTGAACATTTAGGCTCATGGAATATGTAGGTCTTTTATAATAATAGTTTGTGATTGCTGTGAAGTTCCTTCTTGAGAATATAAGATAGGCCTCTCTAGTGACGTAATTTAATTTTAAAATAAATATACTGGAATTTTCAGAACCAAGTAAATGTTTTGCCCTTCAAAGAAATTGATTATCGTTGCTCAAAGTATGCCCCAAATGGTAGAACTGTCTTTATAGAAAGAATATTATGTGCTCATTAAGGGCAGCTTTGATACTTGGAAGTGAGCAGAGTTATCTGAAGCAACTTTCTAAATAATATGGATGATTTAACCTGAGTGATACCATGAACTTATAACTTTGTAAATATTTCTATATCCCTTATAAATCAATTCTAAAGGCAATTCAAAAGGAAATGAGAACAACAGCAGCTTCTTTAGGAAAAACGTGTCTCCTCTCGTGTTGACCTTGTATGTGTCCTTCCTGTTGAACTTACATATTCAAAGATTCATTTATATTTATGAGAGACTTTTTCTCTGTAGGTAAAAATGTGCTTCTCAAACTACATTTTAAACTCCTTGAGCAGAAGAAAATGTTTTCATTGTTTTTATTTCATGCTTGTCTGTCTCCATAATTTCCTGTACAGTTTTGTAAAAACAGTAGACGCTCGAATACTCTTGACACTGTTGTCTACCAGGAGCAGATAAGCAAGGCCATTGTCCCTGTCTTAAACCTCTGGTCTGGGCCATGTAAGATCACAAATAATCCTCCTATCTGCTGTGCTTCAGACTTACGTTAGAACGACAATTTCACACCTTGACAGGTCAGTGTTTTTTTTTTAAAGGTAATAAGACTTTTGTAGAGGAGACAAAATTGGAAAAATATATCACTTGTTATTGTGACCCTCTATGTCTCTCTCTGCCAGGCACGGAGTTCAGACCCAAACACATTCTACACACATCACTCAGCTACTATTATTGCTTCCAAACTTTTGAGATATGCTGACTCATTCTAATCTGATTCTGTCCCACAGGCAAAAGACTCTAAGTTTCATTATCCATCCCTTGAGCTATCTATTCATTCTTCATTTAAAATTAATGTGGACATTGTGGCCACTAGAACTTGTCAGTAATTCTATTGCTATTAACCATGAATGAAAATACAATTGTATATCCCAAGTAGGGGCAAGTATAATGACAGGAAAAAAATTGCTCCTTGAATTTATTATGCAATGAAACTTCCATGGATTCTGGGAGCATTTTGATATTGGTTAAAGATGTTGTGCTTCTTAAAAAGTGCACATTCTGCAGAAAGAAAATGTTATGTTAATAACTCCAGTATCTCATATAAAATGTATTAAATTTTAAACATGTTGGTGCCATCTTAGAAAATGCCTTTTAATTAAAGTCATAATTTAGTTGTGTTCAGCTTAATTGCAAATATCATTGCCTATAATAGCAAGTTACTTTTTTTGTGAGTTATGGTATATGCTGCCTTTTCTTAATATTACTACTGGTAAGTTATATTTCAAATGTTTTAAATACTCTATAAAGTTAAATTAACATTTTATTATGCGATACATGTATCTGTGTTTATATTTGTATGCGCACATATACACATAGACAAAGATGCATAGAAGAACCTTTTTTCTAGGGTAGTGACTCATGAAGAAATCTTATATCTTGTTGAAAATCCATGCCTAGCATTTCTGGAAGTATCTTTATGAGGCTTGTATTTTGTTTTTTCCTTCTTTTACTTGTCTGTGAACCCCTTATAATGACTTATCTAAGTCTTCTTTTCTTATTTTGCTTACCTTGTTTTGTTTATTTAAAAATGTTTTCTGTATTGGTGTTTTGAATCATTTGAAAGAAAGTGCAAGAAAGGAATGATGCATATTATTTCTCTTTGAATGCAACTTTATAATAATCAATTTCAGATATTAAATCAATAAGTAGGAAGTCGATATGTCATGGGGAGGTCAGAGAAATTGCTATCTTTTTGTAATTCATGACATATTCTCCTCCCTTGTTTTTTTTTCATTTTTTTAGCTACCAAATTAAATTGATCCTTTATTTGCATTTTGTCTCACTTTGTACTTACAGATTAAGATAGTGGTGGAGTTAGCACCTTGTTTTCTATTCAACTATTCAAAAACATACATAAGAGATGTGGAATCCTAGTAGCCCTATCAACTAAATCTATCTGTCAATGATTTCTTAGAATCTTGGTATTCTCCCAACTTCCGTGGGAATGTAAATTGAGATGTTGTAAGTGGCCGGAGCAGAGTTTGACCTTTGCGTCAGATCAGTGTTAGTCAAAAGGAGGAGGGTGCTGTGACCCATGCTCAGTGTGTGCCCGTGTCTTAGAGAGGGAAGATGTGCGGTTACCAGGAAAGCAGGCAGCCCCTGCCCTCCCATGTGGAACTGACCTGGTGATCTGAGCCTTCTCTAGGCATCCATGCACAGCCCAGCTTCTCTATGTCCAGGTGGGACAACAGCTTCCAGTAGAGCAGATGTGACAGAGTGGAAGATGACAGACAGAAAGTTGCACACTGGCACGTGAAGTTGACCTTACAGAAAGGAGGAAATAAGAGCACTGCTCTCTTGTGATGGTATATTCACATATTCTTCTGATTAAACAAATACTAACCACTCACCATTGCTATCTTAGCCAATTTAGGCTGTTATAACAATATATCATAGACTGGGGTGGTTTAAAAGAACAAACATTTATTACTATTGGTCTGGAGGCTGGAGAGTCCAAGATCAAGGTGCCAGCAGATTTGGTGTCTGGTGAGGGCCCTTTTCCTGTTTGCGGTTGGCTGCCTTCTTATATTCTCACATGCCAGAGAGAAAGAGGGCTCTGGTCTCTTTCTTAAAAAAACACGAATTCCATTATGGGGGCTCCACTCTTGTGATCTCATTTAAATCTAAATACCTCCCGAAGGCGCCACCTCCAAATACCATCACATTGGAGATTAGGGCTTCAGTATATGGGTTTTGGGAGGAGAGTGTGAACACTCAGGCCAGAGCAATTGCAAAGTATTGGATTATGTTTCTTGTTGTCAGTGAGCAAGCCGGGAGAGTAGGAGAAGATCTACCCTTCCTTTGGCACAGCCAGAGGAGTTGGATATTTGCTAGACATTGGCAGTGTTTAGAGACTTGACGTGTTAGCAGCCCTGCTGTGTATAAGCTAACAGAGGGAAATGTACACTCATTCCAAATGAATAGAGAGGAAGATAGGTTGGGTTTTTTTCTAAACACCAGGTTTCTTTTCATTCAAGGATGAGTATAATGAAGAAAAAGTCATGAGAATGTGGATACTCAATAACAAAATTTCCTGATTTATGTTCTAGAGCATGAATTCTTTGATAAGCCAACAGTAAGTACTTCATAGAAAAGAGGGTTCAGCAGTTGGGTGCATTTGAAGAGCACCCCATATTACATTCCCTCTGTCTTGACTTGACAAAATATATTAAAGTCTCTGAGAAGTTTTATGGCAAAGAAATAAAACTTTTTCAACCCAGCATATCCCAAACTACTTTGTTATAGAACCATTTCTTTTTTTTATAAAACATGGTTTGGGAAAAATAATAGTATAAAAGATGATAAACAATAACCTGAAGATGTAGGAAAAATTCATATATTTGAGACATACTCACTAAAAGGAAGAGAAGAAAAATTTTGAATGAATTTGATTTGAAATCATAAAATACAAGAAAGCATAAATTCTATGAAATGAGACATAAAAAAGCAGCATGAAAATGCAATAGATGAGAGATAGCATTTAGTGATATAAAGAGCATACTTGAATACTCTCTGGAGAGAGAATAAAAATAGATGAAAGTTTGTGAGGACAGATGATGCATAAAGAGCAAACATTTCTTTGAAATTTATTAGAATGATTAAATCCAACAGTTAAATATGTAGCAGAAGAAAAAATTCCTGAGCTTTTTTTTAAATCTGTGTTTGCAGATTGAAAGGACCCACAGTATTCCAAGGAAAATAAAGGAAAAGATCTATACCTAGGGTATCTTTTCAATATACTTTAATATCAAGGATAAATGAAAAAATTCTGTGAATATCCTGGGGAAAAACAATCACAAAAGTATGAAAATTGAGTTGGCCTCAGAATTCTTCTTCACACCATTAAATGTCAAAACTCAATATAAATATAATGTTTCTTTTTTTTTTTTCCTAACTTATTGATTAAGTTGACAGGTATACTTTTTTTGCCTAACTTTGTTGATAAAGTTGATGATTACATATTTTCACCTAAGTTCACCAAATGTTAATCCTTTGTGACATTTTCTCTCTCCCCATCATTCGTATATCTATATAAATCTGTGTATAAGTGACAGATATCATGTCACTTTGACTCTGAAATCTTTAGTATATATGTCCTATGAATAAGTATGTTTGTCCTATAATAACACTCTCCTATGTTATCATATCATTTTTAAGCCTAGGATAAAATAATATTTCACACTGATATAATAATATTATCCATTATAGAGTGTATACTCAAATCTTTCCAAATATTCTTTCTTGCTCTTTACTTATTTGCTTTTTTATACAACACGGGATTATACCTTGCATTTGGTTGTTCTATCTTATGCTTCTCTTTTATTTAGAAGAGTTGAAAGCCTTCAATAACTCTTCTTTATCAACCAAGTAAATTCCTGTTTACATGACATTTCAGCCTTTCATAGCCTTGCTGAAAGCCATGTCTTGCCTAATATTTTGAGTTACTTTAAGTCAAATCATACTTCCTGCAAGATGAACACAAGCTATTGCATAATTAAGCAAGCCTTGCACTTCCTGTCTTCTTGTTTTTACTTTCTTTGAGCAAGGTACTCAAGACTTAGCACAGTGTCCTATGTGTTGAAGTTTTTTTGATAAATGTTTGTTTATGAAGGTTGGATGATTTTAATAAGATGTTACTTATTTTTTTCTTGCCTCACTTTGTCTTTATATACAAAATAAATTTTCAAAAATATTAGGAGGAACATTTTGAACTATTTTTAACCATTCTTTTATTCATTGATTCATCTATTCACTCATTCTTCATAGAACTTTCATTTGTGTTTACAATTATGTGGCATAATTGTATAAACAACTAAATAGCTCACACTATGACAAGCATAATAATCAAGTTATATGCAAAGTGCTTTAAGAACCCAGAAAAGAGAACAATTAATTTTCTAGAAGGGATTAATAAGGGAGGGCATTACAGGGGAGACGAGACATCAATCAACACTATATCTGTGGTAACTAAAAGCACATGGAAAATAGTGGCACAAAATTTATTTTTCTGTTCATATAATGTCCATTCTTAAGAATCTTACTTTGAAAAATCACATGATGGTCCTTAGATTAAGAATGGGAAGCTATTTTCTGTGATGCACTTTTAAACCCTTTAATAAATAAAATGGAGATCTGTAAATTATTCATCCATTCCACCAACATGCTTGAATAGCTAACAAAGGTACTAGATTGTATATATTATAAGTATAGTCTTGATACATTCAATATGGATTATACTTTTGAATAGCTAGATGGTGCCAGGACTGAAATTGATGGGTCTCTCTGGTTCTTGGGCCCAGATAACACATAGACTTAAACATTGCAAACTGCAAAAAAGGGAAAGGATTAAAACAGTTGAGCAGTGGAAGACAGAGGGAGGGAAAGAGAAGGAAGAGAAAGCCTGATGCTGAGTTTTGGGTTGAATTTTAAGACTTCTTGGATTTGGAAATGACTCACAGGGCTTCCAGTTCCTTCTTCTTTCCACTGGGCCTGAGCAGTTCAATCTAGTTTATATCTCAGGTATCTAACAACTAAATAAATGTTTGCATCTTAAGGCTGCCTGATTCTTAAATCAAATAAGGTATGTAACAAATTTTTCTCTTCCTCTAAGGGGCAAAAACGTATTATTGAAAAAATACTGTGAGATTAAGCCCAACTAGTGTATTTCATATAGGGTTGGTACAAACAGGAACATTATCTGCAATGTTGAATACTGTATGTGTAGCCTTTGTTTTGAAACCAGAACACCATGACAGCTTCTACTTTTTGCTCCCTGCTCTTTACAACAGAGGGCCATTGCTGAGCTTTCAATCAAACATGTGCTCCCTCTTGTGGCACATCAGGAAATAACATGCCATTATTCAAACAAAATACAGGAGGTTTTTGCTTTGTTTTCAGTTTTCATGACCCATTGATTTATAAAAAGGGGAAGAATGTCTGATTTTAGTTAAAAACAAATTTACAATTTTAGTATATTTCTAGAAATTTGTGCTGTAAATTAAAATGCACCCAAATGGCAGCAGTTTTACTTCATTAATGTCAAAAAAATCGACCAAGATTTAAATTTTCTTAATGATTTGGGCATCTAGTTTCTACATGGTGCGAGTTATACAAAATGTGTTCATGAATAAAAAGTGAATGCGATAAATACAATCCAATTTAATAAGTTAGTATTCCTAATTTTAAACTATGTATTTAAAATGATATATGCACATTAGCTACTTTATAACTATCAGCATCCTGTCAATCATAAAGTCATTTCTAATGCATTTTAGAAACGTGCTTTGCATTAAGTTATTAGAAACCTTGGCACAGGAACTGCAATTTGAGAAAGTATTCTGTTGTCTTAAAAGCCTACGCATAGCAGGAAATTTATTTTCCTATTTGTTTCAGCAGGGCAGGAACTTTCTTTCAATCTTTTCTCTCTGCAGAGATATCTCCTTACCACCTGCAGATGTTTGTAAAAAGGTTTTGTGAACAGCAAAATATAGAGGAGGCAAAAGCATAAAAGAAGGAAAAAGAGCAAAAAATTATAGTCCTATTTTTATGTAATTATGGTAAACGGCATTTTCTATATATCTATTATATGTATAATCCTGAAAAAAGATGATCCAAGCCTTAGAGAACTTGTGATTAATTCATTCATCAAATATTTATTTAATGTCCACTGAGTGCCAGTAACTATTTGGAAGGCTGAGCTACGGTGGCAAATAAGACACTCCTTGCTTCATGAGGCTTATTGGTATTAGAGGGGAGATGCCAACTAAACAGAAATGACACACTCATATAGGAAAAGTATATATTTATTTACTGTGATAGTCTTGTTTTTACAAGAATAAGCAAATGGTCAAAATCAAGGAAAACGCTTTTTATGTATGTAATAATAATGACTTGGAGAAGAAATGAGGATTGCTTTCTTACTTGGGAATTTATAAGAAATCGGAAAGCAGAATTTTATACTAAGATTATTGTGGTTGGACAGATAAGGTCATCAGAGCTTCAGTTGGATTCTCCTGGTAACAGCATTGCAGTTTATGATAATAAACTCTGCAGCCAGGGTGCTTGGGTTTGGGCTTGTCCTCTTACTAGCAATGTGGCTTTGGGCAAGTCACTTAGCCTCTTCATGCCTTAATTTCCTTTTCAGTAAAATGGAGATTAAAAATAATACCTACCTCTTGGCGGTGATGTTTGGCTTAAACGAGTTAATACGTGAAAGATGCTTAGATCATAGTCCGGCATAAAGTGAGCAACATCCATATTTGCTATTGTTGTTAGCCCTCAAACCTCAGCAATAGTGAGCTTTTACAGAACTTGCCCCATGATTCTAGCTGGGTATCCCTGGCATAACAAAGGGATTGGGAAGTTATGATAATTGCTTGTGGGATAGAAGGAAGACGATGTTGGGTTAGTTCTTTTCTCTCTGAAATTTGTGGTATGTATTTGCCCTGTATTAATCGATTTTGCCCATAAATCCCGGTGGTTTACTCAAGCTACATGAGGGCTGTGGTTGGCTGTCAGTTGGCTGGGCTGTGTCTGGGGTAGGCAGGCCTAGGCTCATCTCCACGTGTCCTTCATTCTGGGACTCAAGCCAGAGGAGTTGTTGCTGTCTGGGGCATGGCTTTCTCATGGTGGAGAGCAGAAGGTTAAGGGGGAGAGACAAACCATTCAAACCATTTAAAGCTTCTGCTAGGACATGCCATTTGTCATCTTTGCCCCACTCCTGTTTGCCTCAAGCAAGTCACATGGCCACATCCTAAGTCAGTGGTGTTGGAAGAGATGTTCCACCTACTGGGAAGTCACGGCAAAGGCCAGAAGAGAAGGAATAATTGACCTCGTGTCTTATATAAATAGTCCCAGATGTAAATACCTACAGATATTATTGATGTAAAAGTAGCCTCAAATAACTGTTACCCCTACAAAAATACACTATACAGTATATTGAAAATTTAACTACTACAAAATATCTGCATGTTATAATAAGCATTTAAGATTCTAATAATAATTATTTTGTTGCTTTTTGGGAGATAGTATTGATACTTTTCTCTTTATCTCAATAATTTCACTCTAGATTAGAAATCAGCAACTCTGGGCATCCACTGTACAAGCCTCAGTTTTGTCATCTATAAGATACTTACAGCAACTGTCCTGTCTACATTATTAGACAGGATACCAGAGAATAATAATAATATGTACAAGGTGCTAACTGTGTGCTAGGCACACAGTCTTTACATCTGTTTAGGTATTTAATTTGCACAACTCTGTGAAGTAGGTTCTGTTATTACCACCAACTTACAGAGCAAGAAAATGAGACATGGAGAGATTAAAGTAGCTAGTCCAAGGTCCCATAGCTAGAAAAGTAATGAATCCGAGATTTACAGCCAAGTGGCCTGGCTCAGAGCTTATGTGGACATCTATTCCACTATACAATAAAAAACAGTATGTGAAAATGCTTTGTAAACTTTTATAAAGAAATATAAGATAAAGATCTCATTCATTATTCTTTTAAAAAATAAACATAAATATTTAAAAGCATTACTAAAACCTTAGCCGAAGTGTTTTGCCACCATTCCTATCTCAATCGTTAACTAATTTTCTAGTCCCTGAGAGGGAGAAAAGCCACTGAGGAGACCCCATGAAAGGGGCACGCTTAGAGGTGTCATCTGTGTGGGGTTTTGGAAGCAAGTAACAGTAGTTACCATGCATGGAACATCAGCCTTGTGATTTAGACATATTTATTCTAATCTTCACAATGATCTTGCAGGTAGTTCTTTTCTACTTTACAGATGAGGAAACTGAGGCTTAGAGAGGATGAGTAGATTCTTTGCAAGTAAGTAGCTGAGCTCATTTTCAGCCTAGCTCCCGCTGAGACCAGGCCAGGCTCGTCCCCACCACTGCGGGCCTTTCCAGGAAAAGGCTTCTAATGAGCTCGTTATCAAATAGCGTTCCATCCACGAGTGCTTAAGGATGTGTTTATTGAAGCTTTCTTGAGCTTGACAGAAAAATGCTTTGTGAGCTTCCAGTGAAGACCTCTAAATTATCACTGAATTAGAACATCAAAAGAAATTTGTTTCAATAAGTAGATTAAATACATTTATTGGGCTTCAGCAAGTTCACAATAGGAGTAGATGTTGGTCATGTGATCTGAAGTCTAATTCAGCAGCTATTGGAGATTTATTATCCCCCTTTGATTTTGTTTGAGTGGGAGCAGTGAAACAAGTATGAGATCTTGCAGCTGGGATTACAGGGGAAAACAAAAGGAATAAACACTAATAAACCCCAAACACCAAAACCCATGTAACAGGCCATGTTCTGCTTGTGACTTAGATTCATTATTCATGCGTTTATTCATTTGTGCATCTACCTATTCATCAGATGTGCTGAGATCTCTTATTGGGCCAATATGTTGCAAAGCTTAAGACATCAGACTATCTGGGTTTCAGTCTCAGCTCTGTCATTGAGTGACCTTGAACAAATTATTTAAGCCATTTTAGCTTCATTTTCCCACATTAGGGCTGATGTGAGAATTCACTGAGATAACATATGTAAAGCTCTTGGCATCACGTTTAACATATAATAAGAGCTCAATAAATATTAGTCATGACAATGAGGATATGACAATTTGTGCTAAATAAAAAAAATGATGAGTAGATAAAAAATATGAGATACACACACACCCATATATACCTTGTGGAATACTACTTGGCCATAAAAACAAATGAAATAATGTCTTTTGCAGCAACTTGGATGGTACTGGAGACCATTATCCTAAGTAAAATATCTCAGGAATGGAAAAACAAATACCACATGTTCTCACTTATAAGTGGGAGCTAAGCAAGGGATATATATGGTCATAAAGTAGTGCAATGTTATTGAAAACTAAGAAGCGGGAGGTGAAACTAAGTAGGAGGGAGGTGAAGGATAAAAAGGTGAAGGATAAAAATCTACCTATGAGGTACAATGTACACTATTCTGGTGATGGGTACACTGAAAGCCCTGACTGTAGCATTATACAATTCATTCATGCAACAAAAAACACTTGTACCTCCTAAATCTATTGGGAATAAAAAAAGAAATTAAGTCACGTTCTCCAAGATCGAAGGGCTCAAAGTCCATTAGGAAAGGTACAGTGTGAATATATAGGAACAGTACCGTGAAATGAATTCAGTAATAGAAGGAGACTTACAGTGGGATGCTAAGGACCAAGCAAGCTGCTCTGCTTGCTGAGCCTGGAGGCTTAATAAGGGAAGAGATGCCTGAGCTGGTCCTTGAAAAGTGAAATAGTTCGTAATATGTAAATAGGATAGTATTCTACTTTGAGTTAACAGTTTGTACAAATGCGCAGAGACAGAAAACAGCAAGCATAGTACATTTAGGGAGCTACAAACAAGTGTTTAACCTTGAGGATAGCATGCAGCAGAGAACTCTTGGTACGGGAGCTGAAACTGAGGCAATGGGGAAACACCTGATGAGCTTTAAGGGGGAGAATGAGAGGTTCAGATTTATGTTTTAGAAAGACTGTGCTGGTGGAGCTCCTGAAACACTCCAGGACAGAGAAACTGGAGATGAACTCAGCAGGGGGGTGGCAATGGAGAGGACAGATTGATAGAGCATAATGCCCAGTCGGAGGTAAGAGGGCAGGAAGAGAGAGGAATCAAGGGTGATCTCAAGATCTTCAGCTTTAATGTCTGGGTTTCAGGATGGCAGTGCCGTTCATTGGGAGAGAGGGTTCAAGCTGGGGAGGAAACTTGGGGAATAAGATACTGTGAATTAAATATTTGACTTGTGTCATCTGAGGTGCCTGCAGGGCTCTAGATGAGAGTGAGGGTGGCATTTCAGAGAGAAGCTGGTGAGTCATCACACGCCCCTTACAGTATTGGAAGCTGAATGTCTGTGATAATACCACAGTGTATTGTGTCAGATTATACCATGTCCCAGGTCAGAACCAATATTGGAGGAGTAGATGGAGTGGGAGAAGCATGAGAGGTAATAAGATGAAGAAAAGTGGAATCACACATTAGATGGAGTGAAATGTTTCACGGAGGGAACACTCAACCTGTTATTTCCCTTTAAGAGGTGTCATTTGCAAAACAGACCTTATCCACATCATTATCATCATCTTATTATTAAATGATCACTCTGAGTTTACTTGCTTTTGGAGCTGTGAGCAGTGCCCTGTGATAGCTAACTAAACATTCTTGCTGGTTGACAATAGAGGGAGACGGAGTAGTGGGTGTCAGTGTCTCACTGCCTGGTTTTGAACCATAGCACTAACATTTACCTGCTTTGTATCCTAGGAAAAATTACTTAAGCTCTCCATAAACTTTAGTTTCCTCCTCTGTAAAATGGTGCAAAGAATATTCATATTCCATAGGGTTGTTGTAAGGATTAAATGAAATAATACAGAAAAAAAGCATTTAGCTCAGTGCTTGCTTAAAGCAAGTTCTTAATCAAAATCCAATAGCTTTTATTATTATGCATAAAGAACACTATCTTTTGCACAGAAGGATGGAGCTGTTGGTCCACCTTTCATTGGAATGTATACTTTGAACTGTTTTTCTGGGAGTAGTGATGGCTTATGCTGAGTGATTCACAGTTGTTCACCTAGTTCACCCCTGAATGAGAAGTCATTAGGAAGATGGTTGGCCAGCCTTCAAAGTGCAGGCTGTGACTAGGAGACGGTTGTCTTTATGTGAAGTGTTTACCTGAACATGACCTGAACTATGTTTGCACCAAGATATGACAAATAAAAGTAATCTAAACAGGGTCTGCCCTGTGTAACTGAATTAGTTAGGGTTATCCCTGAGAAACAGAGAACCAGATCAATAAAGTATATAAAGTGTATACACACACATATATGTATGTATATATATGTGTGTGTGTATGTGTGTGTGTGTGTGTGTGTGTGTATATATATACATATATATATGTAAAGAAGGTTTATTATGGGAATTGGCTCACATACTTATGGAAGTCCCATGATTTGCCATCTGCAAGGTGGAGAACCCAGGAAAGCCAGTGGTCATAATTATTCAGTCTGAGTCTGAAGGCCTGAGAACTGGGAGAGCCAATGGTGTGAGTCCCAGAATCCAAAGGTCCAGGAATCAGGAGCTTAGATGTCCCAGCTCAAGGAGAGAGAGTGAATTCACTCATCCTTTGCCTTTTTTGTTCTATTCAGGCCCTCAATGGACTGTATGATACTGGCCCACATTGGTGAGAGCAGATCTTCTTCACTAGTTCAAATGCTAATCTCTTCTGGAAACACCCTCACAGACACACCCAGAAATAACGTTTTACCAGCTATCTGAGCATTCCTTAGCTCACTCAAGTTGGCACATAAAATTAACCATGGCAGCAACCTTTGTTTAATGCTTGTCTGAAATAAAAAGCAAGAATATTTTACATTATGGGTCCTCATTCAATATGATGAAATTTCCAAGAATGAGACCTATCTGCTAGTAGAAATGAGAATGAATAGTTAGCAAATGACCAGTAGTTGTCTTGCATATGTAAAAACAAGGTGAAAAAAATGGAGGGAGACAATAATCTCCTATGAGAATAAATTAAGTAATATGTAAAAATATTCCTTTGTATTTTAAAAAGAGATAAAAATTGATTTCAGGGCATTTTAATTACCATTCATCGCCTTTCTCCATGACTTTCATGTTCGCTGTGTTTAATATGTATGCTGTTTACTGAAACTGGGTGGGGGAAAGGAGAAGAGGAATTCAGGCCCGAGTTCTCCTTTACTGTGGAAAAGGCTTTCTGAGAATTTTGGGAGAGTTATGAGAGGGAGGGGAGAGATGGCACTCGGAAAGCTTTGGAGCATATAGCATCCTACAAAGAAATTAATAAGGTATTACCTTTTTTCCTTCAATCAGGAAATAGGAAATCAGTGATTGAAGATTTCTGCTGTTCCTACTGTCGTTCATGTGGCTAGACTGGTATTTCAGCCCTGCAAACAACTAACACAGTGTCCTTCAGACCTCTAGGCATTGTTTTTGTCATCAGTAAATGAAAAAAAATTAAATCATCTTCAAACTTTCTAATAGTTTATATATCATATTCTCTTTTCTCCATGTCTTTTCATTAATAGAACAGTAGAATTTGTAAAGAATGTCTAGTCTAGTGCTATATTGTCTTTTGTGAGGATTCTCTCATAATTTGAAGCTTCAAACCTTCCATGAACAGAAACCCCAGAGAATCAGCTTATTCTATTGCTAGGCAGTTCACTTCATTAGAAATTTTGTCTTATGTTTAGTACATGTGCCATGTCTTTGATTAGTTATCTTTTCATTTGTGCATGTGTTTACTTATGTCTAGAAAAGATTTTAAGTTAGCTTATAATGCTGAAACAGTATAAAATATAGCTAAGTATAAAAAAGACAAAATCAATGAAAAAGAACAGGGAACTAGATCATGCTGAGCCTCTAATGGGAGATAATTATCACAGTTTAGAAATCAGTTTAGCCAGGGGTTCTCTGGCAGATAAGGGAAAAACATATTGTGCTTCTCACTGGCTTATGTAATATGAGGCACATTATAATTTTAAGCACTAAGTTCAAAGAAAAATGAATTCATGGGGTCTTTATATAAAGAATATCAAGTATCAGACAGTGTCTTCAGCAAAATATGTAGATATTGTTTTTAGGTGGTTAATTCTTATATTGTTTTTCTGAAAAAGCTGGAAGCATTATTTGTATATTCTCATTTTAAAGGTAGTACACTTTCTTTACAGTTGATTTGGAAAGCAGAAGGAGTAAACCACCCACAAATCTGCCAATCTAGCACAGTTATTTTCACGTTGGCAAATTTAATCATCTTTGCTCATGTGCAATTATGGTTTCCATGAGGAACCTCAGCTGGATTACTTTAGCAGGAAAGGACTCCAGGACATGTGAGCTGCCAGATGTATCCTCATGTTTGCGATATGATAGTCTCTTTATTTTCTATCCCACTTATTTCACTTACTACATTATATATATTTTTCTTCCTGCTAGATAATTTTTATAATTATACAATTTTTATAATTAACTCCCAACATTCAGATTTACTATACTTTAACAGTCATTTAATCCTATAAAATGCTGCAGTAAACATCCTTATGAATATTGCTTTCCCTCTTTTGAGTGATGAACTATGTTGTTTGTTTCCCATACAAATGCTTTTACTGAATTTCATGTTGGAAATTGGCCCACATTCATGGATGTTTTAAGAACCAGTTCTTTGCATGTATCCGTGTATTTACTGCTAAGAATGTTAATGATGATATTGCTCATTACATTTTCTGTGTTTTCTTTACAGAGACACATGTGAGAAATTTCTCTCTCATTTTATTATCAGAAATACAGTCATGCATCAGTTAACAACAGGGACACATTCTAAGAATGTAATTAGGCAGTTTCATCATTGTGTGGACATCAGAGTGTACTTATGCAAATGCAGATCCTATAGCCTACTACACTCCTAGGCTATATGGTATAGACTATTGTTTATAGGCTACAGACCTGTACATGTTACTATACTGAATACTGTAGGCAACTGTAACACAATGGTAAGTATTTGTGTATTTAAACATATCTGAACACAGAAAAGATATAGTAAAAATACAGTATAAAAGATAAAAAAATGGTACACCTATATTAGGCACTTACCATGAAGGGAGCATCCAGGACTGGAAGTGGCTCTGGGTGAGTGAGTGAATGTGAAGGCTTAGGACATTACTGTATACTACTGTAGATTTTATAAACACTGAATATGTAGACCACCATAAATTTATTAAAAATATTTTTTTATCCAATAATAAATTAACCTGAGCATACTGTAACTTATTTACATTATAAACCCTTAAATTGTTTTTAAACACTTTTTGGCTCTTTCATAATAACACTTAGCTTAAAATGTAAACACGTGGTACAGCTTTACAAAAATATTTTTTATATCCTTAACTATAAGCTTTTTTCTATTTAAAATTATATTTTACTTTTTAAACATTTTTGTTAAAAACTAAGACACAAACACATGCATTAGCCCAGGCCCACACAGGTTCGGGATCATCAAATACCACTGTCTTCCATTCCCACATCTTGTCCCACTGGCGGGTTGTCAGGGGCAGCAACACACACATGGAGCTGTCATCTCCTGTGATAACAATGCCTGCTTCCAGAACAACTCCTGAAGGACCTGCCTGAGGCTGTTTTACAGTTAACTTTTTAAAGAAATAAGTAGGAGTACACTCTAAAATAATGATAAAAAGCATAGCATAGAAATCCATAAACCAACCTCATAGTCATTAATTATCAAGTTTTATGTACTGTACATAATTGTGTGTGCTATACTTTTACCTGACTGGCAGTGCAGTCGGTTACAGCAGCACTACCACAGACATGTCAGTAATGCCTTGTACTACAACTTTGGATGGTTACAAGTCACTAAGTGATAGGAATTTTTTGGCTCTGTTATAATCTTATGGAACCACAGTCACATGTGCAGTTTGCTGTTGACCAAAGCATCGTTATTTGGGAGGTGACTTAGAGTGTGTGTGTGTGTGTATGTGTGTGTCTATGTGTGTGTGTATGTGTGTATGTGTGTTTTCACTAATAGTTTGTTAAGATTTTCTTCATGGAATCAGGTAACTGAATGTGTTTCCCTCGTTCCTGTGAGCTGCTGGAAAGGCACAGAGCCAAACCTTTGGCCCACATCATGGGAACACAGACTGGCATCTGAAGAGACCTATGTAAAGCCTACCAGCCTTGTTCCTACAGTCATCGTCCTTCCCTTTATTTTCCTTCCTCCACTTAATTGAAATTTTGTTTTATTTTGAGGCATTTTATAGTTTATGCAAGCCTTTCAACCTTTTTGGAACAAGGTAGGGATATAACTAAATAAATGCATATAAATATTTGGCTTATTTCCTTAGGGTAAGTTTTGGAAGTAGACACACTAGGTCTCATGCCACATTATATCTTAACACAGTGAAAGATTTTCTGTTGGAAACTGAGATAATATAATCCGAGTATATTAATTCCTGGTGATTTATTGCAGATATAATACCAAGTGAGGAGTTAGAATCCTGAGAGGAATAGAGTCAAGTTATTTCTTAGAGTGTTTCTCTGCGATGTCAGATGCCACAAATGTTATTTTCATGTGAAATTGTACAGACAATTTTCAATTAAATTAGCTGAAAAAATATTGAATATTACAATCATGTATGTTAATTAAAGAGGTACTTGTCTGCTTTGGATACCAGATATATACACAATAGAATTGACATTCTGTTCTGAACATTTAGGAGCCACCTTTATGGGGGGTTGGCTTATTTCCTTAAGGGGTTGGGCTATAGGGGTCTTGAGAATAAGAACAATATTTTTCTCAAAAATGTGATAAGAATTTCAACAGATATACGGTTCAGGCTCATGATTTCTGTGCTATATAAAATGGAAGAGATAGTCAATTTTTGCCTGTAAGGGTTACTGATTATGTTGCCGTGGACTATGAAGGAGCCTCAGCTTGAGCTTTTAGACCAATAGCAATTCTGAAAGATCCTAGGACAAGGGAGCTATCAGATGTGTCCTGAAATAGCCTTTTTAGTAAGCTTTTTAGAGTCAACTAATGTAGACATTTTCTTAATGGATCTTCACTGAACTCAGTCCACCAGTTTAATAGTAAAACTTACTGTCCAATGTCCACAACACACTTGGAGCCAGGTGTCATTTGGGACCCACTAGTTGAGTTATATGCATAAAATGAGTCAGTTCTGTTTGTTTCCTTTGGTCTTAGTGATTCTTTTTTCTTTTCCTAGAAAAGGAGAGAACAACTTTTCAACATGATGACACTTTAATATTTTAAGACAGATGTACATTCTCCTCTCAAAACTACTCATACTGGAATCCTACTCTATTTGCTGTCGAACAGAATTCAGTATAAAATGAGTGTGTGTCTTGAATTCTGTTTGAATGGGGGATACAACATATTAAGCCACTTAAATGTTGTTTACTTGTTGGTGTAGAACTATCTTAGCATGATTTCAGAGGCAATGGTATAGGGAGAGTTGGCATGGCTGTCTTAGTAATCATTTTGAAAAGTACAAACAAGCCTTCCAGAAACACATCAAATAAACAGGGCAGAAGTTCTCTCACACAGAATTAATAGCAATTTCTTTGCTTAATATGTTTGGTAGCCACAATGTTATGTAGCGATCATTGTGCAAAAAGTGGAAAGTGTTACTTTGGAAGTTCCTCTCTTTTGTTGACAATGCTATTTGACAATACTGATATTGTAATACAGTACTCACACATTGTATATAGAAATATCTATTATCCTTTGTGAACAATGACACTCAAACTATCCCTGTGGGAGTATATAGATAAGATCATTATTCTCATTTTCTAGATAAGGAAACTGAAATGAAATTCCTTGCCTAAGGTCAAAGAACAAATCACTGGCAGAATAAGATTAGGGCAGTGAGTTCTTGATTTTCAATCCTTTACTCAATCAACGAAGTCATATTGTTTTACTCAGTATGGGAAGAGATTATTATCAGTCAGTAGAAATAAGGCTATGCCCAGATGATGTCAGAAGAACAGCTGAAAAATGAAAATCTGCACAATAAACCATTTGTTTATCTGTAAAATACCAAACTGCTTGTTATACTGATATTTTTCAGAGAGCCAACTAGATGTTGTATCTTGCAGACGCAGCCTCTTATTTATATTTATATTTTATCCCTAAATTGGTTGGAGGTTCTGTCTTTTAGAAATCTAATTTTAGAATATCTTGGATTTCATAATTATTTAATATGTTCTGAATAATATGCTACTGGTATGGTAGAGTTGGGACAGAGTTTTTTGATAATACTTTGTGATAAAATCTCACAGCACTGCTTTAAATAGTGGCAAACAAACCCTTTTCTACCATCAAGAGCCCCAAGGTGAGAATTACTTAAGTTTTATGAAAGGACTTCAAAATAAGACCTTGCCATTAGAAGAAAGCTGGGCTTCTATATCTGTCACCAACTACATATAAATGCACTTGGACCTGGTACATAGGATTGAAATCATCAGATCCCACCTAGATCACATGGTTCCCCCTGAATCAGTTACTCTGGGCATGAAAGTGGCCAAATAATCAGGTGACCTGGGGTATAGTCCATATAGAGGTTAATGTGTAGAATAGCTGAATTCTTCCAACATGAAACACATTTTTATTATACTTCTCATTGGTGCTTACCTACATCTCTGCAATGTACCCTAAATCTTGGACGTATTCTGGTAGATTAATCAACTGACAGGTAAAACATTTCCGCCTAGGTCTAACACTATAAATGAGGGTAAAGATGTAAACTCAAGATCCCTGGTCTTTTAGCTCAATTCAATCATGATGTCAGTGACTTTATTGATAGAATAATTCCATTTTATTTTATGGTTAGCCTTGCATTTTTTGCAGTTGAACTACTAAAATGCTAAACCAATCTGAACTTACAGTATTTCACAATAAGAATGTCACATGCTTATGGTCATTTGCTTATAGTCTGTAGGGATTTGCAATAGGTTTGGTTCAATAATAAAGATCATGACAAACTAGAAAGGGATGGAAAATGCATTTCTCTCTAGTTCTGAGACTCCCGAATTCAATCTTCATTAAGAATGTCAATTTGCAAGTGTGTAGATTCACACTAACAAATTAAAATCACTTTTAAAAATAGTTATACAGAGAGAAAAAATTGCGGAGTAAAGGTAACCCCCCGGATTCCTGCTCCCAGAGAAGGAGACATAGATCTTGGTCTCCTACACGCGAGTGGATCTCCCCCCTACAAGGACAGCATCAAGAATCTGCAGAGGTTCAGCTTGGGACTCTCAAAAAAGGAAAAAACAAGGTGATCGGGAGATAAGATTGCATTCTCTGGAGAGTGCGGGCCAGGGTGTGAAGTGGGATCAGACCCACAGGAGAACTCCTTGCTTCCCCATTGACCTCCACACCCACCCAGCCAGGGTCCTGTCTGAAACTGGTGCGAAATTGAGGCAGTAAAAGAGGGTGCTGGAGAGTGCCGTCATTAGTGGAAACTCCCTGGAGCCCCATGCTAGGATGGCTCCAAGATGGGAGGAAACCGAAATGAGCTGATAGGGGAGGCAGTTAGATGTCTTGCTTCTGGTAACGAGCAGGACCAGCTCTACAGAGCTATTCACTAAGTCGGGGACTCTAAGCTGGAACAGCCTCAGACGAATAAGACTGCACAGGGTGGGTCAGTAAGAGCGAGGGCTATGGCTGAACTGGCAGTTGGGAAGGCGACATAGAGGAGGCAACGGGGTGTCCTGATGACCCAGACCCCCAACCTGACACCTGCTACCTCCTAAACAGTCGCCCCCAGTGCTGGTGCCCTGTGAGTGGGCAAGTGGTCACCATTGAGGGGGTCCACCAATACAGTACGGCGGGCAGATGCCCTCCCCCAGCCTATAGACTCTCCTGGCAAACTCCCATACGCAATCTGCTATCCACTCGCCAAGCCTGGCTCGATCAATGAACTACTGAGAAGAATAACGCCAAAGGGGAGTTACAGCCACTGTGGCGCCGGGGTGCAGGGCAGACTGGGGAGCTACTTCCTCCCCCTAGCCCGCATCTCTCCTGCTGAAAGTGGTAGGCTCCACCCCTGGAGGCGGGGTGAGACAAGAAAATCCACTATCCCCCAGATCCAGGGAGAACCCGTTGGGCCTGTGCGAAGTTCGTAAGCGGGCAATATAAAAGACTTTGCTTCCCAGAACATCTTAGGTCACCCAGTTGATCAAATCGCTGGGGCTGGATCTCCTCCCCCGGTCAGTGGCCAACAGTCAGGGCCATGGTCAAGGATCAATTCCCCCTTAAGTGGCCACAATAGGCTCCACAAGTAACCCCTCCCATCAGGGGTACCTTCCAAGTGTGGTGGAACAGCTCCCCCCAGTGGCTGATCAAGAAACTACAGAAGAGAGGACCTCTGGGCACCATCAACAGATCCAGATGGGGAGAGCTCAGTGTAAGATTTAAGGATCATCGAAATATCAAACCGAAAACACTCCCCTTAAGAGATACACACCAGCTCTCAAGAAATGGAGACTGAACAAACCCAAAACACTAAAATGAC
>VBSM01000361.1:66044442-66073194 GCA_008086735.1 Cheirogaleus medius | reverse complement strand
CAAGGGCATTATTTGAAACCTTAAAATTTGTACCCCCATAATTTGCTGAAAAAATAGTTATACATTTTGTACTAGGTTATTCATGATTATATGCAATATTAAAAGTGCCTTCATTCTAACTACAATGTATTGAGTCTACCTGATGTAGCTTTTGTGATCTAATTTTTAAATAACATATATAAGTCTTGTTCAGATTGAAAACCTGAATGAACTATATATAAATGCCCATAATGCTAGAGATGGAAAAATTATTTCTGCATTACATTTTAAAAATAAAGAAATTAGATATTGACTTGAATGACTGTCCTCTAATAGTATTTGTATCCTGAGGAAAAGTTTATTTTTTTCCCTTTTAAAATAAGATTCCAGGGAAGTCTTGTTAAGTCTGGAAAGTATTTGTATAATTACCTAATTAATGTTGTAGCAGACACTTCAGAAACTTATATTTCACTTTATATCCAAGAGTTAGTGCATCATTCATTCATTTAGTAGATGTTTATGTTAGTTGTTACCTATAGTAATGTTTATGTTAGTTGTTACTCTGTGCCAAGCTCTGATTAGTTATTGGATCAAGACAGCAGAACCCCTGCCTTCACAGAGGTACTTCTACTTCACAATTAAATAAGGTTATATGATAGAAAGGAGTAGCTGGGGTGGATAGGAAAGGCTGGCTCTGAGGATTGAAATTGAGATAGAAAGGAAGGGGCCAGCTTCTAGAAGTTTCATAGGAAAAGCATTCAAGTGGGGATCAAAAGGTCCAAGCTGAGAATTACTTAAATTTTATGAAAGGGCTACCAAAAGAGATTGGAATTCAGGGAGAGAAAGCAATGGTTATCAGAAATGTTTGAACACTAAGGTGGAAACATTTGGAAATTTGGAGATTTTTCAAAAGCTTACTTTTTAAAAAATTTTAATGACTAAAAATAGAAGGAAATTAGCTGGACAACTAAAAAAAGTGTAGAAAAAATTAGCCAGGCATGGTGGCGCATGCCTGTAGTCCCATCTGCTTGAGAGGCTGAGGCAGAGGATTGCTTGAGCCCAGGAGTTTGAGGTTGCTGTGAGCTAGGCTGATGCCATGGCATTCTAGCCTGGGCAACAGTGTGAGACTCTGTCTCAAAAAAAAAAAAAAAAAAAAAAAAAAAAGAAAGAAAAAAAGAAAAATCAAGGCCCAGTGAAAGTGATATTTTTTGGTCATATACTAGTTAAATTGTAACTTAAGTCTCCCATCTCCCAGTCTATTGCTTTTTCTATTAAACAAAATTGCTCTTATTGTGCTTGTAAACTCAGGATGTATTGCCAAGTAGTGGTTTTTACAGTTGAGTGTTTAAACCTGTATCTACAGAGATTTGGCAAACATTTATTTAGGCTTTCTTTATTATCAATAGCAACTGCCAAAGCCATATCAATCATTGTGATTTGCATCCCTTATTAAGAAAATCACAAGGAGTGCTTTAACCCCTCTGTCATTTCTTTACTTTAGTCTCTAGCCTGGAAACCATTATATCTTTTATGGTGCACTAAGAAGGAACTTGTAAGTTTAATTTCCATGTAGCCCATTTCAATTTGGAACGAGAAGATGGTCCATCTCGTTTAAAAAAGGAGAATTCTTTTTATCGCTGCCAATCATTTCCAGTTACACACCTGTTGGCTTGCCAGACATAGCAGCCATAATTTATGAATTTTTTTTGATAGATGGCAGGGCTTAAATTTTCAGGCCAATAATTTATATAAATTGCAGGTGTCCTTTAGATTTAGCTATCCTTCTACTTTTATTACTTTGTGGAGAAATGAATTGGGACTAACATGATATTGTTTACAGCTCTCTTCAACTTTTTGTTAGCCTTATAATCCATATGCAGAAATCTATTATGGGCTAAGCTCCATATCCTAATAAAGCCAACTATTTGATGATGATTATGCAGTAATTAACCCTGCCCCAGGTGTCAACCAGTGGCAATGGTAACGTGACAGAATAGGGTACAAGGATGAGTCCCAGATGCTTAAAAAATTGTAATTTCACAAACTGATATTGTTTATGGTGGAGCTAAATGTACTCTTGCCTCTGTATTTTAGTGTAAATATCTGAAAGTAAAACATTTTCCTGTATTCAGAGGGCATAATTTTATTATAATGAACTGCAGGTGTCTTATTAGACAACTGGATCTACTATCTGAAATTCACTGGTCATAAAGAATCTTAGAGTCACAGGCGCCATGTTTGAATCCTGGCAGTGGAAGCTACTCACTTTTATGAGTAATAAAATTGACCTAATAATAACTACCTTATATGACTGTTATGAAGATACAAGGAGGTAATGTAATAATGCTTAGCATAGTGCTTGGCTCAACAAATGTGAATATAACAGAATGTTAAAATGGAATTTTTGACTGAGGTTATCAAGATACAATAGAATTAAATTCCAAAGACAGGTACCTATACCCAGAGTTGACAAAGGAATTGGTCAAAGACAGGTCTTGCTGCCCTTGGATCTCTCAGCTTGTTAATGATTTAAAAAGGATACGAAGAGTGGAAAGGAGGAAGGATTTGGTGAGGGCATTTTGCTTTTAGAGAAAGCTGTTTGCACACTATGAGAACCCTCTTTCTTCCTGTGCTGATGAGTAGGACTCCAAACCTAGTGAGAGGGAGCTTCGGAAAAGCCACTCTGAGAGCTTGCTTTCTGCTCTCTTCCATTGGGAGGATAGAACACAGGTGCCTGACTCAGCCTGCGAAGCCTAAAGCAGCTGCAGTAGTAGGATAGAGGTGCCTCAGGGCAACAGCTTCCCCTCCCTGTAATTGATTGTCAGGGCACGGGATCTGTGAGTGTTATCTCAGGACCACAGTGTGTCTCCTATGTTAGCAAAAGTGCCAGAGGACTATAGATTGATGGGCTGGAGGTTTGAGTTCTGTCCAGGACAGCTTCTGCCAGAAGATGAGGGAGAGTGTGCTGGGTAAATTGCCCAAGAAACAGAAGCTGAGAGGTGATTGGGTGTAGGTAGCCTGGGAAACACCTGCATCTTAGCAACTGCAGTGAGGGATCCTACAGAGATGGGGAAGCTCCAAAGAGCCTGCATGAATGTCAAGAGAGAAGAATCAGCTTGAGGGTCTGCCAGCAGGCTCAGAGTGTGAAGCTGCTGACATTGATGCCAAACTAAGGACACTCTTTCCATTCTTTACCCACTCCTTGCTCTGCCCTTACCCTGGATACTCAGAAGCCACCTGGCAAGGAAAAGGAGAAGAAGCAGCTCTAGGTAGAGAAACAGAGAGGAAGTTACACATACCACCTTTTCCACTGCTATCTATCAGCCGGAAGCAGACCTGGGCCATGAAAGGGGAGAAGATTTGATATTCAAACATGTAGTAAAGTGTTTTGGTTAATATATTGGACTGGGCATTCTAGGCTTGAGACGGTGTTCATGATTTCAAGTAAAAGTAGGACCGTTTGATACATAAAAGTGAGTAGAAAAGCTTTGCTGCAGCTTTCATCTAGGGGCAGTGGAGTATTACTCTTACTGAATACAAATTAAAGAGCATTGGGAGGAAAATGAGAGGTGTATGATTAAATTATTAGTTGTGCTTGTCTGCTGTATTGGTTTCATTATTGTTGTTGATGCTGTGTTAGAAGAGCTACTTTCAAATTCAGTGTTGTACACCTAGAGTCTTGATTTTTGTTTGATGTTGCTCTGCATTTTCTGGCTTATAGCAAATACCCCTATACCACAAGTCAACTCAGTTATTTAGGAGGTCATTTTGTAACATGTTTCTCACAGTCCTTACCAGAAAATTTATTTGCTTAAAATTAATATTCCATGAGTACTTTACTGAGAATTTTTATATCCAAGGTGAAAATTTGGTAGCACTTGCCATGATAATCTTCCAGGGTGAAATAATTCAGCATGCACCATGATGTAGAAGTTTGGACTTGATCTTCCATTTGTCCATGAACAGAAACAAATAATCATTTTTTTAAGCATTCTTTTAAATTGATGTATAATATACATAATAAAAGTGCACAAGAGTTTAGTTTGATGAATACAAAGTGAATACACCCCAGAAAAGAGCCCAAATAACCAAAATAATCTTAAGCAAAAGGAACAAATCTGGACACATCACTTTACTAGACTTTAAGCTATACTATAAGGCTATAGTAACCAAAACAGCATGTTACTGGCACAAAAATAGAGACATAGACCAATGAAACAGAACAGAGAACCCAGATATAAATCCATCCACATGTTGCCATCTGATCTTTGACAAAGTAGGCAGCAATATACACTGGGGAAAAGAATCCCTATCCAATAAATTGTGCTGGGAAAATTGGAAAGCCATATGTAGAAGATTGAAACAGGATCTATACCTCTCACCACTTATAAAAATTAATTCAAAATGGATAACAATTTAAATCTAAGATATTAAACCATAAAAAGAAAATGTTGGAAAAACTCTTCTAGATATCAGCTTAGGCAAAGAATTTATGAAGAAGATCCCAAGGGCAATCACAGCAACAACAAAAATAAATAGATGGGACTTAATTAAATTAAAAAGCTTGTGTGCAACCAAGGAAACAATCAAGAGAGCAAATAGACAACCTACAGAATGGGAGAAAATATTCACAGGCTATACATCAAATAAAAGGCTAATCACCAGAATCTACAAAGAATTCAAGCAAATCATCAAGGAAAAAAAAGTCAAACAACCCCATTAAAAAGTGTGCAAAAGACATGAACAAAAGCATTTCAAAAGAAGATAGACTAATGGCCAATAAACATATAAAAAAATACTCAACATCACTCATCACCAGAGAAATGCAAATCAAAGCCACAATGAAGTATCACTTAACCCAAGTGAGAATGGCTTTTATAAAAAAGCCCTAAAATGATAGATGCTGGCCTGGATGCAGATAGAAAGGAACACTTACACACTGTTGGTGGGACTGAAAACTAGTTCAACCTCTATGGAAAATAGAATGGAGATACAGCAAAGAACTAAAAGTAGACCTACCATTTGATCCAGCAATCCCACTACTAGATATTTATTCAAAGGAAAAAAGTCATTTTATCAAAAGACATTTGCACTTGAATGTTTATTGCAGCACAATTCACAATTGCAAAGATGTGGAATCAACCCATGTGCCCGTCAATTCATGAGTGGATTAATAAAATGTGTTATATGTACACCATGGAGTATATTCAGCCATAAAAAATGAATTAATGCCTTTTGCATCAATCTGGATGGAACTGGAGACTATCCTCCTAAGTGAATTATCACAAGAATGGAAAAACAAACACTACATGTACTCACTATTTAAATGTAACTAACTGATCAGCACTCATGTGCACAGATGGAAGTAAAACTCAACGGAAATCATTCAGGTGGGAGGGGGGAAGAAGAGATGGGTGAAATCATACCTAATGAGTATAATGTACACTATCTTGGTGATGGGCACACTCATAACTTTGACTTAAGCAGTACAAAGGCAATCCGTGTAACCAAAACATTTGTACCCCTGTAATATTCTGGGGGAAAAAATCCCAAAGTGAATGCACCTGTAAAACCAGCACACAGTCAAGAAATAGAATAAGACCAACACCTCAGTCACGGACTCCTCATATCAATAGTTTTGCTCGTTTTTAAACTTTTAAAGAATGGAACCATATTTTCATGATTGTGCAATTCACTCATGTTGTGTGTAGTTGGAGTTTGTTTATTTACAAATCCGTATAGTGTTCCACTGGACAAATATATAACAATTTTTAGTTAATTCTATTATTTATCAGTTGATAGACATTTGGATTATCTAGGTTTAGACTCTTACAAATCATGCCACCAAAAGCATTTTTATATATGTGTTTTGGTGAATATATTGTGCCTTTTTGTTGATTTTATGCTTAGGAGTGGAATTACTGTATTATAAGTATGACTACAGTCAGCTTAAGTAGATAATGACAAACAGTGATTTCCACAGTGGTGATAAAAATTACATTTCATAAACTGGGTATGAGAAGTCACTCTACTTCTTTGCCAACACTTGATATACATATCTTTTTTCAGTTTATCTCTTCTGGTGTATGCCAATTATTTTTTGAGAAAAACACCCTAGCCATTGGCATGCCCTCAGTAAACCTCCATGTGGGGATTGGGGTGTCTTTTTTCCTTTCATGAGAGCATCTCTGCAGCTTGACTGATTATTGAAGCATAAGGTTCTATATTTAGCAAGGAACTCAGAATAGCTGTATTTGTGCTGCTCAATACTTATCAATAACTTTACTAAGTGGAAGAATGGGTAGAAAGTACATTAGTCAATATTTCAAATGCAAGTACGGAAAACCCGATTCAAACTAGCTTAAGCAAAAAGGTAATTAATTGACTCCTGTAGCTGAAAATGCCAGGCGTGGCTGGCTCCCAGGACTAAGCTTCACTTTCCATATCAAGACTGCTTTCCACTGGGCTGCTTCTCTTCTCAGGCAAGATTGCTTCCTGCCTGGAGCCCAGGAGTCTGCCAATAGCTCCCAATTCCCAGCAAGTGGTAAAACCAAAACCCAAACCAAAATCACAGCACTCTTTCTATCTTCCTGGAGCTTCCTAATGCAAGTCCTGAAATTGAGGTTTTTTGATTGCTCTGATCGTGCCTTCCTCAGCTCCATGTGGCCACCAGGTCCCTCTGGGCCACATGCTCTTAGAGAAACAATGATTTCTCTGAGGAAAATTGGGGTGCTGTTAACAGAAGAAGGGAAAATGGTTGGTGGCAGGCAAAAGTAACAAAATGTCCACTACAAGTTGGACTACCTAAAAAGAATGCAGTCTATTTATTCCTATAAATGCTACAGGACTTACTTTCAGATCAGACAATACTGCTGGAAAGTTACATATATGGACTGCATCATTTTAGGCCCTGTGGAATTGCTTTTATTGAACTGTGCTAGGATGTTCTGTTATTAGCCTGCATTGAGGGCAGTATAATGAACAGCCCCACAGAATTCCTTCTGTTTGTAAGATAGTATTGAGGATGCTGTTCATTCTATTTCAGTCTCCATGTTACAGGATTTCATGGGAGAAATTTCTCCCTGGTCTCTGTACCAGGAAGAGGTGAACTGTTTTTAAACACCTTTTGTGATTTTATCTTATGGACACTGTGATTCTCAAAACCGATAAGGTTTCCTTCCTTGCTTTGCTAGAATGATAGAGTCAATTTTATGGCTTGTTTTAATCAAATATACTAGGCTTCTCAGCATGGAATTTTTTAGTGCTAACCTCACGTCTTTATTTTTATCTTGTTTCCTTCACTATTATTTCCTAATTCTCTCTCTCTCGCTTGCTATATATTTTATAAAATTCCTTAAGTCTTTTCTGAAACAAAGTTGAGAAGTACATAGAATTTTGTGAAAATTTCATTTCATGTATTGAAAATATCATCACAAAATAAATAAATCTGCTTGGCTTTAGAAAAAAGTTTATTAACAGGACTTATTTTGGGTTTCAGTTTTAGATCAAGGAGTTGTAAAACACTACAGAATCAGAAGACTCGATGAAGGGGGCTTTTTTCTTACTCGGAGAAGAACCTTTTCAACACTGAATGAGTTTGTGAGCTACTATACCACAAGGAGTGATGGCTTGTGTGTCAAGCTGGGAAAACCATGCTTAAAGGTGAAATGCTTTCAAGCTGTGTTCATTTAACTTGAAATTAATTTTTCCCTTCAGATAGTTGAGTATCTGTCAGTTCAGAAAAAAAAAATTGTCATTTGATTATCTAAGAGAGAAGTCATTCCAGAGGAGTGTGAGGATGGCGTTAGGTGCGGGAAGGGACAGAGTCACAACGAGCTACCTGACTCAGCAAGATTTGGGAGAGAGTCAGCTTGAAGAGTTAGCAGTGCAGATTCTCCCACCATTGTTTCCTGTTTTGAAGTAATTATAATACAATTTATAATATTTAACAACGTTTCATTTAAAAAGTATCTAGACTATTATTTTCAGCAACAACAAAAAAGTTAAGTCTACCCATTTTTCTTACCAGTCTTCTCATTATTTTGTGAAACAGATACAGGTCCCGATGACTTTTGATTTGTCATATAAAACTGTGGACCAGTGGGAGATAGACCGCAACTCCGTACAACTTCTAAAACGATTGGGATCTGGTCAGTTTGGCGAAGTATGGGAAGGCCTGTGGAACAACACTACTCCAGTAGCAGTCAAAACATTAAAACCAGGTATGAGAAAATCAAAGGCTAAGCAACACATTTGATTTTTATGAGCTCAGTTTGCCATTGTAAATGTCCAGAAGGTCATGGGACAGCCGATGCTGTCAGCAAGCAGATGTGGTGATCATTCTCTCTAGCCCAGGTGACCACAGCCTATAGATAAAGCTTTAAAATATAAAGACAAGAGCATGCTCCCTGGATCAGCTAAGTCTTAAAACATCTCCAATTCAAGATTCCAACAACATATTTCTTCTCTAGAATTAGGATTCAGTCTTTCAGTGTCCTTCTCCCTTTTTTCCTTAGCCTTAGTTAAAAAATACTGGCTTAACTGAAAATACTTAAAAAAAAAAAATCAGATGAAACCTTGGTGCTGTCCAGGAAACAACTATTTTATTAAATTCTAATTGTGTATGGTTTAAGGTAAAATGGTCCATCTACAAGACCTCATCTTTGAAAATGTAGGAACTATTTTTACTTTCATCTTCCTTTTCCCTATGGTGGCAAGTAAAAGTACACTAAAATCAATATTTATTCAGCCAGGCTTTATTCCCTCCATTTTAAAGGTAGAGTAAGGAAGAGATTAAGTAACATTTCAAAGATTTACCAATCATATGTGATTTCTGTTTTATCATTTGTAAAATACAAATAATAATAAGGCCAATCTAACAGGCTTATAATGAAGATTAAAGTAGATCATTAGTGGAAATGCTTTGTATAGTGCCTGGTTCATAGTAAGTGACCAGTTATTATTATTATTATTACAAAGTCAGTAAATGACAGAGCTGAGATTTGAGCCCCCATCTATCACTACTGCATCACACTCCATGGAAGTTACAGTTTATAAAAGTGCAACATTACTGTGGTAGCCTCATTGCTGCTTCTAGTAACATCGGTAAGAATAATAACCATAGGCTAGATTATAGTCCTCTGGGGATCTCCATTATTTACCTTGCCCAGAATCCTTAAAGGTTTGGGAAGCCTCCTTTGTGGCAGAACTTGAGCATGTGGGTTTTGCTGGCTAGCAGTATAGTGTAACACCACGGTTCTCAAACTGTATGCCAAGGGGCATCGGGGCACCACAGTGAATTCACAGGCCTGCTGTGGGATATTTAAACATTTTGAAGTAAACATCTTGCATACTGCACAAACTGCTACCTTGAGGTAGTTTGCAGATTCCATGTTATATCATGTTACATTCCTTTTGCCGACATGATATCTTTGTGAAGCTGGGTTTTGATTATTGTTGTAATCAAAATATAAGATCCACATAAAAATCAATGTGGACCAGGAAATGGGGGTAGCAGTGTTCATTCTGATTCCAAGACTTAAGTTGTGCATATATCACTTTAGTAAGTAATCGTGGTTAAGAATGAAATAAAAAAGTTTTTTTCCCCTTTCAATTTACCTGTATTACTTTTTCAGATGGCTATCAAATTGTTAGGACAAATAGTTATTAAGTTGGTTGGATCTAACCAAGTAACTGTTAGGTATTCCTTTTGGCTTAGGGACTTAGTGAAAAAAGTGACCGAGACACTAAGGGTGCCATGAACTGAAAATGTCGGGACCTTCCATTCTAATAGTTAAGAGCTTCGAGTATTATATAAGATAAACCTGAGTTCAAACTTGGCTCTGCCCTCTGTGACTTTGGACAACTTATTAACCTTTCTGAATCTCCTCATCTGAAAGTAGGAATTATAATAGTTCCTACTTTATAGGGTTTTATGAGCACAAACCCTATAAAGTATGTCAATGTACATAAAGTATACGCAATGAGTTCTTAATAAATGTTAGCTTCAGTGGGGTTGCTGACAAATGGGTTCACTGAAGTGCAGATTCACTAGTGCAGGAGTGAATTGTTTTATTAACATATCTGCCAGAGGAAACTAACAGAGAGGCACTTTTAAGTGGCTAGATGCCATATGAGTATTCTAGGTGAGGACATTCTGTTCCAGCACCTGAGATTTTCACAATCACTGTGTGCATATGCTTTTAAATCCCAATCTTATTGATAATTGAGACTAAACATTATTATCCAATCTGATCATTCTTTTACAAAAAGAGGCAGCTAGCTATCTCCTAACATTGCTTTCTAAGGAAGGCCTCTGGGAGAGGGGGTGGTCAAAAGAGAACAACAACAAAAAGAAAGTCAGATTTCTTATATTTTAAAAAAAGCCACGACAGTTTTCTCTCCAACAGGAATAATTATTATTGATTTACAGTGTAATAGCTGCAAACAGCTTTGGTGATTGGTTAAATGTCTTCCCTTCACTGGGGCCATTAATCAATCTTAGCAGCTATTTATTGCTTAGCAGACTACCACGCAATAAAGATGAGCCTGAAATCAACTCCCACAGTGGCTTTGACAGTCAAAAATTAATATTTAATGTTGCACTACTAGCTGAGTGGAGATTGGGTTTCCTTTATTATGCAGCTGGTTAGCTGTGACCAGCATAGCCAGGAAGGGGTGCTCTGAACAGCCTCCACCTGCAGAGGCTCCTGAGGTACCATGATTTTGGTTCTTGTGGATAGTCTGATTTGGGATGATTTGAGTGTCCTGCACTCTATGAACCTGATGGCCACACAAAGCATTAACTATATATTGTAATATATTGTATATATAAATTGTCTGAATAATGATCATAATTGTTGCTATCACTAGAAGCTTCATGAATCAGATTATTTTTTGGTGATGGGGTATCCCCACTGTATGGATATTTGAATATAGGCTAAACTAGTAACAGACAAGAACAAAATTATTTATTATGGTTTAGGTGCCTCTTTTATTCTCAACTCCATTTTGCTACTATGATTATAAATTTTAATGCTATTTGATCATGTGGAATAAACCAATGGTAAAGATGGAATTGAGGGAGCTCAGAAACACATGATGGAAAGAGAATAGGCCATGTTCTCCTATTCTTCCTCTTTAAGTCCTTGTGCCTTCCCCTCCTCAGCCTATGGAAAAAAAATTGGTCTGTTTGGTTTTCCCAAGAGTATGCATATAAATGATAATACAATGGATTCATGTGTGCCAGGCATTGCTATTATCCTGATAATGAGCTTATCATGTCAGTAAAGTTATTAGCCATGTTTTAAGATGAAGGAACTGAGGTTCAGAGAGGCTTAATATCTTGCTCAAGATCACACAGGGAGCTGGAAGCAGATCTGTTGCCGCCCAAACAGGTTCATTTGCCCGTTGCCCACGGGGAAGCCAATATGCGGAGTCAGCAGGGTTTATGGCAGATAGTTTATTCCACATAATGCTATGTGGGGAGAGGGGAGAAATTTCTCAAATCTGTCTCTCTGAGAATTTGGGAGACAAGGTTTTTGAAGACAGTTTGTCAGGCAAGGGATTAGGCAATTATGTTTGTTAATTGGGGCAAAATTATAGGGGGTTAGAAATCATGTGTTGCTTCAGTCCCTGGAGTCACAATTCCAGTTGAGTCTGTTTCTTGGTATGGGCCGCTGGTCCCTTGGTTGGGTCAACCAATCCCCTGGAATGTGGAGCTTGGAAGATATCTTAAAAACTACCTTTAGGTTTCAAAACAGTGGTGTTATCTATGGAGAAAGTTAAGAATCTTTATGACCACCAGCTACATGGCTCCAGGGTGGCAATTATAGAGAAGCAAACAGGGGGACAGTGGCTAATTATTATCGTTATTTTTAGCGAGGCCTGTGCCTTATTTTTACTAGGCCCTTATCACAGTTCTTGCCTTGTACCCCTCTTTATTAATTTGTAAGGGCAATTTCAGGTCTGGGATATGTGCAGAATCCAGACTTTGATCAGACCTGGGTTCTGAATTTCTAGACTCTCAAAGTGTAGACTGCCTAAATGCTTTATGTGAAATGAGCTACAGGTCACATGTAACTCTTCTTAAATTTACATTAATAAACAAGTCACAGTGTTACCTTAGAATGTCAAAGCTTATGCATACCTGTGTTTGAACACCAGTTGTAAAGTATCTAACATAGAGAGGGTGATGAATGTAGTGTTCTTCTTGGGCATCACTGGAAATGATATTTGCAGTCTCCATAGTGAATACTAAGATGTGGAATGAAGTGTTCCTTCAATTACAGTAATGCCTTTGAAACATCATATCCTAAAAGAAATAAAAGATTTTAAAATTACTGATGAATGTAAACTCCAGGTATCCTTCCTCCTCTTAGGAGGTAACTACTTGACACCTTGCATGGTGAGTTGAGAGTCAAACCATCTAAATGCAATTTAATTGTAGATGAGTCTTCAAAATAGGCCCCCATATTGCCTCATTGATTTGGTCAGACTATTAAGGCTTTGACTATGGAAAAAGATAGTACAGAAAAAAATGTTGAATTTTCCAAGTTAAATGTATAAAACTGGTGAGAAAAAACCCCACTACCTTTTGGGGATGGCTTTGAATGTTTTCTAATTGGTCTATGCCCTATTTTCCTTCAGAATGAAGGACAAAAAACATGGCAGAATGTCGTTATTTCAGGATTTTTTTCCCTCAGCTCTTCCCATGGTGGTCACCAAGGACAGGGCAGCTATCAGTCTTCTCTAGATCGCAGAACAAAAAGCTCTGGCTGGAGTAATGAAACATTCAGCATCCTCCAGTATTCATGTTAATAGAATGTCTTCTCTTTGTGTTAAGATGCCTGCCTTGTTTTATCAATTAGACTGTCAGTCTCTCCTCTTTCTTTCATTTTTCATATAGGCCTGAATCAACCTTTCTTCACCTCCAGGTCGTAACCCATAAACGTCACACCCCTGATGCACCAACGCATCCAGTTATTAGGCTGCCCCGGCTGAACTGATTCTCTTCTTTGATAAGTTTGAAGATTTGTGCTACTGCTGTTCTGACGTTACTGAGAGGCAGGGGAGGCAATCTTGGTGATTCCCACCAGACTGCTGTGAGGATAGGAATGCCTCAATAACACAAAGTGATTTCCCCCTCTTCTTGTTTCAGGTTCAATGGATCCAAATGACTTCCTGAGGGAGGCACAGATAATGAAGGGCCTAAGACATCCCAAGCTTATCCAGCTGTATGCTGTTTGCACTTTAGAAGATCCAATTTATATTATTACAGAGTTGATGAGACATGGAAGTCTGCAAGAATATCTCCAAAGTAAGCTAAAGACAATAAAAGGGGGAGAAAAGAGGAATTTAGTTTAGCTAGTCTTATAAACATCAATTTAGTAAGCCTTCTGTAACCCAAAGAATATTTACTATGTGTATATCTGTGAGAACAAATGTCTTAACATTGAATGGCTCAACTACTATTTAATAGGATGTACACTGTGTACTCAAAGGGAGGAAAATATTTATGTAGTGGAAGAGCAAATTGTTCACAACAGACATGTTAGAGTACTTAAATGTAATGTGGGAAATTAAAGAATGGATGTTTTGCATGATGCTTTATTTCCTTCACTAATTGAACATTATCAGTCATGGACAAATATTTTCAATGGTGTAGAATTTGGGGACATGGAATACTTTTGGGAAAAGAAGAGAGATGTATCCTATCTTTTCCTTCTTTGCCAGTTTTGACAACATTGTACTTGTTGGTATTTAAAATACTTCCCCTGCCAGGCAACCTTGGAATTTTCAGACTAAAAAGCAGAAATATACTATTGCTTTATTTCTACATTTGCTTCCTATAGTCAGAGAAGACTGAAGGGCATTGTGAAATTTTGATGTTTATTACAAATGAATAATTTAACAAATAACAACACAGTATAATAAGCATTAAAATGAGATGTTCAAAGGAGTTGAGATCAAGTACTGAGAGAATAATTCATGCTCTAAAATGGACTTTTTTCTATGATTTTTCGAAATGTCAGGGTAGGATTAATAGGATGTATTGAGGTAAAGGGAGGTGAGAATGATGGAACAAAGATTTCAGAAAGAAAAGAGTATTCTCTAATTTTAGGCTGACTTGTGAAGCTGGTAATATTAAATTACAAACAACATAAGAAGAGCAAAGAACATTCTGTTAAAGACAAAAATATACCTAGCTCCCTTGCACAAAGATATCAAATTTAACATCATCAGGATGTGTTACCCACCATAGAAAGACTAACTTCGGCTACTGAGCCCTTCTGCTTTCTTCCCAGGACAAAGTGCAAATGCGACCTTGGGTAATATCTAATAAAAAAGCTTTATAAAAATGGTCACTTATAATATACACATTATTAAATTTAATAGACAGTTCCCCATCCTTAGACCTATCAGCGGCATTTAACTCAATGGACATTCTCTCCTTCTGGAAACATTTCCTTCATTTGGCTTCTAGGACTCTTCACTCAATAGAATTTCCTCCTTCCTTTCTTGCTGTATCTTTTCAATCTATGTGATTTCCGTCATCTCCCAGACTTCTCAATATATCTTGGAATTCTCCAGAACGATTTGCAACATCACTAGTTCTTTTGTTAATCTTATCCAATCTCATTGTTAAATTGCTTATGTCTTGACAGTTCCCCAAATTTTATCCTTCCCTTACTTCAGAATTATATATCTCATTGTCTTCTTAATTTCTCCACTTGAGAGCAGTCTTCTTCGGAATAATAGTCTATGTAGGTATGCTGCCGTAACAAATAGTCTCCAAAGCCCAGTCAGTTTAACAGAACAAGGGTGTATTTCTTGCTCACGCTACATTTGTGAAATAGATTGGCTGGTGGCTCAGCTCTTTGGATCACCCTGTCAGGAGAAGGGGATGAGACGAGTCTCACTCTGGTTCTTAAAGCTTCTGACGAGAAATGACTGTTCCCTTTCCCTTTGGGCAAATCAAGTCAAAGGATAAGACAGTAGAATCCTTTGAAGTACTTGAAAGTAGAAAAAAATTAAATCTTTGGGAACAGCCCTAATTTTGACTACGTATGTTTTATTAGAAATCTCAAAATGACATGCCCCAAACTGCTCTTGTACTCTTTCCCAGCAATCTGCTATTCTTGCCATCTTTCTTTCTTTGACCATGTCAGCCTTTAGGCCTGATACCTTGGAGACATCTCTACTTCTTCTGATATCCCATCTCTAACCAAACAGCAAAATCCCATTGGCTTGCCTTCCAAATATTTTCAAGAGTTTGCCTCTTCTCAATGATCCTACTCTGATCCAGGCCATTATAGCCTCTCTCTTGGATTCTGCAGTAGCTCCTGACTGGTCTCCCTCTTTTGGTTCATTGTCTCTTTCAGTCTCTTCTCAACACAACAACTAGAGAGATCCAGTTAAAATGTCAATCAGAGTATGTCCATCCTCAGCTAAAAACTTGCCATGACTCCCACTGGTTCTTATTTCTGTGTAGCTCACTAAGCCCTACGTCACCTGGCCCTCCATTCCCTCTTAGGCCTCATCCCCTAAAACTTACCCTCGGTCACTCGGTGTCAGGCACACTGGCCCTCTTTGCGATTCCTCCTACCCTCCAGGCATGCTTTTGCCTCAAGCCCTTTGCACTTGCTGTTTCCTCTGCCTGATTTTTTTCTTTTTTAATGACATCTATCCACATGTTTACTTCTTCTTTCCTGCAAATCTTTACTCAGATGTGTCCATCTTGAATCCTTCACTGGTCACCCTCTAAATACTAAAATTTAATCTCCTTCTACTGACTCTTAGCATTCCTTTTCCCTGCTTTTTGTTTTCTCTTCTTAGCTGTTAATCATCTTATATTATATGATTTATTTATTTAGCTTATTTTTAGTATCTTTTAAATACAATTCCATGAAGACAGAGATTTTTCTTTGTTTTAGTGCTAGAACAATGTCTGGCACATAGAAGGTGTGAACGTAATTATGTGTTGACTGACCTAATACATAGGTTAAGTTGGGACCATCCTCAACCTAATAAGATTGGGTTGGAGTCAAGGTTGTTTTGAGACTCTTGGTATCAGCTTGAAAAGATCCAAATAGTATGTGGAAAACTTCTGGGGCACTGAGGATTTCTTGTTGATGTGGTTTACTCAGGGCTAAGTACAAACCCTGATCTTCTGGGTTAGGCCATCAGGGTCAAGTTTATTAAGGCCTTTCTTTGTGAGGATACTTAGCAGCCAGGAAGAATAATGAAGATATGCTCACTAAAGAAAATTCCTTCCCAATCAAGAGGTTGTAAATTCAATAAAGTGACCCTAAAATGAACCTACCACCTTTCAGCAGTCAATCAGGATAACTATTATTAAGCAGAATGATTCTTGAGTAATGAATGTAATTGAAAATATTTTCTTGCTGTAAATTGCTGTAAATATTTTCTTGTAAATTGTCACAGGTTCGTGAACCTTTATATCAGTTTTGATATATGGTGTTTGTGGTAGAAGTGTGCTCTGAGGTTTACTTAGGCAGTTCCTAGGCTACTGTACCCTTCAGGATAGGAAATGTGTATTACTCAATTTCTTCCAGTATTGTGCCTGCCAGCGAAAACCTCTTTCTCTCCACTGTAATAGGATTAGATGTTGTATTTGATAGTTGAAATAACATACATATTTTTCTATATAACCATCTTTGTAGTCCCTAAGCATGGCTGAATTTTTTTTATAATAAATTTCTCCAAAATGGGAGAAGCCTGTCAAAAATCTTTAGCATTGAGGGTAATTGATGACAGGTATTTCTTGCTGAAATTTAAGAAGGATAAATATCTGCACTTTTTTTTAGTTTAGTTGGGCTTCCCTGCCCCAATAAATGTTTATAAAGCATCTAATATATGTCAGGCATTTAGGCACTCTTTAAAAAGCAGCAAACATTTTCTATTTTTATAAATCTAGCCCTAAAATGTTGTTCATCATTCTCATGGACAGTTCATTTAAGTGGACTGAAGTAGACAGGAATACTTTCAGTGATATATCTTTTAACTGAATATAACTGTATAACTATTTGCTGTATGAATGGAAGTCTCTCCATTATCCCCTGTCTTTTGAGTGCTCAGGAGCCATGTGTAAGGTAAATTTTAGAAAGGCAGTATAAAATAGTTCTTGAGATTACAAGATTTAAGCCTCAGACATACCTGAATTTGAATCTCCTCTCTGCAACTTACCACCTGTTCCTCCAAGTAGCAGGAACACCTGTGAAATGGGGAGCATAATAACAAGACTTCCTATAGTTGTTCTGAGTATTAAATTAGGTGATTTATTGGAAATGAACCATATGACAGAGTTAGGAGAGGACCATATATGTTTAATTTTTTTCCTTAAAATCTCTGTATAGCACTTACTATGTGACAGGCCTTTTTTGAAGTCTTTTATGAATATTAACTTAGTTTATTTTCCTAACCACCTTATGAGGTCAGTATTATTATTAGTATCCCCATTTCACAGTTGATGAACTGAGATATGGAGAGGTTAAGTATTAATAACTTATCCAAAGTGGAAGTCTGGCTCCATAGTTCATGCTTTTAACCATTTTCATAGCACTGATGTTATTTTCCTAATATCAATTTATATTAGTTGTCTATTGCTGCACAACACATTACCCTAAAACTCAGTGGCTTAAAGCAGCAAACATTTATTATCTCACGGTTTCTGTGATTAGGAATCCAGAAGCAGTGTGGCTGGGTGATCTAGTTCAGGGTCTCTTCTAAGGTAAGGCTGCAGTCAGGGTGTCAGCAGGTGCCCCAGTCACCTGAGGGCTCTAGTGGAGATGGATCCACTTCCAGACTCACTCATATGAGTGTTTCCTCCTGCACTGTTGGATTGAGGAAGTCAGTTCCTTGCTGGCTATTGGGTGCAGGATGCCCTATGTTCCCTGATACATGGACTTTCCATAGGGCAGCTTGCAACATAGCAGCTTGCTTCATTAGAGTAAGCAAGCAAGCGAACAACAGGGTAGAGTGTGTTGATGAGATGTCAGAAGCTTTTATAACTTGATCTTGGAAGTGATACTCCATCACCTTTGCCATGTTCTATTTCTTCAATCTGAATCACTAGGTCCAGAACACACTCAATGGAAGGGGCTTTTGCAAGGGCATGAATATCAGGAGGTGGGGATTGCTGGGAGGCACTCTAGGAGCTGTCTACCACATAATTTATGGTTAGTCACCAGCTTGTCTTAATTTCATGCATTTATTTTCCTGTGGAGTGAATTTGATATCAAAAGGCATAGCTATTTTAGTCATCATAGCAGCAATGCTTTGCTATCATGCTATACACTGAATTATATTTTATTTTCATGCATACATCTTGTTTTAGACTGAATAATTAATGTCAGCTACTATAACATACAATTCAAACTCTCTAAGAATTAACACACAAAAATGGACATTTTTGATATGAGTCAGCCTGCTCTTTTAGGTGGCTTTTTTTAAATGGGTGACACAGGGATTTAGACACATGTGGGCCTACCATTTTACAATTCATCCCTTTAGCCACAAATATGTGGGAGGTTTTAAGGTCAGGCCTGTAACTGATGTATATAATTTCTGCACACATTGCATTGTCCAGAACTAGTGACGTGGTCCAACTTGACTGCAAAGGAAGATGGAAAATTAGTTTTCGATATGTGCCCGTGAAGAAAAGAAAGGATTGAAGAGCAGTTAGTTTTGCCCCACATCTTGTTGAAATATGCTGCTTGCCTTAAAAAACAGATATATATGTACACACACATAAACACACAGTGTTTAAGTCTTTTCCATTTAAAAATTTCTTTGACCCTATTTTATTTTTTATTGGAAAACTAGCATATATGTCAAAAGCACATAAATCATACTGTGCAGTTTAATGTGTAATTATAAAGCGAACAAGTAAATGACTGTGCAGCCACTGCCCAGATCAAGAATTAGAACATTGCCAGCACCCCAGAAACCCTTTGAATACTCCATCAATCACAACCCCTCAGTATCTTGAATTTTATGATAATTGCTTTTCCTTGATTTTACATTTATCTCTAGTGCATCCTTCTTGTCTTCCCTTCTTGGCTAGGGTTTTGGAATTTGCTATCTCCTCTTGCTGTCTTCACATCTTCAACTCCCATTCAGCCCTCAACTCCTTATGCTCTATGTCCTGCTCTTCCTGTCACTAAGATCACCAATGTCTCCCTAATTATTAGATTTAACAAGTATCTTTTAGTCCTTATCTTACTGGACTTATTTGTAGTATTTGACTATGATGGTAACTTTTTCTTTCTCAAAACATTTGACCTGTTACAATGTGCCTTCCCCATGCCTTTTATTCTTCTGGCTGATTCTTCTCAGTTTTCTTGTAGGTTTATCTTCTTCTGCCACACCCTAAATATTGGTGTTTCTCATGCCACATCTTATCAATCTCATCCACTTTTAATGTTTTAACTCCCACTCACAAACTATGCCTGTTAAATCTCTATCTCTAGCTGCATATTCTCCCCTGAGCTCCAAGACCCATGGGCTTGTCTTCTCTCAGGCATTTCCACATGAATAATCCATATGTATCTCTAGCCTAACAAGTCCCATATGGTTTCATTTCAATTAGGGAGGAGCAATGATAATAATAACTAGGATGAATGGGTTCTTCCTAGGTACCAGGTTTTGAATGCATTACATGTCTTAACTTATTTTAATAACTAATAAAATGAGTAGTTACTATTCTCACTCTACAGATGAGGAGACTGAAGTGTGAGAGTGTTAAGCTTCTTGCCCAAGGTCACAAACAAATACGAGATATGGCTCGATCTAGAGTCTGGCACTCTTGCTTCAGCCACCAGTCTTCCTGACACCTGTACTATAGCTGCCTCTCAGATCAGGGCTTGTGTCTAAGACTCTTAACCATGAATCCAATAGACTTTACATAATAGTACTTGGCTTATTCAGGCAGGGATAATAATAATAAAGTTGGATTTATGTGAGATTCTTTTAATTCTCCAGAAATCTGAAGATATCTACCAACAGTATGGCAGCTAAACACTACCAAAGAATGACTTCAGAAACCACCAAAGAATACCACTGACCCCTTCTATTAATGTTTAAATTGAACCTACTACCTAAATGTCCTGTATTTAGTTATAGAGAATGAACCATAGGAGAAATTCTGCCTATTAAAGGTGTGCCCATGCCCAGAGAGATGAGCAACCTATTTTAAGAATAACAGATAATAAATGGAAATTTCAAAAAGTATTAAGCTTAGTGGTATAAATGTTATATACATTTTATGACTACTGACAGATCCTGTGTTTTTTTAGTGAGCAAGTTTTTAAGACCAATAAGACAGAAGAATGAGAACTTTTCATTGGCTCAGCCATGCACACTGGTACTGTTTTATAGGCTCAGTGACTACAACAAACTATGTAATGTTTGAAAGAAATGCAGGAGCAATTAAGTAATAATTTCCATGAACAGATGACTCAGTTACATGTGATATTGAAAAATGGCACTAACCAATCTCTTTCAGATAATTGTAGCCATATTTGAATCATGTAATGCCTTTGTTCCTTTCTCTGTGTCATTCAGGGAAGAGAGAGGGCTGTAGCCTTGGAATGTGCTTGGACTCCGAAAATTTTTGCCTTGTTAACCCATTATGGCAAATGAAATCGTATCGATTACATTTTTTGCTCAGCAGATCAGTGCCATTGGACTTAATTTCACTGGCAGCTCATTCATCAACATTCTCAGAATTCACTTTAATAGTTCAAATGTTCCCTAAAGTAAATATCTTATTTTCTCTCATTGCTTAGATGATGCTGGGTCAAAAATCCATCTAACTCAGCAGGTAGACATGGCTGCACAGGTTGCCTCTGGAATGGCCTATCTGGAGTCCCAGAACTACATCCACAGAGATCTGGCTGCCAGAAATGTCCTCGTTGGTGAACATAATATCTACAAAGTAGCAGATTTTGGACTTGCAAGAGTTTTTAAGGTGGATTTGGTTTTGTTTTAATTCATTTTTATAATAATAAGTCAAAAACTTAACAGACTAGTAGACCAATAGATTTGCTGTTATTCTTTAAAACAATGTTTCTCCAAGTTCCATGGTCTACAGACCACCTCAGTGGCCCAAGACCTTACAGACAAACTACCTGTCCATTCCTTTTTCTTCACCAAGGGAAAATAAGCAGAGAAAACTATGACCAACCAGATTGAAAAGTAAATAATTAAGTTTGTAGTTGAATTAATGATTTGTTTCTCAGTATCAGTAGCCTTTCTTTGTTTGCCTCTATTTCCTTTACAAAAAGAAGTACACTTTGTACAGTGTTATCCTACCCACCACTGCTCCCTTTATGCCAGACTAATCTGCATGCTGCCACAGTTCTTCAGCAATTATTGGCTTTTCCATTTTTCCTCCCATTTTGTGACCTCAGTCCAAAAGACATTGATATGGGAGATATAGTATTAGGTGTTTTTCTCTGAATTTAATTTTAAATTTCCACATTGTACCTTAAAAATATGGATGTGGGACATGAAGCACAACAAATAATGATTCTCTTGATCTTCGTGAATTCATCATTTTCCCTTTTTGTAAATTAATTAGAACCCCAGTGAGTTGATATATTAATGTAAATCATGTGGCTCCTACTTTTCAGGTATTAGCAAGTGGATACATGGTAATTATCAAAGTCAGTGGCTCTTCAATACCAACAGTAAATCAAAAAACAGACAGGTTTTGCTTCCATTTTTTAAAAATCGTTCAAGACCAGACATGAAGTCTGAATCGTCACGTATGAATTCTCCCATATGTAGTAGGATGCTCCTTCCAGTACTATTCTTAGCACATATTAGGCTTTCAAATAATATTTTGTTAATGACTTCTCATAGATTTTTCAGTCTTGTATGCCAGATTCAGAATTTGCTACTGTAATTATCAATTGAACTAAGCTCATTTTGTATCTTTTCCCTCTAAATTTTAATGTGAAGCAGGTTATAAATGAATGAGGGCAGTAGCAAAAAAAAAATCCCTTTAACTTGGCTTGATTCCTTAATGCATTAACAGGTAGATAATGAAGACATTTATGAATCTAAACACGAAATAAAGCTGCCGGTGAAGTGGACTGCACCTGAAGCCATTCGTGCTAATAAATTTAGCATTAAGTCCGATGTGTGGTCATTTGGAATTCTTCTTTATGAAATCGTTACTTATGGCAAAATGCCTTATAGTGGTGAGTAATTAATTCTGAAGTGGGCCTTTTTGCTGCAGGTCACTTACTTAGGTGTGACTTTAACTGCTTTGCCCAGACTTAGAGGGCAGAGTTATGAGGCTGACCACACCATGTACCCGTGGGAGCTTGATAGATAAAATTTGATGGTGATAATTTGCATTAATGAGGTGGTTTATTGCTTCTCTCTTCTTTGCTATTGAATTGCAGTCTTATAGACATTACTTGCTGTAGGATTTAGTTTTATCTCCGCAAGCTGGGAATGGGATAGTAGACCTCATAGCTTTGCCAAGGAAATTGATTTGCTTTGTAACCTAGAGTATAAGTGTCTTTGAATTTAAGACTCTGATCTTTAACTTTTTTGTTGTTGTTGGATTTATTCTATATTTTTTAGGTATGACAGGTGCTCAGGTGATTCAGCTGTTGAGTCAAAACTATAGACTCCCGCAACCATCTAACTGTCCACAGCAATTCTACAACATCATGTTGGAGTGCTGGAATGCAGAGCCTAAGGAACGACCAACATTTGAGACACTGCATTGGAAACTTGAGGACTATTTTGAAACAGACTCTTCATATTCAGATGCAAATAACTTCATAAGATGAACATAAAGGAAAAATATTAAATAATGAAGTAGCAAAAAGATAATTGAATAATCAGTCCAGAAATACAATCTTATCAATCAGCTGTAAAATCAGTTTATCTTGACATATGAAAGTGATAGGGTAAATTTGGCCAGGTATTATAAAAATGATTGTTTGTGCATTTTATTGACTGGGCAACACTGTAGGACAGTCTAAGATGATATGTCATTTTCTCACTGCCTGGTAAAATTAAGCAGACTAAACGAAGTTATTTTTCTTTTTAAGAGATGCTTGCATTTCTATTTATTGTTTGAAATGCCGATCAAGAGAATCAACAGATGATAGTCAGTTTTTACTCAGTGACTGTTGTAGCATTTTCCTGTTTACTGATTACAGTGGTTATTCATTATTCCTCGGATTGCTGAATCCCATCAGGCTGTTATTATGAAGGAATTTGATTGCTTTGCTGCACAGCAGGACCTGTGCTTTGAGATTTCTTATCTCTTTTAAAATATCCTGTAACTACAATGATGGCAAAGCCATGTTAAATGACTTGATTGTACTTGGAGTAATTGCACATATTTTTTTCCTATGCATAAAAAAATGAAACAGCTGTTGAGAAAACGAATTAAAATCTTTCTCATTTTGTAGAAGGAAATGATGGAATTTTTTCTATACCTCAGTATGTGTCATCTGAGAATCATCTACATTAGTGTTAATCCCTTAATGTTGAGAATCAGGTTGCTAAGCTGATGAGTTATTACCTATGGAAATATGTGGAAAACATCTAATAGTCTACAAAGCCTGAGAAATAGGTATCAAAATAGTTTAGAAAAATGAGAGGAGGGCAATAGAATTGCTATGGCCTAGGACTTCCGAATAATTAAAAAAAAAAAAAAAAGAAGTACCTTTTGGCATATAGACCAGAGTTTTAAATGAACCATAAAACAGGTCAAGCTTTATTTCAGAACTAGAGGCTAGGAATAATGTCTGAACTTGGTTATGAAACTATATTTTTTGTCTGGTAGGGCAGGGGTTTTTACTCATCTTAAATTTGCATTAACCTTTGTAACAGCATTACTATCTTCTGAAGCAATGGGTGTATAAAATTCTCTGTCTCATTAGATGACTATGGAGACTTCTCCAAGGTGGTTTCAAAATCAAATATATATTCAAAGATCTTCTGATGTTAAAGCATTATGAATGAAAGCCATGAGAAAACAGGATATTTTGAATATATTCTCTTATCTGTCTTTAAAAGACAAGAACCTATCTAAATAGTTACAGAAACCCAAATTCAAAGTGGATTAAGCAGCAAATAAATCTGCAAACTCTTTTAACTGGGAGGTAGGGAGGGCTCCAGGCACAATACCATCAGCAGTTCAATGATATCAATAAAGGCCCAAGTCCTTTCCAACTTTGGCCTCTGCCATCAGCATTGTCCTCATTTCCAGGGTAACAGATGGCTGTCATTGGCAAAACTGGAGCTCCTTGTTCTAGCAGGAGAAAATGGGAAACCTCTTTCCCAAGCTTGGATAAAAATCATTTTTATTTTTTTGTTCAGGCAAACTTGGGTCATCATATGCCAGCCCTGGACCAATAATAGACTTAATGTGAATGCTATGTGCTAATTGGCTTAGAATAAGTTCTGAGACTGAAGCTGAAAATGTGATTACCTTCCTCAGAAACAGGTTCAGAGGTTGGCTTTTCTGAATAAAATTAGAGAATATTAGATACTGCATAGGTGTCCAGTGAGAAGAAAATCTTTGAGATGAATTAACTGTTAGATTTTATCAATCTATGTACCTGTTTATTCATCTATTTAATATCTATCAGTCCATCCATCATCCATCTGTCACATCATCTCAATCCTCTCTTTTCTTTCTCTCTCTCTCTATGTTTACATATATATATATATATATATGCACACACACACATATGTAGCAGGTAGGTGTGTGCATGTACATTTTTCTGAAAACCTTGGACTAAAATAGGTCATGTAGAGCTAAAGATATAAAACCACTCAATTCCTTTATTAGCAGAAAATATTTGTGAGATAAGATCAACACTGAACTTCTTAATCAGTTGACTGTGTAAAATACAACTTCAATTATTTATTTAAAGTCATCTAGTCTAATGCAAGCAAAGAGCAAATTATAAATAACCAATTAGTAAAAATTAAAAGAAAATATTTCATTTTTTCAAGTTTATTTCTTTGTGTTCAATGCTGCTTGGGCATATATAGGAATGAATAGAAATTTTCCCATTTCCATTGTGCAAATTCAACTACTATATAATTTGTCTCTTTGTAGTAGCTAATAATAAATTTTTTAGTAAGATCTGATTTTGAAATATAAAAGGAAGGTTATCCTTTCCTGTTTTAATACCACATGAAACCCGTTTAAGTTACTGTGTTTGATTCTTAGGGACATTTATGTTCAAGGTTCTGTCAAAGCAATCCATTATTCTTGTTTTTACCTGATGGATCATGGAGAAAAATAATGGATTCGGTTATGAGAAGCAGTAATAGATTTTTTTTAAGCTGACATAAATTTCTCTCCCTGTATAAAATAAAAGGATCAGGGGAAGATAAGTTGAATTTTCCTACAATGAGCCAGCTCTTGTTAAATTTACCTCCCATAAATTGTAGCAAAGCACTTTTTATGTAATGTTTTATTTATGTAATTCAGTTATTTGGAGATGGTGGTGAGGGATGTGAGTACATCATTTCACATTGTATTTCAAATCTCTTTTGACAAAAACCATAAGAATTTTTGCAATAGAAAAAATTCAAAGTTCCATTATACCTCCTTTAAGAAGGTAAGGAAGGAAATAGGTTTAAATTACATAAGGTCAAAAGAGACACTGGGTGGATGCCTAAGTGTGGAACCTGAATATTTTACCTTCAAAAACAAAGTAAAAGTCAAGTGACCAGCAGTCTGCAAATTGGGTTTTGGGTATGGGTAGACGTAAAAGACGAAAAAGAGCAAGCCTATGGGGAAATATCAGGCTGGGCTCACTCTCAACTTCTGCTCACAATGTGCATCTGCGTGATGACGCATGGATCCAGTGAACCATGAGGGCCTGAACTCTTCTGACTCTCTGGTGGCCTAAAGGGAACCATTGCCCTTGGAAGGATGCCATACCACCACCCAGCGGGAGCTTCCTGGAGGAAGCAGGGCCCAGTTGGTGTCCCACGGCTTGTCAAGCATATGCCATACCTGCAATCACGTTTTTCATGGTCTAGTTGAGCATATGATTTCTGGACCAAACAGCCTTCCTCATAGTGTGTCAGTGGTAACTTATTAGGACCCTTTTCAAAGATACATTATGTGAACTAGAGTGGTGATGATTTGGGTACCTTATTCAGATTGCATCATTGTGTTCTCTCATTGAGAAAGGCCACTCTTAAAAAAAAGTAAATGAGCTTTGTACACGTAAGTGCTGGAATTGTCAATGGGCTGACATGCCAATATTTGATTCTTGTATTTCCTGGCATTATTATGGAGAAGGTTTGGTTTATAATCTTCAACATGATGACAAAAGTTCAGTGTCATAGGATCAAAAAAAAAATCTGGCAAAGTTGGTAGAGAATACCTAAAAATCTTTTAAATCCATGACCTCAGCAATATGTTTTAATTTTCACAGTGACACCCCTTACTGCCTACATTGCCCCATTAAATTATTTTAGATTTCTCTCTTTATTTATTAACAAAATGATGTTAGAAGATCTCTCAAATTATTTATTACATTTAGAAATAAACTGGAGAATAAAAATAGTATGTAAACCTTGAATTTCAGAACTTTTAACAAGTTTAACATCAATCTGTATTCAGATGACACTATCTACATAGGGGTTATAAAATTAGGTTATAAGTAAAGAAATGACCAATTATTTGTATTTACTCTTCTTTCTGGACAGTTAATTTATTATTAGCCATCTGAAACAATAGACTTCAGTGTAATATCCTTTTCATTCTCATGGAAAACAATCAGCTCTTCCAGAAAAGACTAACCAATATCAAACACACCTCAAGTGTCCTTTTAGGCATATTACCTTGCAGGGGATTCAAGTAATATACCACAATAACCATGAAATCATATGTTAGGGAAAAATGGTTAAAAGCAACTAAAACGGCTCTGTTTGGAAGAAGTGAAATATTGCCTTGTAATAATTTCCTGAAATTTTAGAATAAAGGCTTTGATTGTACTATCTGTGAAAGATAAAACTGCTTGGTATTAACCAAATTATGTTTAATTATTATGGTCCACAAAATTTCAGGGTCAAAATCTATTATAGCTTTTAATACATTTTCAAAATATATATTTAATTATAGAGTTAGAAAGTGAGAAATAAAACCCATTAGCCAAATTAGTCTACTTTAAAGCTACCACAGTGATATTTTTCTCTCTTAAAAACATGCATATTTCTATATTGTACCCTTTAATATTTATATTACACAATTGCATGTGAATGTATTACTATATTACACATGATTATATATGTAGCAAAAGAGTTAAACAATTTCTTTATTTTATATTATTATTATTTTTCGTAGACAGGATCTTACGCTGTAGACCAGGCTACAGTGCAGTAGTATGATCATAACTCATTGTAACCTTGAACTTCTGGACTCGAGCAATCCTCCTGCCTCAGCCTCCCAAGAGCTAGAGCTACAGGTGTGCACCACCATGTCCAGCTAAATTTTTTACTTTTTGCAGAAACATGGTCTTGCTATGCTGCCCAGGCTGGCCTCAAACTCCTGGCCTCAAGCCATCTCCCTGCCTCAGCCTCCCAATGTGCTGGGAGTATAGGTGTGAGCCACCACACTTGGCAAAAAAAGATCTCTTTTAATTGTATGACTTGTTATAATGCTATTCTTTACCTTGATTCACATAAAACTATTTAAAAGTTTTAAAAATTTCTATTTTTGAATTCTTTAAAATTTTAAGGCAAAGATTTTTCTTGAAAACATAGTTTACCCTAAGTGTTCTATCTTTATTCACACAGGATTTATTATAGTCAATATATGAAACTGGTTCTTTTTAACTTGACTTTTAAAAACTGACTTGACTGTATCAGAAATCAAATTGGTTATGAGTCTACAACATACATTTAACTTATTTCATAGAAAGCGAAATGTCTCCTCAGTTGATTATGTTAAAAGAGTTTGCATTTGTACAATAAGGAAAGTAAGTCTGTGAATGCAGGGAATATGATCTAGCCTATGTCACCCACTCACTGCAGGTCAGTTGCTCTGTGTCACTTTCCTCAGAGCTCCAGGCTGATGGAGAAACCTCAAGCTCTTACGTTGCTGGTTGCTGTGGCAATGGGAACGAGAGCTCCAGTGGATCTCATGTTGGCAGTTGCATCCTTGGGCCCAGAAGATATACATCACTTTTGCTCACACTCACTGGCCACAATCCCTTGGCTTCACCCAGACACTGGGAATGCTAATTATGCAATCCTATCACATACACAGACATAGAGTTCCAGAAATACTCAGTAAACAGCACTAAAGACTGGCAATTTACATTAAACATCAAGTAAATTTTAGGTGATGCTGAGTGATAGAAGGCCATGTATACTCATTTATCCATTCCTTTTTCGTCAATTACTGTATTCATTCATTCAACAAATATTTATTGATTGCCTACTGAGTAGCAGACATTGGGCTAGATGTTTGGATAAAATTATGAACAACAGAGGAACGGACCCTGTTTTCTCTAAGCTTACTCTATTAGGGGAGACAGAGCGGGGTGTGTGAATCTCAGCTCACAAACCTAAATGCGCAATTTTACCTTGTTTTTCTCCTAAGAAATTATTGTCTGTAAGCTGCTATCCAGTATCCATTCTACCTTTCTCCTTAATAGCAGAAACAGCTATAGGATCTCATTGTCCTGCCTTTGTTGCAGCTAGAGGTTGCCAAAGAGATGTAAGGGACAGATTTTTTTTTTTTTT
>VBSM01000361.1:66033761-66044342 GCA_008086735.1 Cheirogaleus medius | reverse complement strand
CCCAGTAATGGGATTGCTGGATCAAATGGTAGCTCCACTTGTATCGCTTTAAGGAGAATACCCAATTTCTGAATGACATATTGTCCATTTAAAACCATCATTCCACCAGGTATTGGAAAATAAATCTCAGTTATTTCTAGGATGCTTCCTAAGTGCTGGGTGCTTATAGCATGTTAAGGCTTTGGGGCAGGAGGAATTGTCTGATGCTGGCATTGGATCATTACTTGCCCATGTGGCCATCTGCAGAGATATCTTCTCTCCCATTTGAATGATGTTGGTCTCAGCTCAGCATGATACAGTTGAAGAACCAAAGCAAATCCAGTTTGACAGGAGTATGGGAGTAATAGGGACAGGACACAATTTAGGGCTAGCCAGGCATGTCCTGTCCCAATCATGGAAGGCTGTCTAGCTCAGGTTAATAATCATAATCTTAATCATGCTGGGAAGACACCAAAAACTTTGAAATTAGTAACATGACCTAATTTGGATTTTAAAAATATTAATTTCATGAACGTATTGCTTAGATGAGGATAAGAATAGACACAGAGAGATAATTTAGGAAAACGGATTATCTGGGTGACAGATAATAATGGGGCAGATCAGCAGAAGGCAGGAGACATAGAAAACAATGAGTACACATGAGACATTTAGAGGTGGAACCAGCAGAACTTGACAACTGTTTGGCCATGTGGGCCAGGAATAATTAAGCATCAAGGATGACCCCATATGTCCTCCGGGAACAACTGAAATATGGAACAACAGAAGGTGAGCAGGTGAGTAGATGTGATCATAGGAGCTAGCTAGCCTATCAATTTAAGATGTCATGAAACATCCAATTTGAGGTGTTAATCAAGAACTTTAATATTTGTACCTGGAACTCAGAAGTGATGTACAAAGTCAACTGGAAATTAGGAGACATTGGCTTGTAGGAATTGTTTAAATCCTCGTAAAGGAAGGGGGCTCTTGATGGAGAAAGTGTAGAATGAGAAAGAGAGAGCGCAGTATCAGTCCCGAGGAAATGGACATTTACATTTGTGTGGAAAAGAAGAAGCCAGAGAAGTGGGTGGGAAATCATGAGAATGTTATCACAGAAGACAAGAATTAAAGAGTAGCCGATTGTATTGAATGCCAGTGAGAAGTCGAGAGTTGGAAAGTAAAAGTTTTTCATTAGCTTTTGGCAAGGTGGAGGCCCTCAGGAAGAGAGTTTTGACCTGAGAAGTCAGCCTGCAGTGGTCTGAGGTACAAATGAAAGATAAAAGGTTGGGGACAACATTTATTGGACTGGTGGCTTTTCCTCATATGGGGCTGTAAGGGTGAGAGGAGACACAGACCGCAACTAACTGTGAATGCAGAATTCAGAGGGGTGTGTCGTGTGTGTCTGAGTGTTTCTGAAAATGGAAGCAGTTAGGTCTTGTTTGAATGCTTTAAGAATGTTTGCCAGAGGTAATTTCAGCTGAAATAGAGTACATAATATAGTGTAGGAACATTTTGTGCCTCAACTCTGAAAGAATAACCAACTGCTATCTTGTTCATTGAATTTATATGGATTGTATAATATAGGCCTTCTTTGTTAAACAAAATATCTTTGCCTTAGGGCAATTTAAGTCCAGAATATAGTAAAAACATATTTTGAACTGATACGTCTCTTACTCCAGGACTTACCATTTATTTTGTTTAATGAAATTTTCATGGTGAAATTTCCTTACCTATTTCCCCAACATTGATCTAGTTTGTTACTATTCTGAGAGTAGGTAGGTTGCTTTTCCTTAGAAATATGTTTTATCTAGATTAGAGAAAGAGGGGAAAAAATTTTCAAGTAATTTCAAATAAAATATCTTTTCATTTTCCTTGAATATAGACATCAGGCCTACTTGTTCAAAATGAAACAATATGGCTCATTGCAGATGAAATATGAAATCCATTTAAGAGTACATTAAAATAATGTCAAGGAGGTGATAAGAAGCTCAAGTTTTAATATCTCAGGGGGAAGACATTCAAACCACCCCAAAGAATATAATTATAGGAAAGAACAAAAGGGGAAAAGAAAGGAAAATGTAAACAGAGAAAGGCATGGCTATTTTAAGAAAATATATCATCAAAGTCTTTGGAGAAATGTTTCTTCCTTTATCTGGTTAATTGGCTTATGAATAATGCAAAAATGTTCTTATTTAGCTTTAAAATCCTTAGTTCGAACCCTAAGTTTTAGGACCCAAGTCAGATAGAAGTGATTTTGCAATAAAGTCTTTCTTGGGCATTATTTTCATCAATCTGTTTTTGTAGAACTGCAAAATTTTAGAATTGATAGGAACCTTGTAGATCACCATGCTGTCAGGCTATCAGGAATTCTTCCCTCTTATAGAATGAAACTCAGAAACAAAAATAATAAAAACCAAGGGATATTTAGTCATTTGTGAGATATTTTCCTTTAAATGAAACTACTTATAGACTCTTTAAATCCTTGCAGAATTATTTGCAAATCTTCAAAAAAAAAAAAAGACAGGGCATAAATAAGGTTATCTTAAGTTAGTTGTCATTTCTCTGTATTTTAGAGAAACTTGTGCTTAACTTAGGGCATAGCCAAGATAAAATTCAAGATGTGATTTTGTCGCTGCATATTAAAAATATTATTGTAGAGCATGTAAGATGTGTAATGTTGTACAAACAGAAATGCATGCTCACATCACGTAATAGCAAAAATTAAAGCAACAGATAAATTAATTTCATGCGTTCTCGGGCTGACCAGCAGATGGGGGCCCAGATTGCTGCCAAAGAGCTTATGATCAGGAGAAAAAAGAAAAGAACCTTAAAAATAATCTAAAATTTTCATATAATATTCAGTTGTGAAAAAAAATACTGGAAGTATGCTCACTTGATCTTAAGTGCCTATGCTCAGACCTGCAATAAAGACATTGATTATAGATTACAATACACCGTGCTCCACAGTTTAGAGAAATGCAAAATTACATAATTACAAAAATACAAAAATACAAAATTCATGACTCACCAAATTCTAATTATCAAAATAACTTTGAGTACTCCTCACCAAAATAGAGTTAATAGCACTTAGCTCTCAAGAATGTTCTTCTTGGATATATAGATCCTAATGTTTCAGTTCTTATTTTTATATGTATTTTTACGATGCACATTGCATATCTTCCCACGTGCCCAATTATATTTCAAATGCATTGAAATGCTTTTTATATATCTTTGCTCTCTTTCTTTGCTTATTCAATCTTTTAACAAAGAAGTATGAATAGACTTCTATGAAATTAATTTTTTAAAATTACAGACATTTGGATTGTTATTAATACAAAAACATTCCTATATAAAACATTTTCAATACTAACTCACGAACTGATAACTAATCATAGTTCATTTTTTCAATCATAGGAGAGTTAAATTATTACACTGGTAAAAAATTGCACAATTTTTTCCCCACTGTGCTTTAGAACTTTTAGGTCAAGAAACAGTGAAAATGATATGTTGTTTGTGGGATTAACTCTACTTAATTTTGAACCTTAGAATAATTTTATTTTCTTCCATTAAATCCTTAATGCATTTCAGCATAAATTTAAATATATTAATGTGTCAAATATTGATTTTGTGTTAACACTTTAAGGCTATCTAAATTACATTGATACTTTGCGGTGGATCTGAAAACCAGTTGATCTGTACTTTATTGTCTGCTCAATATTATGATTATAAATCAATCTTTCAAATAAAGAAGAATTATGTCCTTCGGGTTCATTCTATCCTGGATAAAACATTTCTAATGAAATGAAGACAGAAACATTCATGTACTTTTTCTGCATAAATGATACGATTATATTATTTTCTCTTTCATTTCTGACGTTACTTGGTTAAATTCTGGCAGTCTTGTGTGCATGTGTCCTCATAGTGAGAAGATTTTAAGAAAGAAAAATACTGCTTGGTTAATGCTGGGAAAGTGTCAATAGAAGGTTGAGTATATATCTTGTTGGTCTTATTGTTTCTGGGGGAAAAATGAGAAAAAATGAGAAAATATGGAATGTTAGAATCCCAGTATGCTTCTGCCAGACTGCTGAGCTAAGAAAATTTAGCTTTTGGGCCCATTTAGAACACTTAATTTACCTACAGAGCAAGCTTTTAGTAACACTTTTATTAACTACAACTAAGTAGTTGGAGGGAAAAATGAGGGTAGCAGAAAGAGACAGGGTGGATGTTCTCTGAGGAATTTAGGAATTTCCCCTTTCACAGAGTTATCCCGTTTTCCCTACTTCATACTTCCTATATTTGGCACAGGGTGGGGATGAGATCACATGGAAAAGGAGAAGAAAAGGAACCTGGAAGAAGAAAAAATGTAGTAAAGTAGAGAGATGGTGAGGTAGTGGGAGAAAAATAGGTTATTCTTCTTGAGTTTACATAGTTAGATTTATAGTATCTATTTTAGTCTTTGCTAGAGATTTACTGACAGATCTTTGCCAAATCAAATCACTTAATTTTATAAGCTTTGTTTTCCTTCTTGGTAAAATATTATTGTTAGTATTTATGAATTGCAATGAGGGTTTCATGAACATAAAGCTATGAATATTTTATGATCTTGAGACATTTGGATCTAAGTATATGTTATCAAATATAGCCAACTCTCAAACACCACTTAGCGGATTATGTGTGGAGAACTTAGTTCTGCACTGATATCCCCTTGCCACATAACATATTTCTGAGCTGTCTGCTTTCATAAGTTAGTCAGTGTGTAGTTAAGAAAAGCAATCTAATTTAATTTTAGCCTGGGCAGTAAATCTTCTGCTGTGAAGGTTGAGATATAAGGAGGTGGGTGAGTGCTAGTGGTAGAACTGCTTTGGGCTTTCATTCAATCTTCAATCCAACATTTACTGAGCATCTGCTCTGTGCTAGGGACTGGGTTAGGACTTGGAAATAAAATTATGAATAATAGAGGAATCCCAGTGTGTTTAAGTGGCAAGGCTTTGGAGCTAGGCTTACTGGATTTGAATTCTATGTTTGAATTAATGGTTGTTAGCATTGGGCATATTACTTAGTCCCCTCTACCTGTTTTCTTATCTGTAAGATGGGGATATTACCTAGGCCACCGACTTGTTTTGAGACTTAACTGAGAAAAGCACATTGAGTAGTGTTTGGCACAGGGCTATGCATTCAATACATGTTAGCTCTAAAGATCCGTCTCTGTCCTCCAAGACTGTCATCTATGGGGAAGATGGATGAGTAACCAATGACTGTAATATAGTGTGGTAAGTGCTGTTTCTCAGACATGCATGTTGAGGTCTCAGGAGGTACCCTGAAATCAGATTGAATGGTTGGTCTGAGTTGGAAGAGGAAGTCAACTGGTCTTGACTTCATGCTATGTCAACTTAGCATGAAGGGAGTTTCATGCTAAGCCAAGGATGTGAATACTAGCCTGAAAAAATATTGGTGCACACATATAGGCTTCCAGTCTGAATTTCAAGCTCGAGACTTGTTCAAGAAACATAATTAGGGTTTCAACCTGCTACCCTTCTTGTAAGGACTTGAAAGAACTTAGTGTTACATCTTTAGCTTTTGACCCTTTTAGTGCATCAGAGTTTGGTTTAGTTCTTAGGGATACATTTACCATATCGAAATTTAAAAAGTTAGTTTTATGTTTTGTCCATTTTTATCTGCCTTCATTTGCCATATTTCTTGAATTACTATATTCTTTGCATTTTATTCCTATTTAAAAAATTTAGTCTCTTTCTTTAGAAAATTTTGGAATTTCTTGGTACTCAAAATATGTTTTTTTGCCTTACATTTTCCTTCCAGTCTGTCATGTATTATGGAAGAGAAAATAACATTGTAGGGGAGTTGGTTCCAGGCTAGTAAATGCAGCACATAAAGGTGAGGTTTGGTAGAGAAAACTCAGTGTGTGAAGAAGGAGACTTATTCCCTAACTCTCTTGAGCTGACTAATTAATCACTCTCAATCTCATTTTGAAAACTTTCCGAAATATGGATAACACATGGAATAATGAATATGAAAATTCCCAGCACACAGAAGGTTCTTAACACTCTAAGTTGAATCTAGTTTATTCAGCAGCCACTTGGCTAACATGAATGTTGCATCTAACAATGAGAAATATATTTAAGGAAATTAAATCTATTAATTTAGTGTATATTTATTGAGTTATTATTATGTGAAAATCCTGTTCAAGAGCCATGGAGAATGAAAGAATATGATATGCTTTTTCCCCAAAGGAGCTTAGAGTCCTCCAGAGTTCAAAATGAAGCTGATATAAGTGTTTACCTGGGAGGTTACTGGTGAATAGCATAAGGAGGTATCAGAGGAACACAGGCACCTAGGTAGATAGAAACCATCCATTAGTTTGGACAATACTTGGATTTCACCACTTTTGTAATGGAGTTTGAATTTCTTTCCCTTTAGCCCAAAGCTGCTCTCTAGCTCAGTGCTTAATCTTCACTTACGCTGCTTGGCATTAAGAAACAGCCAATATTTGTCTGAAATTAAGGATTGAGAAATCAATGTTTTAAAAAAGTGCATAGTAACCAATCTCCTGGGGTATTTACTCACTTTCAGAATCACTTCTATTTAAATCAATGTAAAAGCTCTACAATTTATTGTTCTGCCTCAAGATCTAGCCCCTTTTCCCCAGCATTACATGTTTTTGTGTCTGCATAATTCAGTCTAGAATAATGCCCTAGGAGTTCCAGTAAGAACTGTGATGGCTTTTGCCTCTCTTTGCATCTCAGGGTAATCAGAGGATAGGGATAAAAGATCTTGGTATTTCAAATCCTTTGGGACTCATTGAGGTAGCCATGTGCACTCTGATTTCAGTTGTCTTTGAAGTTCATCCCATTATGTAAGTTGTGTGTATGTCTCCTAGTTTTTCTCATTTTTTAAGATAATAACCACAGGGACACACACACACATTCACATGGACACACACAGAGACACACCCCTCCCAAAGACCAACATGAGCTCTCATAGGCAATACAGCTTGAAGCAGGGGATCTCAATGTGTGCAGAGGCCAGCTAGGAAAACCCAGTGAGTGCAGGGGCCCAGTAGCATGGAAAGAGGTGGGGACCATGGCAAATGCTACCATCTCCATCTTTTTGTTACTACACGGTCATACCATTTGAATCATGTCAAAAGGAGATAGAAATCCACATTTGTAAAATGAAAATAAATAAATTTTAAATGATGTAATGGTTAATTTTATGTGTTGACTGGGCCACAAGGTACTCAGATATTTGGTCAAACATTATTCTGGCTATGTCTTTGAGGATGTTTTTGGATGAGATTAACATTTAAATTAATAGATTGAGTAAAGCCGATAGTCCTCCCTAATGTGGGTGGGCCTCATGCAATCAACTGAAGACTTGAATGGAACAAATAAGCTGAGTAAGAAGGAACTCCTCCTGCCAGACTGCTTGAGATAGAACATTAATCTTTTCTGCCTTTGGACAAAAAAAGAAAATCAGCTCTTCCTGGCTCTTGAGCCTGCTGGTTTTCAGACTGGAACTTATGCCATCAGCTATCCCGATTCTCAGACTTCTACTGCCTGGGCTACACCCTGGGCTCTCCCAGGTCTCCAGCTTGCTGACTGCAGAGCTTGAGACTTAGCCTCCATAATTGAGTACGCTGATTCTTTGCAATAATATAAACCTTTCTCCATCTCTCTCTCCTCTCTCTCTCTCTCTCTCTCTTTCTCTCTCTCTCTATATATATACACACATAGACACACACACACATATATATGATATTCTCCTATTGGTTCTGTTTCTCTGGAAAACTCTAATACAAATGTTCACAGTTAACTGAAAACTAAAACAAACAAACAAATAAAAACCCTATGCCTGAAATCTAGTGCCATCATTTCAATACTTTATATTAAGTCCATAAGAGGACAGATAAACACTTTCCTAGCTTCTCCATTCTTTTCAAAGTTGCTTATCTCACAATGACAGTATGACTTCAAGCAAATATGCAGAGCAATGTTAGTGACTTTTCTTCATTCCCTTCTCTCCTTTAGTAATCTTTCTAGATATTTCTAGGGCTTTCTGAGAATGGAACCACTCTATTACTGGGCCATATACTTGCTAGAGACTGCTCCCTTAGCAACATGAAGAATACATTAAGGCTGAAGTAGTAAATTCTTAGGCTAGGGGCCTCTTCCTCCCCAGCCCCCACTAAAGGTGGTATTGGGGAAGCTGGGGATGGTAGTTTCATTATTCCAGTTAGGTAAGTAAAGACACTTTATTTTTAAACCAACCAAACCATATACATTTAGAGGGATGTTGACCCTCAAGGCAGTCTCCTTAAAAAAGAAAAAAACCAACCCTATACTTATTTTAATCATTATTCAAATAATATTTTTAATTTATTTTTTCAGAATTGCCTTCTAAAACAATTTCACAAGAAAATTCATCTACAATGTAAATTACTGTGTTTTTTAACTAAAAACATGATTAGCCAAATTAAACATTCACTTTTTCAAAAAACCTTTGGTTAAAATGAATTTTAATGACATGAATTTAAATATACTCTTTAGGAAAAAAATATTTGCTACCACTAGGATTACACTGAAGGATGCACCATAGGCAGATCGTCAAAGTATATTGAGCAGTGGCCGTGTTGCTGGAATGCATTTATATTACTCAAAGATGAATGCTTTGAAGGGGTCATGTGGAGATGGTTTTGCTTTATTTGTTTAGAATTCATTCTTATTATCTTAAAGCAGGGTTCAAAAACTCAAAGGCACTCACTGAGTATATTGGTTTGGGAGTAAAACAACAGGAAATGTGGGGAGTTTAAGAAGGAGGCTTTGTCAAGGGCAGGCATCTGCTACTCAGCAACTACCAGATGTTAGGGAGGCATCTGGGCCCTGTATTGCCAGATTGATGATATTTCAACATCTGTTAAGAATGCAGGGAGACTCGTGAGTTGAGGGTGATAGTTGGTGGTCATGTGGTGGCCAGAACAGGAGGGGAGCAAATAGAGACCCTGAGAATAGACCGTGCATTTGAGAAATTTACCTGTGAAAGGAAGAAAATAAATTAGGATGTTAGCAGGGTCCAGTGGAGTTTCTGTAAGGTGGATATAAAAGGGAAGGGAAGTATTCTGAGGGCAGTGTATGAGTCATATGACTGACTGGAGAGGGGACTGTGCAGGTGTGGTGGAAAGCAGGGCTCACGGAGGGAACATAGAACCAGGGAACTGTCAAGGGGTGAAGTCAAGGGCCCAGGAAGAAGAGTACTTTGTGGGAACGAGGAAGAAGATCTCATCCTCAAGGAAAGAGACTTATTCTGGTAGAGCAAGAAGATCAATTATTTGTATAAAAATAGAAAACACACTCATCAAATTTGTGCATGCTGTGAGGAGTAGCTAATATGATTGACAAGAGTGTAGATTCAAGAAGTCTTGTTGGATTGTGAGAATGATGAATTGAAACAAGCAAAATGAAGTTTAGTGGTGATAAATTCAAAATTTCCCCTCTATATTAAAATAAATCATTTAAAGTGCAGAATGGAGGCGAAATGACTTATTACTATTTCATGTGGAAAAGAATAGCATTTTACTTATAAAAGCTTGCATATTAATGACACCAGCAGAGTAACATGATAACATTAAAGCTAATGCAGTCCTAGGTTTGATGAATTGGGAGAGCATAGGATCCAGCTCAGGACAGTACATAATTTGATATGTGGAATGTCTAAAATTGGGCTGGGGCAACAGTCTGTAATTGATGTGCTAATTAAATAAACTATGAAACATTCTCATAAGGGAATGCTCTGTCGTTATAAAAAAAGAATGAGGAAACTGTCTATGTACTAACTGGGAAAGATTTTAAAGATACATTATTAAGCTAAAAAAATATGCATCATAGTATATGTAGCACGTTATATTGTATTTATGTAAAATGGAAGAAATAAGAAAACATAATTATATTTGTTTTATTTGTGTAGAGAAATTCCAAAATAATACAAATGAATTTTAAAGAATGGGGTTACAGCAGGCAGAGTGGGAATGGCGTAGACAAGACTAGGGGTACAAAACAACCTTGAACTCAGTATCAGGAAGATGTTGCTAGCAGTCTGCCTCAGCTAAAGAGGGAGTGGTGTTTCGTGGAGGTCTGCATGTTCATGCCCAGGCAGGCTACAAGATCACTTGTTAGTGCAGTAGAAAAGAGACCATAGATTCAGAATTTCAAATACAATTGTGTCTCTTGTAAGAACTACACCGCAGAAAAAAAGGAGGACGAGACCCTCACACCAGAGTTTCCTGACACATGAAAATTGCACATTTTCTTTCCTACTTAAGATCACCTCTCCCATTGCCCGGTGTTTGGCAGGGAAAGAGAGGTACCGTGACACTCGGGAAGGAGAAGAGACCTCATGGCATTAAATAGTAGGAGGAGGCAGTGAAGTGGACAAGCTTGAAAAAGGCTATTTGAAAAGGGTACTGATAACATACATTTGAAAAGGGCTTTGTAACCAGTAATGCATTAAGCAGTTATTTTGTTGAAGCTTGAAGTATCTCTAAGGACTGTCATATTGAGCTATCTTATTATAGAAGGGGCTGTTTTTTTTTTT
>VBSM01000361.1:66019446-66033661 GCA_008086735.1 Cheirogaleus medius | reverse complement strand
CACACACACACACACACACACACACACCTCTTTTACTGTTGCAAAAGCAAAAGAACAGCAAGGTTAGGTAACTTGCTTGAGATCACAGAGCTAGTCAATGATGAAACACAAATGTCTTTCTAACCAACAAGCTCATGGTCTTAGACTACTATATTGTGAGATTTATTTGGCTTGTTTTATTATTTGTTTTCTTTCTATGTATTTTAAATTTAAAACTTTAAAAGGCCACCAAAAGAAAACAAGGTAGGATTTCCATTCCCACCCCGCCTTCCCTTAAATTTAGTCACACAGTCATGTGCTTGTTAAGAAGAAATCTCAGGGTAGCAGCCTGCATTTCCCATGGGAAGCCCATGTCTGCTTCAGAGATTTGTCCTCTAATTTGGAGAACTGGTAGAAGCTGACAGTGCAGTGAGAAGGGTATAGTCAGCTTCCTGACATGGGAAGAAAGCCTGTGAAGAGGTCAACCCTCTGGAGACCCTAGGCGCCAACTATAGCATGGCACTAACAACTTCCATGGGGACTTGGGGTCAGCCTTTCCTCTCCAGATGGTTCATTGCAGGATGGAAGGCCCCACCGTGGGGGGCTGTGGAAGGGGCTGTCCTGGAGGCAGGAACAAGCAGAAAGAGTAAGGAACCCTTCTGATACCAACTGGGGTACACTATCCCTGTAAAAGAAGGATCCAAACTACTGTCACCTCACAGTGGGATGCTGCCTCTCATACTGCTCAGCTGGACTCACTCTGGCACTTCCTTTGATGTGAATAATTATAAATATGCTAGATACAATCTAGCATATGTTCCATTACTTGGCAAAAGCCATTACACTAATTACCAGCATTTTGAGGGTGTGTTATTATAGCAAAACACTTGAAGTGAATGTTTTTTACCTCATAAGAGAAGCTGCAGCACCCTGTACATATCATACTGTATTAATGAGTTACCAAGAAAATGATTTAACAATTTTGCCTATTTTCCTCTTATATATGTTATTCCCCCCCTGCTTATCTGAGTGTTTGTACTTGCAAAGTCTGTGGCAAATGTAACACTTACCCATGATTTCTTGAACTTCTCTCTCAAACGAGAAGAAAATGTACATAATAAGACCCACAAACTTGGTTTCCCATCACATAGCTATGATTTTCTTTTTTTTTAGAATTAAATTTATTTATTTATTTCCTGGGGTACATGAGACAATTTAATACATTCATATAATTTGTAGAGATCAAATCAGTATAATCAGGATATCCATCACCTTAAATATCTATCTTTTCTTTATGCTAGAAACATTTGAATTATTCTCTTCTAGCTATTTTGAAATATACAATAGAGTATTGTAAACTATAGTCAGCCTACTGGTCTATCAAATGCTAAGTCTTATTTTTTCTGTCAAACTGTATATTTGTACTCATTAATCAACCATACTTTATGATTTTCTGTTACCCATCTTCCTTCTACAAATAAAATGTAAGAGAAACATATTACTTTTCAAGAAATTTTATTTGGTTTTTTCTAAGATTGTGATTATGATAGCATTCAATTTTGTCTTTTCTTGTATCACTAACCTCAAAGGCCTTATACAATTGCTAAGGCATTAAATTTAACCACATTTGGAAGCACTATTTGATGCATTTTTTCATTATTGCTAATTTTCTAAATTGCTATAACATTGCATACTTTTAAAAGAGCTTTTAACACATAAGTTATTTGTTCATCAAAATAATTAGTCCCATTTTATAGCTAAAATCTTTACTCAGGGAGGTTAAGTGACTTACAGGTTGACAGGTGGTAGATCAAGGACTACAAGGTCTCTGTTTTTTTTTTTTTTTTTTCATCTAGGGCTTTGATCTTTGTGTTATCTTGTCTCCCTGAGGGAAAAGTTTATCTCAGTTGCTAGGAATCCAACACAGGCCACTCTCCTACCTATTTAAAGCTATTTAAAGTAGGGGGGAGGCCTTGCCTGTGGCTCACACCTGTAATCCTAGCGCTCTGGGAGGCTGAGGTAGGAGGACCTGCTTGAGGTCAGGAGTTCTAGACAAGCCTGGGCAGCAGGGCTCATTGCCCTAAGCAGCACATGGGTGTTAATGCCAAATCTGAGAAAGGCAGGACTGACACCTTCTTTCAGACAGAACAGAGGTTAGGTGGGGTCCAGCAGGATATCCAGGGTAAAATTAGAGATGGGCAAGTTTAACATAACTCCAAAGAGCTGCTAGTGGAGAGGCTACGGGAGAATTATGAGAGCTAGGGTTGAAAAACAAGATTGCAGTGTCAGGACAGAGCTGGGAGGTGGTGAAGGAAAGGAATGGGGCAATGGGGAAGCTAGGACAGGATGCTGGGAGACCTATCCCGGGACCTGGGGCAGATGACAGGGACTTACTGTTACTGGAATATTATATAAGAAAAACAGAGGAGATTAGATGTGGATTCAAATATTGGTTTCATAGGTGATCATATTATTCCTGCCTTGAGGTCAAATTATTCTCAGGGCTTGGACAAGGCAGCACATACAGGTGTGTAGTACATGGCTCCAACTCTTGTTCTCGGAGTGCCATTGTAGCAGGAAACCAAATCTTGGAAATGATGTAGAAAACATAATCCAGAATAAAAAATATGGCCTATCTTCATCTATAATTCTGCTTATTTGTGCTTATCAAAGAGATGAGAAAACAAATAACAAATAAAGTCTAAATAAGTCATTTTTAATTCATAATAAGTATTTTAAGGAAGGTTTTTAGAGAATAACAATGACATTTTTAGAGTTGATTTCTGTGGAACAATCACATAGCCCATGAACCTATCTTGATATCCCTCTCAGAAAAATGTACTAACATGGAAGAACTATGAATTTAATTTAGTTTATTAATTTTATGCTTTCCATTACACAAGCTTCTAAAAACTTACAAAAATAATTCCTTGTAGGTGTTAGCATTTGGTATCATAACCATTACTAACCTGTTTATTTGTCATTTGACTTCCTCCTTTGGCTTACTTTTTATATTTCTATAAGGAGAATTTGAGGAATTGCATTGCCCCGTTGCCCATTTTTATGTCAATGTGCCAAAACATTTGTCTACAAAACTACTCACCACATGTCTTGAAGTCTGTTTCAACAAATGCCCCTATTTTGCAATTTTATAGGCGATATTCTAGAGAAAGATATTTTGGCATTAATAAACCTTTCTTTAAGAAAGTATAACATGGTTGGGTTTGTATGTATACGTATAGATTGTCTCTATAGAAAATGGCCTAGGGAACAAAGAATTCACACTCAGGGCATTGTGGTATGTTTACTGCAACAGATATGCTCTCATTAAAGATGAGAACTTTCTGGAACCTCCATGCTTACATCCAAAGATGTGATTCTGGTTTCTAGGGACGATTATTTGGTGGAGGACATGTTCTGTGGCAGGTGGTTTTTTGCCAATATCACAATGGTCTACTTGAGAGCAAGGCTGGTTCTGCCTATAAACCAGTACTGGGAAAAATTATTATTAGAAAAAAGAGTGATCCTTTTGCCAGCTGAGAAAGCTAGCACTTTTTATCCTTTATCTCCTTTCGTTACGATGGATAAACACATTAATTCGTCGTGTACAAAGGACATGCAGCTCAATTATTCACTAGAGGCATAAATTAAATGCCGAGCATCATTCAGAAGGCAGGACATCTTTCTTGAAAGAGTAAAGGAGGAGAGAAAAGCCTCGGATGCTTCTAATCCTGCCTGTTCATATCATAGTGAACAAATCAAGTTTAATCCAATTCAGTGTTGGGCTTTAAATTTTCATGTTTTCTTCCTGTTTTTCAGTGGAAGCTGGCATGCAGACCAGCCACAGTGCTTGTTTGTTTTTATCTGAACAAATGTCTCCATTCCCACCAAAGGGCTTGTGTATTCTTTACCCTTTCTCTTCCAAAAGACCTGTCAAAACTCAGAAATGTCATGTTAATGTTTTATGGACCGACTACCCCAGCTGCTTCAGCAAATGGCTGCACCACTTCAATAATTTACATTGTGTTTCTGCTCTACTTTTTCTGGTGTTTGTAAAGTTTCAGCAGTGAACATCCAAACAGCAATAGGGTTTCTGAAGCAGTGTCTTTCTCTTCAGAGCTTTGTCCACTTCTAATCCTGTTCCCCCTACCCCTTAAATGAAAAAGCCAAACAATTTCCATTTTCCAGTGCTAGTGGGAACCATCCATCTATTCTCACATGAGGGCTCTGTTTCAAGTTCATTTTGTGGTTCAACTTTCACATTTGTTTTTACCCAATGTACTTATTGGCCATACTTCATAATTAGCAATTTATTTTATATTTACTTGTTCACTAAGAATTCCATTTATAAATATTTTGGCTTCTTACCTCAATAAAAATATCCTAGCTGAGAAGAGAATGAATGCATACTTCTTTTGTGTCGGTTTGATATAATCACATAAAATGTGGCACATGTTTGACTCTTAACTTCTTGTCAAGTTTTAAAAATATTATAATGAACAAAATTTGCCTTTTGTTCAATATGAAAAGAAGAAGTAGAAAGAAGAAAGACTTGGTCGCCAGGAGGCCTAAAATTGAGTCCCAATTTTCTCCTGGCCTTTTTTGGAATCCTAGTCAAGGAGTTCTGTTTTTTTTATCTGTGAGGCAGGAATTCTAATACTTGTCTGACATCTCACAAGACCAGTGTGAGGATAAAATGAAATGATGTATGTAGATGCTTCATAAATAGATGATCTTTAACCTGATCTTCTCAGTCTGTAAATGACTCTAACACGTTTTGTTTGAGTTCTAACACATTTCTCCTCTTTATCAAGCTTTTGAGGTCTTTGTGCTCTGAATCAGCAAAAGTCCAAGTGGCAGTGCCTGCTAGAAGCAGCACAACCTTGTGTCTTCTGGAAGTGTTAAAACACCTCTCAAACAAGGGAGTTCAAGCAGGGCAAGTACCGTTTGGTGCAATCCTGTGGTGGAGAGTGTGAAAGGGGTTATGTAAGAGGAAAGAATTTCTGCTGGTTCCTTTTTAATAAAACAAATGCCCTAAACTAAGGCCTGGTCTTTTTATAAATTCTCATTCTGAGGCAGTAAAAGGCCCATCATTTTTTGAAGACTCCTAAACTTATAGGTCTTTTGGTGAAGATTCTTTAAATAAAAGAGCACACACTTTTCTTCAGGAATCAATTTCTAGGGCGAGTTCACTTTATGCATAATCTAAGGCCCTGGAATTTATAAAACAAAAAATACAGCATCTACCAAGAGGAGCATATTTTTCATTTTTAAAATGGATATTTAGAATTTTACTTTAAGTACAGATTATTTTTAGAAATGGCACTACATATCTATAATGGAAACTGTTGATGAACTTGAATATAATATGTTATGGTGTGTTTAATTGATCTGAATCAAATTGGTTTGGATATAGTAGAGTTTCAGAGATTTTCCAATTTTTTATCTCATATTCTATTGTCTCCTTTAGCAAGTGGGTTATTGTCTTGATGTAAAAATGCAAAGCAGTGAGTTTTAACTTATATGCTGCTTGGGTTTATAGTCTGCCTCATATTATGGTTGTTTCCAGGCTTACCTTATCTCTCCTTTGATGCAAGGGACTCAATCATGTTTTCATAAGCCACATAATTACTTGAAAGTATTAGTTGCTCAATAGATGCCAGTAGAAGGAATGAATAACTATATTTTAATACTGTCTTGCAGAATGATTGTTCCCAAATGATTTTAATAATGCTTTACTTTCAGCTGTTGACTACAATATAACTTAGAACAATCCAAACTCTGGCCTGTTCAGTGTGACTTCATGAGGCAAGTGATTTCATGTCTTGGTGCATCATTGTCCTCATCTGTGGATAATGAAGATGCTGACAGGCAATTCCTAAGTTATCATAAGCTGATCTCTTTGTCTTTCTCATCATTCGACTCAATCCCAGCTCCCTGATTTATATTGTTTTACTCCTACCTGGAATCTCTCACGTGCATTAGCACACACACAATCATGTGGAATTAATGACATTTTCATTCTGTGTCTAATTTCCCCAGAATTTCCTTCTATGCTTGAAGCAGAGATTAATGGAAGCAAAAGTAAGTGTGTGCGTGTGTGTGTGTGTGTGTGTGTGTAGAAATGGAAAAAACATTTGTAAAAATAGACATTCTTTATTTTTAGGTGGACTGACTTTTTTTTTATTTAACTGAAGAAAAGGAAATCAGTTTATTGAACCAGCAATGGATGGATTTGCAGAGCTCAGGAGAACTCTCCTACTATCTTCAAATTAGGACTTTGGGAGAGGGGAGACTCACTGCATCTTGGAGAAGGTAGGTGCAGAGAATAGGGAAGCTACACACAATTTTATGGAGCGGATAGTCTTAGATATCACATTTTCTATTCAAAGGAAATGACTTTTATACGCTTAACCTAAATAATGTTAGTAAGTTAGCAAGTGCAATAACTTGAGTTTTAATATTTCTTATCATGGAAGCTATAATTATACTATAAATTGAGTTTATTATTTTTCACTGGTGGCTATTTTTTGCTCATATGTCCATGGTGGTGTCTTATATCACCATCCTCACTCACACATTATGGTGGAGAGGGAAGCATCCCTGGCAGTCATCCAAGGATGTTTACCCTGCAGTATGTGGGTGCCAAGGCTCTTGTGCTGCAGCGTTCCAACTGTTCACTCTCAATTTTGATCTTGGCTTAAAGAAGGACCACCCTCCATCTCCTACTTGCAGACAAAAATGAACCACTTACCACTGCTGTAAGTCACCAGTCAGCAGATGTTACTGCTGTCTTTAACGGGGTAATTGGTGTGCACCACAAATATAATTTAATGTACCACCTATCACTGGAGAATAACCTATTGTTTGATTTTCTATGTTGTGATTTATTAAAGAAACAAACAGAAGACGTTTTCTTTCCAGAGGGAAGAAAATTCAGTTCCAAATTGAATATCTGTTACACTAAAAAAAAAAAATTAAACCTAAAAGAATAATATTAATGGTCATGTTTGCATAAAATTGGGCATAAATATTAAGTATCGAGGGCATCTTGAATGCTAAAACACGTAGTGTGACAGCTTTCTTTTGAAGGAAGCCGGGCACTAAGAAATGTGCTATGTTTTTGGCAGAAAGTCGCTGGCTCCATCACTGAGTGGTTCTTTGGTCCCAGCTGCAGGTTGATTGATGGCATCACATCGGAGAACACTCTTGGGGAAGCTGTTTATCCCCATCTTCCATCTGGAGCGGCTGGGATATAGTTCACTGTGATGATGGCTACTGAATGAGCTGCACTGGCAGGACCTCTGTGACAAGGAAGGATGGCGGCTGGGGAGCCGGTCCAGAGTCAAAGGATGTCAAAGAAATGGATGGAGCTAAGCACAAAACAGCCAACTCTTCTCAAATGTGATGGGGCAGCAATTCAAGAAAAAAGACGGCGCACAGCTTTTAAACTACAAAACCAGAAAATACTGTGTTTCTTTGTTTTTTTTTACTTAGAGAGGTTACTTTATAGATTTTTATTTCAGATCAATGGAACACATTACTTATGACTGAAATATAATGACTCTGTTGACAGCTACCTACAGTTTAAAATACATTTGACGGTATTACACTGTAGGCTTTTTTTAGGGACAGTCTCCTATATTTTAGGGAAGGCCTCCTATATTTATCTGAGCACATCAACAACCAGTACAAGAGATGCATTCTTGATCCACAGGTCCTTTAGGAATCTTTAATTATTACATATTTGGAAAATGGCAGAAGGCAAAAGTCTCTCTTTTTTTGTCTGTCTTACGCACACACACACACACACACACTCCCATTTAATGGGAGATAGTACAAACAAGTCCATAAAAATAGTACAGAAAATCACCTGCAAGGAATGCACAAATGTAAGCCTACATTCCACCAACCACAGATGTAGCTGGAGTATGTGCTGAGTGTTGCAGAGGTGGGAGGCTGCACAGAAGTGAGAGCATGTCTGGGAATAAAGCCAGTGAGAGAGTGTCTACGAAACCTCTGTGGAAGAGACTTGTAAGCAGATCTTGAAGGGAAAAATGTAATTTTCTGGGTATTTTTTCTTTGAGGTTTTTAATCTACTGCTTAGAGTGATGTATTATCACCTTGGCAGTCTAGTTTTGCACAATGTTTTTGTAATGCTTTTATTTTTTTATAGTAAGATCCATTTCCTAAACTATGCTGATAGTTATAGAGGACGGCACATAAAATATCCCAGAGATAAAAATGTAAGACTTTCAAGAGGGGTGACTACTTAGGCGAGAGCCTGCATTGGGTTAGAATTGGGGCAGTTCTGGTTGGTGGCATAAAATTTGTGAGCATTACTAGTAATTTGATAGAAAGGCTAACTGCAGTGATGAGATCAAATGATCATTGAGAAAGGTGGAGTTTGCTGTTTTCAGTTCCTTAGGATTATTTTAGGGAAGGAGGTTTGAAGGAGGGGAAGGTGAAATAGAACATGATGAGGCATATCCACACCTTGCTTCTAATGTAAGCAAGGAAAGGACCAGCCTTAGAGAATACATTTGTCAGTGTAATTCTTTCATGAAAGTCTTGTGTATTTTGCTATATGGAGTTCATGGATTTGTTCTGTGGTTTCAGAAATGAGAGTCACACTCCTGGTTATGTCTCTTTGTTTTCACTTTGCTACTCTGTTTTTGCACAAAGTTAATGTAATGCTTCTGTATTTTGCAATAAAATTCATTTCTTTAACTATGCTGATTAGATAAAAGAAGGTGCTTTGTGGAAGCAAAACTGCATTGTGCATTCTTTTGCTTTATAGGCAATTTTTTTTTCTGTCCTGAACTGACAGACATTAAAATTCTCATTAACTGAGGCAAGTACAAGCAGGCTTGGAATGATTAACACTTGGAAATCAGTATAAGGTACTAACTAGGCATCTAATTTGCCATTGCTTTGCATTTGCTTGCACTTTAATACACAACAATAGGAATTAAAATGATATAGGGATATAGGATTCTTATTTAAAATGGATTAAATAACTTGCTTGAGGTTATATAGGTTATATTCATGAAAGGATGAACAGAGATTTGAGCTCAGTTCTTTCTGAGTAGAAGCCCAGTATTTTAGTCTGTTGAGTGTTGCTATAAAGGAATATCTGAAGCTGGGTAATTTATAAAGAAAGGAGGTTTATTTGGCTTATGGTTCTGCAGGCTGTACAAGAAGCAGGGTGCTGACATCTGCTTGGCTTTTGGTGAGGGTTTCAGGCTGCTTCCATTCATCGGACAAAGCAAAAAGGAGTAACTGTGTGCAGAGATCACATGGCAGGAGAGGAAGCAAGAGGGAGAGGAGAGGTACCAGCTTCTTTTTAACAACCAGAGAGAACTAATAGCACGAGAGCACTTCACTCTCCCCTTCCTCCCTGGGAGGGCATTAATCTATTCATGAGGGATCCACCCCCAGGACTGAAACACCTCCCACTAGCTCTCAACTCCAACACTGGGGATTAAATTTCAACATTAGCTTTGGAGAGGACAAACATCCAAACTATATCACATGTTTTTCTTTTTTTTCATTTCTTATTTTTCTTTCTTTCTTCTTTTTTCTATTTCAGGATATTATGGGGGTACAAACATTTTGGTTACATGTTATGACTTTGTCACACATGAGCCATGATTTGAGGCATGTCCTTTCACCCCTAAAATGCTCACCGTGTCCATTAGTTGTGAGTTTACCCATCCCCAACCCCTAGTCCTTAAAGAATATTACTACCATGTGAGCACCTTAATGTTGATCAGTTAGTGCCAATTTGATGGCGAGTACAAGTGATGCCTATTCTTCCATTCTTGTGATACCTCACTTCAGAGGATGGGCTCAAGCTCTATCCAGAAAAATATAAGAGGTGCTAGATCACCGTCATTTTTTATAATTAGTATTCCATTATATGCATATACCATATTTTATTAATCCATTCATGGATTGACGGGCACTTGGGTTGTTTCCAGATCCTTGCAATAGTGAATTGTGCTGCCATAAACATTCAGGTACAGATGTCTTTATTATAGAATGTCTTTTGTTCCTTTGGGTAGATGCCTAATAGTGCTATTGCTGGATCAAATGGTATTTCTATTTTTAGCTCTTTGAGATATCTCCAAATTCTTTTCCACAGATGTTGCACTAATTTGCAGTCCCACCAGGAGTGTAAGAGTGTTCTCATCTCTCCACATCCTCGCCAGCATTTGTTGTTTTGGGATTTTTTGATAAAAGTCAATCTCACTAGGGTTAGGTAATATCTCATTGTGGTTTTGTTTTGCATTTCCTTAATGATTAGAGATGTTGAACATTTTTTTTATATGTTTGCTGGCCATTATTCTGTCTTCTTTTGAAAAGTTTCTGTTCATGGTCTTTGCCCATTTATTGTTGGGGTTGTTTGATTTTTTTCTTGTTGATTTTTGTGAGTTCTAGATAGACTCTTGTTATCAGCCCTTTTTTGGATGTGTAGAGAGTAAATAGTTTCCTCCCATTCTGTAGGCTGTCTATTCACTCTAATGATAGGCTCCTTGGCTGTGCAAAAGCTTTTTAATTTGATCAGGTCCCATTTATTTATTTTTGTTGCTGCTGTGATTGCATTGGGAGTCTTCTTCATAAATTCTTTGCTCAGGCCAATGTCTAAAAGGGTCTTCCCTACATTTTCTTCTAGGATTCTTAAGGTTTTATGCCTTATGTTTAAGTCTGTTATCCATCATGAATTGATTTTTGTAAGAAGTGAGAAGTGGGGATCCAGTTTCCACCTTCTGCATGTAAATATCCAATTTTCCCAGCACCATTTATTGAAAAGAGATTCTTTTCCCCAGTGTATATTTTTGTCTACTTTGCGAAAGATTAGATGATCATATGTGGATGGTTTCATCTCTGGATTCTCAGTCCTGTTCCAAAGGTCTATATCTCTGTTCTTGTGCCAGTGCCATGCTGTTTTATTTACTATAGTAGTAGTAGTCTTGTAGTACAGCTAGAAGTCTGGTAGACTGATACCTCCCAGTTTGTTCTTTTTGCTTAAGATTGCTTTGGCTATACAAGGTCGTCTCTGGTTCCACACAAAGCATAGGATTATTTTTTCTAGATCTGTAAATAATGATGATGGTAGCTTGATAGGAATTGCATTAATTCTGTAGGTCACTTTAGGTAATATGGGCATTTTAACAATGTTGATTCTGTCAATCCATGAGCAAGGTAGATTTTTCCATCTGTTTACATATTCTACAATTTCTTTTCTTAGAGTTTCATAGTTCTTCCTGTAAATGTCTCTAACCTCTTTCATTAAATATATTCCTAGATATTTAATTTTCTTTGAGGCTATTGTAAAAGGTACTGCGTTTTTGATTTGAATTTCGGCTTGACTGTTGTTGCCGTATGTGAATGCCTCTGATTTGTGTCTATTGATTTTGTATCCTGAGACTTTACTGAATTCATTTATCAATTCCCGGAGACTCTTGGTTGAATCCTTGGGGTTTTATAGATATAATACCATAACATCAGCAAAGAGTGAGAGTGTGATATCTTTTGCCTGCTTTTGGATGCCCATAATTCCCCTCTGTTGTCTAATTGCTCTAGCAAGCACTTCCAGCACTATGTTGAATAGAACTGGGGATAGTGGGCAACATTGTCTGGTTCCAATTCTAAGTGGGAATGGTGTCAATTTTTCCCCATTCAGTATGATATTGGCTATGGGTTTATTGTAGATAGCCTTGATAATTTTAAATTATGTCCTATCTATGCTTATTTTGTTAAGAGTTTTTATCATAAAGGTGTGTTGGACTTTGTCAAATGCTTTTTCTACATCTATTGAGAGAATAATATGGTCTTTGTTCTTGCTTTTATTTATGAGGTGAATTGCATTTATAGATTTGTGTATGTTCAACCAGCCTTGCATATCTGGGTCATGGTAAATTATTTTTTGATATGCTGTTGGATTCAATTTCCCAAAATTTTGTTGAAGATTTTTGCGTCTATATTTTGAGGGATATTGGTCTGTAATTTTCTTTTTTTGTTGTTGTATCCTTTCCTGGGTTTGGTATCAAGGTGATATTGGCTTTGTAGAATGAGTTAGGGAGGACACCATCTTTCTAAATGTTGTAGAATAATTTCTGTAGTATAGGTATGAGTTCTTCTTTGTATGGCTGGTAAAACTTGGAAGTGTAGCCATCTGGTCCAGGACTTTTCCTTTTTGGAAGATTTTTAATTGCTGCTCAAATTTCTGTGCTTGATATCGGTGTGTTCAGTAATTCTGTTTCATCCTGGGTGAACTTAGGGAGGTTGTATGTTTCTAAGAAATTGTCCATTTCCTCCACATTATGTAGTTTTTGGGCATATAGGTTTTTATAGTATTCAAAAATAATGTTTTATATTTTTGTGGTGCCTGTTGTGACCTCTCCTTTTTCATTTCTAGTTGAGTTTATTAGAATCCTTTCTCTTAGAGTTCTTGTCAATCTAGCAAGAGGGCTGTCAATTTTGATTATCTTTTTGAAAAACCAGCTTTTGGTTTTGTTGATCTTCTGTATAGTTCTTTTGTTCTCAATTTCATTTAGTTCTGCTTTGATCTTAGTTATTTCTTTTCTTCTAATAGGTTTGGAATTAATTTGCTCTTCATTTTTCAATTCCTTGAGAGTGTTTATTAGTTTGCTGATTTTTGAGCTTTCAGTTTTTTGGATGTAAGCATTTAATGCTATTAGTTTTCCTCTCAGGAGTGCTTTTGCTGTATCCCACAGATTTTGATAACTTGTGTCCCCATTGTCATTTAGTTCAAAGAAACTTTTGATTTCTCTCTGTATTTCCTCCTTGACCCAATGGTTATTCAATAATACATTGTTTAATTTCCACGACTTCGTGAAGTGGTGAGTATTTCTGTTGGAATTGAACTCTAATTTTTTACCGCTATAATCTGAGATGATTCGTGGTATAATTTCTATTTTTTTGAATTTGTTGAGGTCTGATCTGTGACCTAGTATGTGATCAGTTTTGGAGAAAGTTCCATGAGCTGATGAGAAGAATCTATATTCAGCTTTATTTGGGTGGAATGTTCTGTAGAGGTCTGTCAGACCCTTTTGTTCTAGAACTCTGTTTAAGTCCATTATTTCTTTGCTTTTTTTCTGTTTGGAAGATCTGTCCCATTCGTTCAGTGGGGTGTTGGAGTCCCTGGCTACTATGGTGTTATTGTATATCATGCTATTTATATTAGACATGGTTTGCTTTATGTATCTGGGTGCTCCTGAGTTGGGTGTATAAATATTAAGAACTGTTAATTCTTCTTGTTGGATCTTCCCTTTCACCATTATATAGTGGCCATCTTTGTCCTTTCTTACTTTTGCTATTTTTAAGCTTATATTATCTGAAATAAGTATAGCTACCTCTGCTTTCTTTTGACTTCCATTTGCCTGAACGATTGTTTTCCATCCTTTGACCTTGAGCCTGAAAGCATATTCGTGGTTTAGATACATTTCCTGTAAACAGCAGATTCTAGGCTTGTGGATTTTTATCCACTTTGCCAGTCTATGTCTCTTCAGAGGACAATTTAAGCCATTCACATTTATTGAGAGGATTGATATTTGGGATAGATTTCTGTTCATTTCCTTGGGTGAATTCCTATTGTTTTGTTTTACTCCTTGAGCCATTGTGGCGTCCAGGTTCTAGACTTTAACTCTTTAGTGATTTTACATTGGAAAGTGTCTATTGCACTGTTTAGTGTTTAATGCAGGTCTGAGTATTTCCTGTAGGACTGGTGTGGTCTTCACAAATTCCATCAGTGATTCCTTGTCTGGGAAGGTCTTTATTTCTCTGTCTTAGTTGAAACTTAATTTTGTCAGGTAGAGAATCTAGGTTGGTCATTATTCTGTTTTAGAAGATTAAGGATAGGCACCCGATCCCTTCTGGCTTGTAAAGTTTCAGTTGAGAAGTCTGCAGTTAGTCTGATAGGTTTTCCTTTGTAGGTTATCTTCTGTTTTTGCCTCACTGCTCAAACGATTGCTTCTTTTGTGTTTACATTGGTCAGCCTAATAACTACATGATGTGGCAATTGACTGTTATCATTGATTCTCCCAGGAGTTCTGTGTGCTTCTTATATCTGGATATGTGGATTTCTGGCCAGACCAGGCATATTTTCCTCCAGTATTCCATGAAGTAAGTTTTCCAGCCCTTGTGTATTTTCTTCTTCTCCCTTGGATGTCAATGATTCTTATATTTGGCTTTTTTTTTTTTTTTTTTT
>VBSM01000361.1:66003245-66019346 GCA_008086735.1 Cheirogaleus medius | reverse complement strand
ACCAATTTGCTGGTGAGTACATGTGGTGCTTATTTTTCCATTCCTGGGATACTTAATAGAATGGGTTACAGCTCTATCCAGGCATATGCAAGAGGTGCCATATAACAATTGTTTCTTGTAGCTGAATAATACTCCATGGTATACATACACCACATTTTATTAACCCACTCATGTATTGATGGGCACTTCGGTTGTTTCCACATCTTTGCAATTGTGAATTGTGCTGCTATAAACATTTGAGTGCAGGTGTCTTTTTCATAAAGTGACTTTTGTTCTTTTGGGTAGATGCCCAGTAATAGCATTGCTGGATCAAATGGTAGATCTATTTGTATCGCTTTAAGGTATCTCCATATTGCTTTCCACAGAGGTTGAATTAGTTTGCAGTCCCACCAGCAATTAGGAGTGTTCCTATCTCTCCACATCCATGCCAACATTTATTGTTTTAGGACTTGTCAATAAAGGCCATTCTCACTGGAGATAAGTGATATCTCACTGTGGTTTTGATTTGCATTTCCTTGATGATTAGAGATGTTGAGCATTTTTTCATATGTTTGTTGGCCATTATTCTGTCTTCTTTTGGGAAGTTTTTGTTCATGTCCTTTGCCCACTTTTTGATAGGGTTGTTTGATTTTTCCTTGTCTTGTCTCTTCTGTGTTCTTTTGTTTCATCTGATTTGTTTAGCACATAGGGATTATCTTCAAGCTCTCAGTTTTTTCCTCTGGGTGATCCATTCTGTTCTTGAGGCTTTCTATTGTGTTTTGAAGTTCCTTGAATGCCTCTTTCACTTCCAAGATTTCTGTTTGGTTTTCCCACAGTTTTTCAATTTCTGTAGAGAATTTTTCATTCATTTCCTGTATTGTTCTTGTGGCTTCTTTAGTTGGATTTCTATTTTCTCTTCAATTCCATTGAGTTTTCTTGCAACTCATATTTGGAATTCTTCCTGTGTCAGTTTAATCATATTGTGTAAGTTGGTATCTATTGATGGAGATCGAATATTTTCTTTTGGGGTGAGTTTTCTCTCTCATCTTTCATGTTTCCTGTGTTATTTTGCTGATTCTTTCTCATCAGGCTACTTTTTCAAGAACTGAGGATGCTGGGGCTGGTTTATGGCCTTAACCCCAAGTCCCCAAATGGACATTTCTTGACAGTGCTGGTGAGGTACTCTCTGGTCCTGTATTGCATTAGAAGTGTTTTAGCCTGTTGGGTTATCTGTGACCTGTTGTCTTCACCTCTTGCCAAAGGAGATTAGTGAGTTTGGACCCCTTGCTTAGTCTCCCAGGTGGTGAATCACTCTTGTGTGTGTGACTTCATTGCCTTCCATTAGTTTGAGATGGAAGGCACTGTGTTGGGCTATGGGGTTACCCTGTCTTTTGTTGCTTGTAGTTTGCATTGAGGAGTTGATTATCAAGGTATTCTAATACCTTTGTATTGGGCTTTAATCCCCCAAATGGGGTATACAAGTGCCCCAGTCTTTGGGAAATGTCTTGTCACTCCCAAAGGTTACTTGAGCCCTGTTTCCACTTTAGGTGGAGTGAGAAGAGCAACAGGTACCTGTGAGCCTGATAGCGTATATTTCTGTGGTGGCTTGATCTGCCGCTAGGGAAGAGCTGTTAATAAGTTATTCAGGGCTCTTTCGCCACATTTGCCAAGCACCTCCAGGTGGGGGGTATCAATTGGTGCATTTGCTGAGGACTCTGGCCAGGATTTTCCTTCCCAGTCCACAATCCCCAAAGCTGGCAGCGGCCTGGGTACCAAAGGTTAGCCCTAGTGTTATGTTCTTATCAGATGATCAAAGCAACTCGCGGTACCAAGTCAACAGTCTGTCTCTTTTTGCTTAGTTCCAAGGTCCCACAGATTCAAGCCAGTCACAGAGGGAAAGTGACTTTTCTACTTTCTCCCTGCCTCTAACTCTGCCAGGCTGGGGAGGGGCATTGTCTGAGACTGCTGCATGTCCCAGCCCAGATAACATCTTCTCTCATTACTCTGCCCCTCCAAGGGCGGGGTTTGTCTAGTTGGTGTGAAGTACAAGCAGCAGGGCCTAAGGAGAAGCACTGCCCAAGGCCAACATGGGTCTCAGCCCTTAAAGTGTCCACCCTCTCTACTGCTTGCTACCCCGGCCTTGGAAGGGCGGAGGCTGTCCCTTCCCCATGAAATACAAGTGGCTGGGCCTGGATGGAGGTTGCCAGGTGGCTCAACCCAGAAAGTGGCTTCTCTCGTTACTCCCCCCTTCAAGGGCGGGGTTTGACCTGCCAGCACGGAAAGGCAAGGCTGGGTTTGGGGAGGAATGTTCAGAGAGTGGCTTCTCTCGTTACTCCCCTCCACCAAGGGTGGGGCCTGCTCTGCTGGGCAGGGGCAGTGGCCTGGCCTGTGTACATTGCCTGGGCTTGCCCTGCTGGGCTGGAGAAGGGGCAGTACCCAGAACCGCAACACGCCATATAGTTTTTAGGCTACTGACTCCCAAAATGGTGACTGTCCATCCACAGAGAGCCAGCACTGGAGGCGACTGGTGGGTGCTGGGTTTGGCACGCTGTCTCAACGACCCACCAGCTATCCCCACTGATTCCCTGATACACTGTCTCACATCAGTCTAGTAGGGGGGGTCTGTACTCTCTGTCCCACACTGCACCAGCCAAATCTTCAGCATTTTCCAAGGGCAGAACCTCCTCTTTGGTGTTCGCCTCCCTTGTTCTGGTCCTGGCAACTGCCAGAGGCGAGATGCCTGTCTCCTAACTCCCTCCTGCATAACCGGGAAGTGTCCACTCAGACCAATCCCTCCCCCACACAGTGCGGACCTAGCGCAGAGCACTGGAGAGTTCAAAATGTTTCCTGCTTTTGTCTCTTTTTCATAGAGCCTGTCATCCCATGCCACAGCTTCACACTGACTTCAGGCACTTCCTTGCCTGTGTGGATGTGGAGGTCGGTGGAGGAGGTTGAGGAAGAGTCGTCCTCCTGTGGGTCAGATCACACTGCCCCAGCCGGCCCACGGGTGTGGCCGTCCCACGCTCTATTCCCTATTGTATATCTCGCACTCTCCAGACTTTGCAGTCAATTCTCCAATTTACCTTTTCTTTCCCCAGCACTGCTAGTCCCACGTTGCTTCTGTGCAGATTCACAATGCTGTTGTTGTGGGAGAGCAATCCACTCGTGTGTAGCTGTCCGCGATCTTCACCTCCTACTCTGGGAGCAGAGAGCCAGGAAGTCACCACTAATCCACCCTTTTCCCAGCTCCTCATCTCTTAATTTTGATTGGATTTTTAGTGTGCTTGATTATCTAGAACTTGAGTTGCTCAAATTTTTGACATCCTACCAGATTCATGTTAAAAACCTGTCCCAGGGAAAATGAAAATGGAATATAAAATTTATCTATCTTGTTACTTAGTATAGCCCTTGTAAAAAGTTTTGCTGAAGACGAAGTGGAAACAAATGCCCCAAATTAGAAGTTTAGTTAAGAACTATAATTTTAATTTTTAAAATTTTCTTTCTGGTGTAGAGAATTGTGACTGAAAAACAGGTGTCACTGTGTAAAACCTATGCATCAAAAGTCAACATATTAAGAAAATGGAAGTTTTTCATTCTTCCTCATGTTCTCATAAAATGGGACCAGCACTATTTATAAACTACAGATATTGCTAGTTTTGTTAACCATTATTCTAAAGTATTTAGTTCAAGTTACAGTGCTTTTTTTTTTAGAAGAGATTTTCTTTTTAAAATGAGCTGCTAGCTTAGTTAACTATTAACTTCTGGAAAATTTTTTAAAATGTCATTTTAAGCTAAGACGACCACTGATATTAATGGAAGAATTCGAATTTGGGATCTCTTTAGTATTTTGGGACTCTGATATTGTAGGCTGAATTGTATCACCTCAAAACATATGTTCATGTCCTAGGCCCTGGTACTTCCTCATGGCTTTATTTGGAAATAGAGTTTTTGCAACATAATCAAATTAAGACGAGATGACACTGGATTAGTGTGGGCCTTAATCTAATGACTGGTGTACTTAAAGGAAAGGGAAATTTGGACACACACACGGAGATGCACACAGGGAGAATGCCATGTGAAGATGGAGGCAGAGACCAGATTGATATGTCTATAAGCCAAGGAACATCAAGAATTGTCAGCAACTACCAGAAGCTTCTCCTAGAAAGAAGCATAGAACATATTCTTCCTTAGAGCCTCCAGTAGAAACCAACCCTGTTGACATATCATTTCAGCCTTTTAGCCTCAGAAGAGAGAATAAATTTCTGTTTTTTTTTTCTGCCACCCAATGTATGATAGTTTGTTCTGGCAGCAGTAGGAAATGAATAACGATATAAAAAAATCAACAGCGAAAGCACATCTTTCTCTTCTAATGGGTATTTTCTTTTTCCAGGTTACAATTTTTCCATATGGATATTGATAGAGTCTTAACAGATAGCAATCGAACAATATACATATATTTATTTTAAACATTTCTAAAGGCAAAACATTTCCAAGTATAAAGTCGTATCCAATCTCATAGTTCTGAAGTCCATCTGGAATACATTTTTATTTAGGAATGGCAAAGGAAGATTTCCTGGTTCAAGATAAAAGGATTTGAACAATTTAGATGGATTTTTGAGCTTCAAATAACATCTACATGACAATATGTAGCAGATGTGCTTCTGTTATGAACCACCCTGTCATCCTAACTGAGAAAACAGGAATGTGCTGAGGGACAGGATGATGGACGAGGACTAGCAAGGAGTCGCATTCAGTTGGAAATGTTTCTGAATGCCTGCACTAAGCCAGCTTTACTCCATTTTACCACCAGGAAAAAAGACTGTTCACTTTAATATGCCTACAAAAAAACCCTCATGATATCTATTAAAAGGGAGAAACTAGTAAGGATCATTTAGAAAACAAAACAAATGAAGTACTATATGCTTGGTACTGTTGATATGTGATCTTGTAAATCCTTTAGCAACACTGAAATATAAAGGTCATGGACTATTTCCCCTATTTTTTCAGTTACAGAAACAGCATCAGGGATGTTTATTGACTTTATCAGGGCTGCACAGCTTGTCATTTGCAGAGTTAGGATTCAAATCTCTCATCCAAGCCTTCTGACTCAGGAGTAACCAGTTGCCTCTCATGCTAAACTGCATTGAGATGACCTCTGTGCATTAATGTGGAATATAAAATGTACAAGGAAACACATCCAGATAAAAATAAAACTCAGTGAAAGAGATGCAAAAATGGTTTCTTCCCTGGTTTTTCCTGGGGACCAGAAACTTGACTCTGAACAGTCAGATCAGGTTTTTGTTATTCAGACATTTGTTGGCATTAGCTTGACCAATTTACAAAAGAATCTTCTTTTAATGTCTGAACTTACATTCGCTTAGGAAAGTAGAAATAATCAACAGACATATAAAATAAACAAGCAGAGTGTTCTGATATCAATCTTCAGTTTTTACTGAGGAAGGGTTGCTGATAATGCTTCACTTGTGGCTCAGAGGTTTGTGTGCTGCTGGTCCTGTGGCCTACTGCACAGTGTGCCCCAGGGAAGTCCCGTCCTGGGAGCGTGGTCTGCACTGCCCCAGGACAGTTTGCCAAGTCTGTGTGTTGACTTTGCAATGGACCCAACTACAGACAATTGAGTTCTGGGTCTTAACCAGTTGACTCTTGTCAACTGTCAAGTGGTGATATAATATTGCACTTACTCTCTATCGTGCCCCAAATTGTGCAGGTTCATGTTCACAAATGCCCTTCAACTCTCTATCCAAGATGGAACGATTTACAGGTCCTTATCTCTTCTTAGCTTGTCTGTGTATTCTCTGCTGTAACCAAAGAAAGCTCACATGGGATTTCTGCTCTAGCAAAAATGTGTTGACATAGAAAGATGACTTCCTTTCATCTTTCTCTTTCTCATGTAGTCTTTTTGATTTAGTTGTGCTTGTAACAGACTTTTCCTTGCTTTTACTTTGAATATGTTTTTGCAGAAGGGTACTTGTGGTCATCGCAGTCATGTTGTATTGCCAGAGCCATCTCTGGAAGATCTGAGTGCATTATTACAGCTGAGGAAGAGCCTCCTTTTGCCAGTCTGAGGTCAGTTTGCTTTTATATATTTTATACAACTCTAAGTTCATCTTAGAAACTCAATTTCTATTTTTTAATTAAATATTCCATTGAGAACATATTTTCCATTTAATAACTTTTTTCTTATGAAATATGCAAAATCTCAAAATGCCATATAATTGAGGATGAAATGGAAACTAAGAACACTCTTTTTTTCCCTTCCTCAAAATTATAGCACTGAGACTACCCACTAGAGGGTGACATTGAGCTGTTATGGTATGAAGTGACCTGCTCCCACAAGAGGGTTTCTTTCCTGGCAATTTTGCATTTTGAATGGATAATGTGGATTGTCTAGTGGGTAAGGAAGGAAGCAGTCGTGCTTCTTGGATTTCTAAGGTTCTATGTGTCCACTTGAAAAAAAAAGAGGTTTTGTGTATATTTCTAAATTTGATGAACAAACTCACAGAATAGACCATTGCTTACAAACAAACAAGTACACGTGTGTGCGCGCACACACACACACACCCTACAGTGATCTAAAAAACTCCACAATGAACTAAAGATAACTGGCTTTAGAGTTCTTTTCTCCAGAGTTGAAGACCTGTAGTACTGTTTTTGTTCATGCAAATATATTTTTTTAATAGGAAGATTCATGGGACAAAATGCTTCCTTAATCTTTACTGGGTTTTACTTCCCATTACTCCTGATTACTAGGTTTGACTGTAAAACTTCCAATCTGGATGAGCCACATTGTAAAAGCAGACTAACACTCACAGGACACCAAGATACCATTCAAGTATTACCATTTTCTCTTTAAATGTTCACATGTAAGATGCTGGTTTGTTATTCTCCTTTTGATGTTTGAAGGCTGTTAAGTTTTATAATGCTTCAGTGTCAATACAGTTTTGTAGTCGCTAGCCTGAATCTTTTAAAATATTCTAGCCTGCCTCCTTTCATTAGGTTTTCAAATAAAATGAAATCAGTGATGTCCTTCTTAATGTTGAAAGGGTATCATGAAAGAATGATCCAGGTTGTTTTACCTTTGCTTATAGTGGTTACTTTCAAATTCTTTATCAGTTAGATTTTCCAGTGTTCCATCTCCAATTGTCAATTTCTTGGTTTGAGTTGTCACAGCAACTAAATCAATTAATACCAGTCTTTCTCATTGGTTATTGTACATTTTATTGAAAAAAAATCTCAAAAGTGTTGAATTGGCCTGGAATATGGCCATTTTGATCAAGCTATTCAGGTGCATGTCTTTGCTTGTTCCTATTTTGACCATGTAGAGATACCTATTAAATACCAAGTTTAACCTTAGAGAAAAGAATGAAATTGTCCCTCAATTATCTCATCAGTTAGTTTTAGGTGTTTAGAATTCACATATCTACTCCTTAATTTCAAGGAACTATTTTTACAATTCCCTTGCCTTAAATCCTTTTAACTATTACCACTCAGAGGTAATAGTTTTAATTAATTTTTTATTGAATATTACTTAATATAATGTTCTATCTTGTCTATGGCTTCAGTTACCATGTAGTTACACTGATTAGTCTTATATATACTAGCTCAGTTTTTCTTAAACATTTGTTCTCAGTAATTGTCTATATTCTTAAAAGTTATTGAGAACCTCAAGAGCTTTTAATTATGTGGTCATATCTATTGATATTTATTGAATTAAATATAGAAATTAAAACAGTTCTAGAATATTTATTAATTTATTTAAGAGAACATTATTAAATCTATTACTTATTAACGTAAGTTATAAGTATCAACATTACTTATTACCATAAGTAATATATTTTTAATGAAAAGTAACTATTTTCCAAAACTAAAAAATTTAGTGAGAAGAATGACATTGCTTTTCACTTTTGCAAGTCTCTAATGTATGGCTTAATGGGCCTCTGCACTCAATCTGTTGTGATATTCTGTTTTGGTTGAAGTATATAAAGACAATTCAGCCCCACACAGATATATAATTGGGAAAGAGAGGTGTGTTTAATAATCTTTTCATATAATTATAGATTTTTTTTATACTATACCAAGTCTTAATAAGAGGTAATTTCAAAAAAATTAGTTGCAAGGTAGAATCTCAAACTATAGCAAGTAACTTTTTATATTTTATTGCATTAAAATCTGTTGGTCTATGTTGCACTTTGAATCGATCTTTTACCCAGGCATGATATTATATCATACATTGGTTATTTGGAAAACACTATTCCCTGAGTTTTGCACTTTTTCCAAATATTGACACATTTTATTATATAATATCAAAACCAAAAAACAAACCAAGTGCATTTGATAACATTACCCCTGTCTCATCAGAAAAGTCTTCAAATGTTTGAAAGCTGCCAGGCTCCTCGTAGTGGATGCCACTGCCTACATGCATGCTAAGGCACCAGTAGTATTAGCTACCACTGTTTTTGCATCATCAGTGCAAATACCAATACAATGAAAAAAGGCAAACCTGTTTATGTCTTACTGACAATATTTATATAGTTTGACCTTATGAATTTCCCAAAAGTGTAATGGGGAACACCCAGGGTCTGTGGACCACACTTTGAGAAGGCCTATACTAATTCAAAACCCTTTCTTGAACCTTGGGCCAACATATTCAGTGGTCTACTAGGTCTGCTATAGGCACTGTCAACTCAAGAATCTTAAGTGAATACTGGTCACATTTCTTTTTTTTCCTCCAAGCTGCTTATTTTTCATATTCCATCTCAGATGCCTTCATTCTCCAAGTCACTCAAGTCAGAAGCCTAGGAGTCACTCTTGATTTTTATTTACCCTTAACCTCCTTTGGCTAATTAGTCACTAAATCCAATCTCCCAAATATTGTTCTTTCTGCCTAATCCTATCAAGATTAAGTTAAAGCCTTCAGCATCTCAGGCAATTGCCTGTAAGTAGTCCTCCCAACACCAGCCCCTGCCCAAATCTTCCTCTTTTATTCACACTTCACATGCATTCTAGAGTTAGTTTTTAAAGAACAAATCTAGACAATGCAAAAGTTAGAATCAGAGTATGTCACAGAGCTGTGGCCCCATTTCCTTCCTCTGTCACTTCACCAGCTGAGTGACCTTGGAAAATTGCTTAGGCCCTCTGTGCTGGAGTGTTGTCATTGTAAAACCGCTTAAAAAAAAAATTCACTGCATTTGGCTACAAAGATAGATGGATCACATAGCCTGGCAAAAAGCAAGTTCTTAATACATGTTTATTTTATTTATTTTTTTGCTCAATTTCCCCTCTCCTAAAACTCTCACCATTTTATTGCAAGCATTAGCTGAAATGTTAGAATTGTTATAGTTTTTAACTTATTCTTCATCTTATTCCCAGGGCATAGCACAATGTCTGAAACAGTTAAAGCTGAATAATTATTGGTGGAATGAAAAAAAGTTTGATCTGAATTATCTGTAAATGCAGACTTTCTTAGTTTTATTACTAGTCACATTTTTCCAGTCATGTGTCTTGAAGAGTCTACTAATTATCACATAAAAATATATTATAATAGTTTAACATATATAACTTAAACTATGTATTAGTTTATGAACATATTGCCCTCAAGTTGTTAAAATCCTTAAGTCCATTTTTATTTTTTTATTTTTTTGAGACAGAGTCTCACTCTGTTGCTGGGGATAGAGTACCGTGGCATCAGCCTGGCTCACAGCAACCTCAAACTCCTGGGCTCAAGCAATCCTTCTGCCTCAGCCTCCCGAGTAGCTGGGACTACAGGCATGTGCCACCATGCCTGGCTAATTTTTTCTATATTTTTAGTTATCCAGCTAATTTATTTCTATTTTTAGTAGAGACGGAGTCTCGCTCTTGCTCAGGCTGGTCTCAAACTACTGAGCTCAAATGATCTGCCTGCCTTGGCCTCCCAGAGTGCGAGGATTATAGCCCTTAAGTCCATTTTTAAAAACGCATTTCTTCTAAAGTCCTAAAAGAGCAATAGGTTTAACTTTAATTTGCCTATGGATGGATTTGATGAGCAGTGTGCAAAGTCCCCCAAACTCCTGAAATTATTCATAATATTTAGTGAATTTCACCTGTGCATAATTTTTTTTTCTTTTTGGTGCTAGGGTTGGGGGAGAAGATTCATTTCTTTCATCAGATTCTCAAAAGAGATCTGTGTCCTAAGCAAGCAATAACCACTGTCATAGAAGATGTCAAAGAACATGGTACCAGAGATTGCCAGGTTACATGACAGGCTTAGTGGGATGTATTTTTTAGCAGGGAAAATTTTTGGAACATGTTAAATCACACAATGAAGGCAATTGTCCTATACTTAGGACTGAACTTTGAAAATAAATTATCTGAAGTCCATGACCTTGAACCCAAGTACCTGACCTTTGAACAAGAGCCAATAAATAAAATCATTAACTCACAGTGCGGATTATACTCATGTTTCTTCAGAGCGTCCCTTGGGTATGTTGCCCACACTGCTGGGGCTTAGACAGAGCCTGTGATGATCACAGCCTTGGGCTTAGTTTCTTTGGTGTAAATCTCCTGAATTTTTCCTTCATTCTTTACACATTCTCAATGTGGTGCCTTTTATTTTTTATTTTTAGAAAAAAAATCAGAATAGATCTAAAAACAGAACATTGTAGCTTCCCCTTTATAAAAAGCCTGAGCAGAGTAAAAAGCTGTTCTTTGACCTTATGACATCTTTTGAAAACATGTTTGTTACTAGAATTTTTTATCATGCTCCTTTTGAACTTTAAATTGACTATGTGGATAGTTTAACTAAAACTCAGTAAAATATTGGAAGATTCACTTGGATAAAATGTAGTGTCTAAATGTAAGATCACAGCCAGACAGGATAGGAATGGGTAAAGGAATGGATAAAGAAAGAAAGTGAATGCCCAAACTATCCAGAGTGGAAGTTTTAACTATTATTACCTCCTTTAATATGGAATTCTGTATGTCATGTTTGTAAATACTAGACTAGATTAGGATCTGGGATCCAGTTCCTTCCCCACAGGGTGACCATGTGTTCCCAGTTGTCCAGGACAATCTCCTTTCACACATGTTGCCCAGGAATCTTGTTGGTTACTCTTTGACTCACAGAAGTATCTTAATTTGCAAAACAAATTACATGGACTGCTCTTTGCCATGAACAATGTTACATATGAGTCCACTGATGCCTCTAGAATTGGGTAAAATGCACTAGTGATTAAGACCAAAGAAACAAAGTGAGATGGCCTGGCATTATGTTCTTTTTGTAGAAGCATAAATTTATAGCCTAGGGAAAAAGGCCACAGATTTTGTTGCCTTAAAGGTTCAGTGTTACTTTGGTGACATGAAGCATGATTGCATAGAATAACCAACCTTATCATTCAGTGTATTCTTGGTGGACAGCTCTTAGTTCAGTGGTCTGTGCAAAAGGATTATAATGAAGATCTTGTCAACAGAAAATGGAGAAATGCCTCAATGGGTACCATGGTCAGCATTTTTTTCTTGTGTTATTTTTCGTTACTGCCTGTGTACACGTTTGCTGAATTAACCTACAAGAACTGAATCTGTGATAAAGATATGAAACCACAGGTGACATCTGGTGCTCAGGCCATCTGATTGTTAAGGAACATGTTTTAATCTAAATTCTTGACTATCTATTTTTGCACAGTTTTAGTTTTTTTTAAATAAAAAGCAGAACTCTTTATTACAATGTATCAAAATTAAAGTATTGCCCAATACTTTAAATATAATGCATCTTTCAATAATGCCTTGAAATAGGTTAATGAGAACAGCAGCGTTTGTATAGTTTGGTACCTTTTGTTCTGGCCCTTTATTTTTGAGATTCCTGGTTCTCTCCTTCTCCATTTATGACTTCAAAGAGATACATGTGGGCTTTTCTGTCTCTCAATTTCTCACTTATTAAAATCTTCAGGCCTGGATTTGCGAATGTCCGTGGTTCCACGTCTCATTCTGATTACACTCATTTCTCAGCCACACGAGTCAGACATGTGGGTAAGAAAGATGTGGCTCCTCCTTTGCTGATATCTTTTCTTAGACCCACTTAATTTTTTTTATGTGAAACTAGAAACAAAATTGATTCTTCATTTCAGCCTACCTCTCAGAAGTTTCACTGCATGTTTTCTTTCTTCCTTCCTGTTTTGAAGAGAAAATAGTCCCCTAATCTTAATTTCTTTTTTACTGTCACTAGTGTTCTTGTACATTGAAATTTAAGTTCTTTTCAATAAACCTTAGTCACTGACTCTTTTCAGAAACAAACTAGTTTTGATGCAGAGCTTCTGGTTATAGGAATGGGATTTCAAAAATAAACAGCTTTAAAAATTGCTTGATGCAAATAGGGTTTTAAACAGCTGTAATACTGTTTTTATGATAGCTACTTTGTTTTCTTGATATTCTGTCCATACTTCACATCTACAAATAGCCATAAATATGTCCCTTTTCTTTCTTCTGCTTCCGTTCTACTTACTCATCCTAGTCAGTAGGTAGTGGCTATAAAACCTGTGACTTAGCATTTTCCATGTACGCAAAAGTGTTTCAGGAATAGAAGGTATAGAAGAAAAGAATAAATAAATGTGGGAAATATTGAGTGATACGAATTTCAGTGTGTTGCTTTAATGAAGGGCTGGTTAATGCACAATAGAGAATTCTAAGAGGTAGGGAATAGTGCACAAGTATTCCATAGTATATTTGTTCACAGAAATCTTGTTCATGGAACAGATTTTTGTCTTTGAATATTTGATGGGAGCAGTGGCCCATGGAAGAGGTTTTGGAAAATGCTGTTCTTTTCCTGTTGAATGAAGACAGATGTGGTTGCACATGTGTGAATACATCAGTGTGTATCAATATGTGGTTGTGTGTCTGTGCATGCATGTGTCTATCTACCATCAATGTCTGGCTATGGGAGGCACTATGCTATCAGCATCCTATCTGCATGTGTGGATTGATGCCTGCATGGGGGATGTGTCACTCCATGGGTGAGTGTACAGGTGGCTGTAGATGAATATAATTTATGTCAGTAGTTCCTGTGTAAGACAAGGTGAGAATCAGTTTTCAGCATGATTGGTTTCAGGCCAGCATAAGATGGTGACTGGCTTTAAGCCAAGATGACTATTTCCTTACCAAATTATATATACAGATCTGCTGGTATAAAGGACTTAGATTTTATAAACCACGAGAAAGTTAACTGTGAGCTTAGAGTAGAAGTTGGAGCTGTTTTGTTGAAGGGGCCATGTGTAATTGAGGTGCCAGGGGCTACAGAATCATGGGTGATTGTAGTTTCATTGCTTTATGTATGTGAAATTTGTGTAAACTAGGACAGAATTATTCCTATTTATATATACTCTTTTGCGTATACTGGGCAATGACACATCAGTTATCATCATTCAAATCACCTAGTGCTCCAATTGCATTTACTCCAAAGTGTGTGCTTTTGATTTTAGCACCTAAGATCAGAGGATAACTTGGAAAATTATGTCCAACTAATGGCTAAGAGCTTCCCCTCTTTCTTTGGATAGCGGTGCTGCCCTCACTGTATGCTTTTGTATATGAATAAAAATACAGAATTTCTTCTAAAGGGAAGCAAGTAAGTTATTTGACATAAGGGCTTCCAATGCCTTATCCCCGGGGAAATTGCAGTGTCCGCCTATATTTATAACTCCTTTGGGTCTGTGACAGATTATATAATCACAACTGAATTCCAAGAGGAATGCTTCTTAGATTATCACCGTTTTAAAAGCAGATCCATGTCACAAAGGAGGCAGAGTTAAAGTGACCTGAGTGGAAGCTGACAGGTTGTGAAGGTGAATTAGCCGCTCTTGTGTCAGTGGGTGCAAATCACCGCAGGGGGTGGTGACCGTGGCAGGAAAGGTCTCTTCTGGGTTAGCTACTGGGCCAATTAGGTATTAACGGCAGAGAGAACGATTCTTTTGGTGGCATAAGAGGCCCGCTGAGATCTCTGCCTGTAGGACTGCAAAGCTGAACATTTTGTCATGATAGGGAAACAATAGATACTTTTTAACCTTCTCCTTATATTAATACAACATGCTACAAAAGCACACAAAAGCCAGCCCCTCAATGAAAATTTTATTTTCCTAAGGACTTTTGCCTTCTTTAAAAACAAAATATTTCACCTTTTCATTGTTGTATCTTTATGTGTTTTCTTTCCGTTACCATCATCCTATTCTGTAACGTGCAATTCAGATATGCCCTTCAAAGACTGGCTTTATAGGGAGATTCTGCTTTTGAACTCTATTTTCCCACTGATCCAGTCTTAGAAGACAGACTGGATATGCATTCCTTTAGAAAATAGTGTCTGCTATAATTGTGAAGAAGTAACAAAAATGTGATTTAAATGTAACCAATCTATTTAAAAATCACACATTATAATCATCAATTATTTATTTTAGTAAATTAATGTCATATGGCATTATTCAAATAAGATAATTATTATAGTATGAACTAATTTCACAACAAAACACTATGTTTAAATTAAAATTCGAGGTATCCCCCACACAGTACTATTCTGTGACATCAGTTAGGAATCCTCAGAGGCTTGCTTCTAAGGACAGCCTTGGGCAAGAGAGTAAACATTCTTGCCTCTGATTTCTATTGAGTATCTTTTGTTTTTGCACCACCTTGTCACTAGGTATCCTTTAAAAAGAATCTGACAAGGACATTAATGTGACAGGAGTAAGTAATTAAATGGATGAAACAGATTATTCTGAGTGTTAAAGAGGACCAAAAAGAGGACAATGTGCAGGCCAGAGGAACAATCCCTCTGCCTCACCCACTGCACACACATTATACACTGAAGCAGGGAGGGGGTGGTGAAGTAGCCCTTTCTGCTACCTTTTATCAGTGCCATGAGTATACAGCGTATTCTATGTCCTCGCTTTATGCACATTTTTGTCATATTTAAAAAATAATATACTTCCTTCATCTTATAAGATCATAAAATATTAGGTAAATATATTCAATCCTTTTAGTAGTATGGGGATATATTGTTTAAAAAGCATCTTTAAGTCTTTGAAAATGACTATAAATCAACATATGCAGTCTCTTCTAATACAACTCAATTGTGGTATTCCCAGGAAAACTCAAGTTATTAAAAATTGCATTATAAAAAATAATTATTTCAATGAGAAACAGAGAGAAAAGGCTAAATGCTTTAACTCTATAATACAAAGTTATTGTTTTCTTTCAGAAATTTCAATAGTGAGGGTCTTTAAATAGTTGTGAGTACAAAGCTCTGAGATCTAAACATGAAGGAGCAAATCCATTTCTGCTCAAGAGTAACAAAGAACTTCTATTCATTTTTAGTGCCTGTATCACTCGTTGTGAGAAACAAAACACAAGTCAGCTCAAATTCAGCAGTCCTATTGCAGCAGAATAACTTTTTTCCTTACCCTGTCCCTAGCAGAACTGCATTCTAATCTACTGTGGTTAGTACAATACAAATCATCCTAATTCATCTCTTCTGTTATTTCCACTTCTTGTTAAAAAAAACTTAAGCTAATGGAGAGATGTCAGTTTTGTTTGAATGGTAAAGCATTCATTATAGACAGCAGGAGGTAAGTTGGGTCATTCCAGGAGATTCAACAACCAGGACTTGGCAAAGACCATCAAAGGAATTTCTAGTCTGGACTAAGGAAACTGACAATTTATGTGTCTTGGAAGTGGAGTAGTGATTTGTGTAACCTGCACTTCCTTTCACCTAGAAGTAGGAGAGGGAATAATACGCCTCCTTTTGTGTCTTTTACAAATATTCCCAGCTTTGTTTTGTTTCTTCTTTACTTTGTGTCTTGTGAACTCATCTTATTTGTTTCTGCTCTGCTTTTGTCTTTACCTTTGGGAGCAGGGTATGTGGACTTGTCTGTAGCTTGGTAAGGACTGAGAATCCAGAGACCACGAAGAGGAAAATGAGACATTGAGAAGAGAAATAGAGATGAATGCAGGTCTGAAAGAAAAAAAAATAAACACCAACCAAGTTGTCATTTCCTTCGTATATTGTGGTGAATAAAGTGGAGAACTCTTGTGTTCTATTTATTACTTGCTATCTTTATTTTTCTTTTTAAATTTTTATTTATTTATTTATTTATT
>VBSM01000361.1:65954207-66003145 GCA_008086735.1 Cheirogaleus medius | reverse complement strand
TTCTGTTCATTTCTGTTGCCCATTTCTTGATGGGATTGTTTGATTTTTTTCTTGCTGTCTTTAAATGCCTTTTCCTTTTTTGTGTGTTTGACAATTTCATCCTGATCTTTCTGACTTTGTCGATGTTGGAGGCTGCCCAGCGTCCCTGTGCTGGTCAGCACACAGCCTGCTGCTGCTGTCCCTTGCTTGTCATCTTCACACGTGGTGCCAGAGCATTCACATCTTGTCAGTTATGTCATTACAGTGTACCTATCGGCGTTGCAGGTGTCACCTTCTTGATAGATGTGTTTGAAAATTGGTTAACATTTTACTTTTGTGTTAGACCAAATAAAACCATCCCCTTTGGACCAGGTAGAAAAAAAAATAGTTAAGAGGTTAGGGAACAGGAAAAATGAAAATGGCTAGAAATAAAATTTTGCCATTATATGCTGAGCTTGAAGAATTGTTGAAACCAAACTGGATAGTTGAAAAGTGGCCCCAATATAATAGACTTAAGTCTCTGAGAAGTATTTAAATACCTTTCCATAAAAATTATCATCTTCTGTATCTATATTCCGCCCCATACAATCAAGTGATATGTTTCGATCAAAATCATTTGTATTGTCCCTTTATCCAGAAGAAAAAAAAATATTAAGAGTGATTGCCACTGGTTGATAAAATTATGGGTAATTTTGCTGTTACCTTTAAAAATGTTCCTAATTTTCTACTGTATGAGCATTACAGCATTACATTACAAATCTATGATATAAAAGAAATATTTATATGAAATTTGTTAGAAACAAAATTGATGAAGAGGCATATATGCAGTCTACTATTAATGTCACATGCTTGTCATCTTTGTTTGCAGTCCCATGGATATTCATGTCTGGTCAACCATTTCACTTCTCCTAGCTTTTGACTGGGGTGGAAGGTAAAACTATGGCAGAAATAAACTGTTTTGTAAATGGCCAGAATCCATTGTTTTATCAAAGATGGTGCAATCCTCCATCTCTATTATATTTATAGAAGACTATCAATTTTACTACTTGCTGTTCTCCAGACAGTGATCTCTTTCAGGGGAATAATTGTTTTATTTATCTTTACTTTCAAGACCCTGAGTGTCTAAGAAACATTGAAAAAAAAGTTGTTAAATCATTGAATGAATGAATTTAAAGCACTTAAATCACAGTGCTTTTTAATTATACTTTAAAGCACTTTTTAATTACAGTATAGGATTTTGGCAGTCTGGGGTACTTTTACAGAAATAATCTATACTCTCAAATTAATGGGATTCACAGATTCGGTAATATTACCACAGAATTTATTACCACTGGGATATTATATATTTAGCTTATGTATTTGTTGTTTGTCTTTTTCTCTCCCACCCACACTAGAAATCAGGTTCCAAGAAGGCAAGGACATTGTCTATGTGCCAATTCTGTAGCACCTATGCCTAAAATGGCACCTCACTCTTAGTAGGTACTCAATAAATATTTGTTGGATGAATGAATGCAATATTTTTTATAAAATTATAAATATAATGAAAGTTTACAGAAAACATAATTAGTATATATAGTAATATATAATAAAGTTAGTAAAAATCACCTACAATTCAATTACTCAGGGATTATCATTATTAAACATTTATTATAGTATATTTCCTTCCAATGTTTTTCAATGCATGTAATACAAAAGTACAATTATAATCTATATATAGTTATTTAATCTGATTTTCCCCCTATATTTGTTATGAGAAGGATATTAACAATTGTAATGGCTCCTTAATATTTCATTATACTTTTTCAAAGTTTGTAGCATAAGCTTTGGAATCAGCGTTTGTTCAAATTCTGGCTCTTCTATTTACCACCTGTGTACTCTTGGGTATGTTACCAATACTTCTGTGCTTTTGAGGCAGTGTAGGAGAAGAGATGAGAAGAGAATAATAAAAAACAAAGAAGAAGGGGAAAGAGACATTGTCCCAAAAAGGAGGCAGAAGGGAGGCAGGCAGGCTAGCATGTCCCCTGGGCCTGGCTTCCAATGCCACACCCAGCTCCCTCAGTGCAGAATGCCTTCCTCTGCATTCAGCTGCTAAAGGAGCCAAGCCCTCCCAAAGTAGATGAGAATATTTCATCCTCAGTCTCAAAACCTTTTCTGCCCTCATAACCAATAATAAACATATCACAGATAGAATTTTAAACACAATAATCTTTCTTGATGGAGCAGTGTATTCAGAGGCTTCTAGCATTAATATCTCACTATACTAGCTTTGTGCTGAGATTATGAGATGTCAGTATCAGCAAAGAGTGATTTACAGTACCCTCAAATGAATGCCATTTAGTTTTACGCCAATTACTTTTCTGCTTACTTATTCAGATTGTTAAAGAAGCTCATAAGCTTATTATAAGTTATTTCATTTGTCAAGAGCTTACCCACTTTCTACTTATCTTCTCTTTTTTCCCTTTCTTTTATAACTTTTATCACTTAAGGCTACATGTGATTTTGGTCCTATTTTTTGGGGGGTGTTTTTTTTATTAACAGTAAGCTATTCCTTAAGAAACTCATACAAACTTCCTAGTATGCATAGTTGATATTGGTCGCTTTGTGGTGTGATTTTATTTTTTTTAAGAAGCTCAACCCTTCACCCCTGCACAATTCTAAAAATACCACTTTTCTGCCCTGGCATTGTGATTTATGATCATCTCTGAATCTTCATTTTTTGGGATAGACATTACCTTAATCAAATAAACATTTAGCATCACTTACTTGGGATACATTTTATAGTCAATATGGTATGGATGATTCATTAGGAAACAGGTTATTAAAGTGGACACTTTACAGGAGTTTCACTGAGATTCTTTTGTGATTGGGATGTTAGCTGATGACAGCTACTCAAATGAGTTTGTACAGAGAAGAGATCTCATTTGTGAAAATGCTTCAGAGAGATCAAGAGTTTTTACTCCAAGAAAATCCTGGGTTTTCCAGTAGAGGCCAAATGCCTAGACTCTAAGAGGTCACTGTTTTATTTGAAAGAAAACATAGATTCAACTCTCAGACTTTCACAACAGAAACATTCTGTCCCAGCTCCTTCATTTTGGCTTCATTCTCAGGAAGGAAAGTTTCTTCTCAAGAGATGGCCAAGTGGCAAAATGACCACCAGTAGCATCAGGTTTATATCCTACCAGTTTCGAACTCCTGACCTTGAGCGATCTGCCTGCCTCGGCCTCCCAGAGTGCTAGGATTACAGGTGTGAGCCACTGCGCCCGGCCAATATATCCTACAAGTTGAGTGATCTCAGTGGAAGCAGAACATTTCCTTTCAAGCTCCTGCAATAGTTTTAAACTTGAATCTTATTGATCCAGCCTAAATCACTTATCAATGGCATGAGTTGTATGCTATGTACACACACACACACACACACACACGAATAGTTCCCTGGTCAAAGAGAGAGCTCATGACTCAAGCTGGGCCAACCAGTTTCTTTTCCTGGGAATTAAATCTTTTGTGGAGACACACAACTCAAATTTGGGAAGTGATTGGGGATGATTCATCCTCAGCAATGGCACCCTGAAGAGGGCCCTTTGTTCCTGTTGCCTCTAGTAGCCAAAGGCTACTTGGTTAAAGCCTTCTGCTGTCCCTGTGCAATTATACTGAGGGAAAATAGAGCACTTTCTAATTCAGACAGCCAGTAGCCTTCTTCCACAGCAAAAGAATTTGGAAAAATCAAACTATAGTGTTTAAAGTAAGAAAGAGAAAGAGCTTGCTAAAGTCCATTAGACATGTTGTCAGAATCTTCTCAAATTTGATTGCTTTTAGGACTTGGCATCCAGACACATTGCTAGTATTATTTTTCAGGGTTGGATTTAGAACATTGGTATCAAATTCAAACAATATTTATTTGATTAAAATACTATAATTATTGGAATTTGTGAGAAAAAGCCTTAGATGGATAAATTTAAAACATTTGCTCTGAAGCATAATTGAACCAATTATGTCAAAATAGTATGATAATGGGGTGGAGTATATTTCATTGCAATATATTTGTATTTCTGAATCTCCAGTTTCAAAATGCCTAAGATCAAAGATAAATGTCTCCTAAGTTTACTAATATGAATATGTAATCAAACCTATTTGAGAGGTTCTTTACAAAAAAAGATGATGCATTGAAGAAAAATGGCCCTGAATGAGAGGTTGTGATATTCCTTGTTTCAGAACAATAATACGACACAAAATGCAAAGTAGAAGTCAAGATAACCAGTTCTCTTATAAAGGAAATTCCAAATTCTTCTATGCATTTTCTGAATTTATTCTTAAGTCTGATTGCTTCTTCCTGGGTTATTCATGTATCATCAAACAGAGCACAGAAATTGCTACATATACTAAGTCAGATATATTATATTTTGTTGTCAACTGAGCAAGAGGGTTTGCTATGCATTCCCCAATGGCACTGGTAAAGGTGAAAGCCAATCCCAGGATCTTTTTGTAGTCTTTTATATCTGACATGCACAGATCTATTCAAATTCTTTAATAAATTGCTTTATTCACTTCTAGGAAAATGTCATGTATATTTATTTATTATTGTGGATGTAAAGTAGGACTCTGTGTTTTATGTTTAGTTTTATTTAATGTTATGTGATCATATCCTATGGGCAAATTGTGTTAGAAGCCGGAGAGGGCAAGATGTAGAAGATATCCCTGCATTTCGATTCATACTCTGGCAAAGAAGATAGACGAAGTAAGAGAGAAACGTGCTGTTGTGAGATGAGAGAGGTAATAATGGTGATGAAGTTTTTGAGTGCCCAATGTTACAAAGCAGGTTGGTGATAGAGCCAAAAGACAAACCCCGTGTGCCTAGTGCTGAAGTCCGGCCCCTTAGATACTGTGATGGCCAAGCAGAGCAGGTGCTAAGATATATCTATGGGTGTGTGTGGGAGCACAGAGGAGTGGCATTTATCCAGCCCATGGGGTCAGGGAAGGCTCTCCTATGTAGTACCCCAAATTTGCCTCAGGATAATTAGGAATTAGTCAAGTCCAAGCAGAAGAAGGGCCTTTTAAGGCAGGTGAACAAGCCCAAGGAAGTAAAAACATATGATATGTTTAGTGTGGAACATCATGAATAACTTAGGAAATTAGAAACCTAATTTATAATGGCCTTGACTTCTACAAAACCCTCCCCCAAAAAATCCCCCCAAAGCAAACCAAAACCAAAACATGTTAGAAACAGTATTATAGGGGAAGGGGGGTATTGATGGCTTTAAAGCATGAGGGTAATGCTTTCAGATGTCTATTTTAGAAAGTGCAGTGAGACAGATGTGTTTGAGGTAAATTTAAGGGAAAGAAACCAATTAGGAAATTCCTGCAATAGTCTAGATGGGAAGCAACATGTGCCTGAATAACACATAACAATAGTGATGGGGGCATGGAAGAAGGAATCAAGAGATATTTAAGAGGTAGAATGATAAGCTTTATAAAGATGTAGTATAATGTGGTAGAGTCAGACAGGCTAGGCTCAAAAACTGGTTTTGCTACTTAGTAGTAGGTGACCTTCAGCAAGTTGTTTAACCAGTCTAAGATTCCTCATCTGTCAAAGGGAAATAGTAGAATCTTCCTCATTGGGTTGCTGTGAGGATTAAATGTTAATGTGTAGAAAGTATTTAGAACAGTGTTTGTCATGTATGATTATTTCTGATCAGATGTGAGTGATAAGAGAGGCACTCACTGGAGATTTGGTGAATGGTGGAACTATCATTTGAGATAAGGGACACAAAAAGAAGGAGCTGGCCTGGGAGGAAAATTCATGACTTACTTTTATATTTATTGGGCTTGATGTGTTTCAGTTGTATTCTCAGGTAAAGAGGTATAGTAGGTAGTTGCATGTACTGGTCTGAAACTCAAAAGTGACTTTTGAGAGGCAGGTACAGATCTGAGAGTGGTCAGTATTTCTATGTAGGTGCTATTGGAAGCCATAGATATTGATGAGATTTTCCATGGGGAGCATTCAAGTAAGAAGAGAGGAGAATGAAGAGTGAGACCTAGGCAGATCAACAATTAAGCTGGAGGAGGGAGAACAGACGGAAGGATCGAGGCAGGGCCAGGAGAGATTGGTGTCTTTACTTGTGTGCAACCAGAGACATCTGATGACTCTTAGATCATTTAGATCTTACTTCCCCTCTGGAAAGAATGAAAAGTGAGTGTAAATCTTTGAGAAGTGGCTGATAGGACATGAAAATTTCATTTTTTTTGTAAAGTTCTGCCAACATAGGGTCAGCAAAATTCCCACTTTTTTGTCTATCCCATGACTCAGCCTCACTTTACATTTTTCATGCTCTGCCTTGATTCTCTTCTTTCTGGGAGGCAATCTGTAGTTTCACTATGCCCTTTATGAGAGTGGCAATGAGAACTAATACAAATATTTAGGTGTGGATAAATCATAGCTTAGTGTAAAGAAATATAATATTTTCTGTTTATTTCCAATTTTCAAGACTGCTGATTTCATTTACTGCAAAGGCACATTGTTTTGATTCTGTAAGAATCTAGCTTTCTGCAGTGACTTGTGGTTCCTTTACTGGGTTGTAGAAAAGCTGCCAACTCTTTATTTTATATGCCTTTTGTAACCATGGATAGAAAACAAAAGCAATAAACTTTTCCTCCACTGCCTCTGAGGACAAGTTTTCCCATATCCTAACCTTCTCTTCTCTTGCAGAGCTTCCCTCTATGGTTTAGGATTGAAAACTTTCCTACATATTTGAAAAGTCAGAACAATGACTAATTTATCTTATCTTTATTTTTCATGTCATGTGTATTACTTAGAACCATAAACAGGTTGCATACATAAGTGAACAAATGAGAGTGATTTGATCATGTACTCAATGGTGTAAAATATACATAATATATATTACGGAATAGGATGTGTTCCTATTAGTGCATATCTTCTCTTTGATAGAATTTGAAACTATGGCCATATAAGGACACACAGAGTGGTATAATGGACATTGGAGACTCAAAAGTGGGGAAGGTAGAAGAGGGAGAGGGATGAAAAATTACCTATTGGGTATAAAGTACACTATTTGGGTGATGGGAACAAAAGCCCAGTCTTCACCACTATACCATGTATACATGTAGCAGAATTGAACTTCTACCCCCTAAATCCATCAGCATTAAAAAAAGACTTTTAGTTTAGCATTTTATTTATATCACTAAACTGAGTCTTTTGACTTCACCCTCAAAAACTTTTGAATCAAATGCTATGAAAAATGTCTCCGTAAGAGAAAAGAGCAGTTTAATGTAAGGTAAATGTCATCTTTGAGCAGAAACTTCTTTTCCTCTTTAAATTTTGTTTTTGAACAAGAATACACCAGAAGAAAATAAAATACCTGGGAAAAACTATAGCACCAGTTTTAGAAAAAGGATTCTTTTCATAATATAAAGACATTTTTCCTTTGTGAGAACTATTGAATCCATGTGGTTTCTCCTGATTATGTATGCTTTCAACCTCTGATGTAAGCCACAAAACACAAGATTGTCAGCCTCTCCTTCTTGTTTACCATCACAGAACAACTAACACAAATACTACTTGTCATCTTTGAGAGACTAGTGTGCATATTTACACTGTAATTATGAAGGATTTGGTTCCTGTGGTTTTTCTACAATTATAGTTTGTTTTTCCTCAGGGTGAAGAATGAGCCTATAACAAAAGAATAAAGACTGAACCATATGAAAAGTAGCTTCAACTTGTAAAATCTTAAAACTGTGTATAATTTCAGATTCTTGAATGTTATAAAAAATCTAGTATCTCAGATACCTATTTTTTATTTTATTTCTTTTACTTTAATATGGTTCAGTTATATGCTTTATATAATATTATAAATAAATGTTTAAAAGATATAAACTAGTTTTTTTATGGATTTTTAAAATTCAGAGTTTAGATTCAAGATTTTTGGTACTTATTTTGATAATTCTTCTTTCCTAGATAAAATAAATTCTTTAATTAGAAAAATGATAACATAGCCAAAGGAACTAGTCAGTAATCAAATGATATTATAGTCAAATTACCAAGAAAAGAACCATTTATATGTTCACATGTGAAAACAGAAAATTATTAAAAATTAAATGCTTATTTCTAGTTCAGTGATAAAAGTAGGCAGGTAGAATAGAACACAATTTTCTTTGAGGACAATAATCTTCCTATATCTTTTTTTACATAAACAAAGACTGGAGCAGCTTATTAACCAAGTGTTAATTTAACTCTTTTATAAATGATTAAGATTACTTACATTTTTTTTTTTTGGAACCAAATTATTTAACAAAAGGCTTATTGGTTGGTATCCATAAGACAGGGAAAATTGGAACTACTTTTCCATGACTAGAAGTAGAATTGACTGATTTCTCTTCCCAGGAATTATTTTCACTGCTTATCTGGCAATTCCAGAATTTAGTCTCCATGACAACCATTTTTAGGTTGCCCTTTTACAGAATTGAGTCCATGACCCTTTAAGGAATTGTGCTCATTACTTCATTGACTGAAGTATCTCTGCTAGTATTCATAGGATTAAAGGTAAGGAGCACTAAATTTAGACCACATCTGAACAAAACAGTGGATGAATGAGATAGACAACAACCTTGCTTTAGAAGTGACTCATCACAGCAAGAGAGTAGGTATAAGTTGAACAGCAAATGTAGTGTCAACACTTTGAGAGCAAAAATGACTTCTAAAAAACCTGAATATTTATTTTGATTCTATCTTACAGCATAATGCTTACAAATATAAAAATTAAAAATATTTTAATTCTAAACCCCCAGTCTTGTTAAAGATTGAAAGGTTGTCTTGTTGTCTTTTGGGTATACTTAGCCCATTTCTGGGATGTATTAGATAAAATACTATTTTCATTTAACTTGGGTCTGGGGCAATGTTCTAGCTATGAGCTTCCCAGCCTCTGTCTTTTGGTTCAAATGCCCCAACGATGTAAAGGGCGGGAGCATTATTATCTGCCTGGCCTTCCTGGTTCTCTGTCTTACCAGGATAGTCTCCTAAGAAGGTAAAGCACTGGGGGAAGGGAGGAGAGCATGCAGGAGGCCTGTTCATCACCTATTCTGATAAATGGCACAGTGGATTCTTGCAGAGCTTCCTGGCATGGCTGAGTCCATGGAAATGTGTTCACTGTCCTTCTCCCCTAGTAGTGTGTTGAGATGGGCACATTCAATCAGATGACCAGTTAATATTCTGGCCCATTTATATCCACACCACTGGACAAAAACAAACAAACAAAGAAAATAACTACAAAAATTGTTGGATAGAGGACTGGGTTTGTCCTAATGTACAAAGCCACCTCTCAAACTTGCTCTGATGCCTGCAGGAGGACCTGTCATCAGAGCTGCAACACCCAAGCTTCAGCTTGGAGATCATAATGCAATCCCTGCTCTCAGACACCTCTACCATGAGCAGGGGCAGGAGTGGGGTGTGGGGGTGAGGGCCACCTTCTCCTGTTGTTCCTTTTCTTCGCTCTTCCTTGGCATGGAGGAAAAACTTCTTTTTCACTATAAGCCTTGTAGAGCTATTTGATCTTCTACTTTCTAGCTCTCTTCATATGGGACAGGATGTACCTGTGTGGTTATAAGAACCACTGGGCAACACTAAGCAAAACAAAATTTCTAAAAAAGGAATCTTTGTGGTCTGTTCAGTTTAAGGTAACTTCAGCGGTATTTGTAAGTACAGTGAGTGCAAAAGAGCAAATGGAATATTGTCTATCATCTTGCCCCTCATTTTACTTAAATATGCTGCTTATTGCTTAGCAACAGTATTGGTACTGCCATGTTTCTCCTACAACAGTGAGTAAGTAGGTCATGCTGGAAATAAATTACCCACAGGATTTTTGGGCCAGGAGCTGATCAAGATGCTAAAATGCTGTGAAAGCTAGGCAAGCAGAAGACTTGGACTGCCTTAACAGCATTCAAAGTCACCACTGGTCCAGAGCATGAATTCAGTTGTATTAATGCAAGTTTTATTAACAACTGTAGTCTGATATCTCATCCAGGTTTCATCCTAAACTACATTACTAACCGTGAAATATTTCATTTTAATGTTACCATTGCTTACTCTAACTATAGATGAAAAGTTGTTCTTACATGAACATTTCTTTTAATGTTATGATTCACCAGTCAGTTTTACTATCCTAAATCCATTTAAAAATGATTATTTCACAAATATTTTTGCTGATTAAGATAACTTTACTCATATGTACATTCCATATATCATAACTAGATAGGATTTGTTTTATGAAGTTTCCTCTACTTACCAGCCTTTCAAATTTATTGACTAAATATAATGACAATTTTTAAGGCTATAAAATAATTTCAATTCAATGTTCCCTCATCTTTTTTGCAGTACTTCTACTTATATTGAGTTGCTCAGGAAAGAACAAAAGTTCAGAAGATGTAAACAGAAGGCATTTGCTAGATTCCTTCATCTGAATTGCTTAGTATTAAGACTTTCCAGGGTCTCATTCTCTGGCAACTGCTCAATAACCATCACTGATGAATTGGGTAGTAATTCCACCCCAGGGTCCAGGCTCATCAGCTGTCACAGGTTAAACAGAATGGAACTGGCCACAGTCAATAAGGCCAGCAAACACCCTCAAGGTCCTAACTAAAAATTCTGTTATTGATTCTGTAGGTGGCTCATCTTTCTACACTTCAATATCTTTAACTAGTATTCCAGTCTAATATTTTTAGATAATACATCTTTTCATGGCTATTTTACTCAGGGTAAGAAGACAACCTTTTCACATTACTCTTTAATATGGCTGTATTGGTACAATCCTGAAACAATTAGATATAAAAGGAAATATCCTAACAGTTTGTTTGGGTATGTGCTGCCGTGCTTGTTTGATTTGTTTCCTCCTTTATATTCTTTTATAGTGTGACTATAACTGGTATTATTGTTTTTTTTTTGTTGTTGTTGAGTTGACCATTCCATGGAATTCTCTTTCTCTTTTGCACTTTGGCTATGCTTGTGATCTGTAACATAAATGAAATTCTAGAGAAGAAAGGAAGTTTGAGTTTATTTAGTCTGAAACTTCACTCCTTAAGCAAGAATTCCCTATATAACATTTTTGAAAATGTTCATTGAGCCCTGTTGAACACTTTAGCATGGTGGTTCTCATTTCTTCACAGGGCAGCCAATTTCATATTTATGCATTCCTTCTTCTTATGAGCCAAAGTCCCTCTCCTATATTCTCCCCTTTCCCCACTTCCACCCCAATTCTCTTAGTTTGGTGTTCTACCACACGTGCAGAATGTGTTTATTTCATCTCCCACGTGACAGCTACTTCAGAGATTTGAAATTAGCTCTATTTAGACTGTTTTTCAGTCAAGACATCAGCAATTCTTTCAACCTTTCTTCTTACCTCCTGGTTTTAAGTATTTAAAGTTATTTTCTAAATCTTCAAAGGTTGCTCTCATACTTATTAATTTCTTCCAGAAATAGTTTTAAAACACTTACTCTAATTCTTAGTAAATTCTCAAGGGCAGTCTCCATGTCCTATCTTTTTCAAAACTCTTCCAAGGGTCTAGCACAGTTTGTGTCTTTTACACAAAATGAAATTCAAAGTAAATGCTTTTTTAAAAATAAATGATGAAAAGCATATTACTAATATAGAATTGATTATTTTCTATATCATTGAGTTATCTAAAGCAATTAGTTATTTTCACATGTACTCAGATGTAGCTTCACAGTATATCCATAGGCTTAGAGAGTCGGAAGGGAACTTGGAAATTTATCTAGTCCAAGTCCACTATCATGGGATCTGACATTCACTGGAAGCCCTGTTTTCATGATGAACAACTGAATCCTTGTGGGTTCAATTGTATCCTTCTCTTTGCCTTTGCTTCACTGGGTATATCATTTTAGAGGAACAGAGATCAAGCTGTATTGAAGCTGTTATTATAAGTCTGTGTCTCCTTACTAGACGACTATTATTTTTATAGCTTGAAGTAATTTATTTACATTATCATGCTTAATTTTCCTTTTTCTCCCCAATGCAGAAACTAAGGTACATACATGGTTATATTAAGTATCTAAGTTCAAACAGTTATTAAGGGCCAAAGATGGGCAAGCCAGGATTTAATATTTTGGCATTCCTAGCATGACATAGTACGTATCTTTTGATACATGTTTATTATCCTGTATGCTAGTCTCTCAATGATCGAAGAAATAAATATATTTGTTTGCATTTAAAATTAAATTAAACTTGTATTGATATCATTGTTATATTGTTATTTATGTACTGAGCCTAAAAGTTCAAATAGTTCTACAAAGTTTATAATAAAAAAATAGTCCTTTCACCTGTCCTTCTCTATCCTTAATTTATAAGTTATAGGGACAATGATTTTCAATATTTTTGTCTACTAGTTCTGGAATTTACCACCAAATTATTTTGTTATATTAAAATTTTTGGTTTGACTTCTTACTATGGAAGGTAAGGATTTAGCTTTCCTACTTCACTTCCCTTCTCTCATCCTCCTAGTGTAGGTATATTACAACTTTTATTAATTCATATTCAGTGATTATTATGACAATGTAAAAACTTTTTTTTACAATGAGCTACATATTAAACTAAGGTTACTTGTCCTATCTTGCACAATATTTTTGTTTTCCAGGAATTAATAATTTTCTTCCACATAAAAAACGCTCAGTTTCGGTTTTCTTTGTATCAGCATTTCATCCCCACACTCTATGATAGAACAGAATTCCTCCAGTAGATTCTTCAGAAGGGATGCATAGGAACTAAAGTTTTCAAATTAATTATTTGAAAATATTTTATTCTCCCCTTTTCTACTTGATGATAACTAAGCAACATATTACATTTTAAATTGGAAGTAATTTTAGAAATTATTAATATAATTTTGGAGGTATTGCTCTATTGCTTCCCAGCTTCCAGAGTTGTCATTGAGAAATAGTATTCTTTTTATGTAAACTGATTCCTCCTTTCCTTGGAAGTATTTAGAAGCTTCTCTTTGTCCCCATTACTCTGACATTTCATGATAACGTTTGTTAGTGTTGTCCCACTCCATTCATTACATGAGAATTTGACAGAATTATTTTATTGTAGAGTTCTCAAATCAGTAAAGTTTTCTTAAACTAATTTTTGATAATTTTTTATTATGTTTTTTCTTATCTTTGTTTCTGGAGCTCCTACTAATTGAGTGCTATACTTCTTAGCTTAATCCTCTATTTTCTTTTCTTTTCTTTCTTTCTTTTTTTTAAAGACAGGGTCTGACTCTGTCACCCAAGCTGGAGTGCAGTGGTGTCATCATAGCTCACTGCAACCTTTAACTCCTGGGTTCAAGTGATCCTCCTGCCTCAGCCTTCTGAGAATCTGGAACTCCAGGCACACAGCAACACAAAATTTTAAATTTTTTTGTAGAGACGGGGTCTTGATATGTTGCCCAGGCTGGCATCAAACTCCTGGCTTCAAGCAGTCCTCCCATTTTGGCCTCCCAAAGTGCTGAGATTTACAGGAGTGAACCACCATACCCACCTAGCCTAAATAGCCTCTATTTTCTTATGTTTATTCTTTCTTTTTTTCTGTGAGATTTCCTTAACTCGATCTTTAAATTGTATGACTGATTTTTTTAAAAATTGTTTTATTTCCGAAAGTCCTTTTTTTCCTGAATCTTCATTTTCAATATGCCTATGTTTTGGTTTTATGAATAGAATATTTTCTATTATCTCTCTGAGGAAATTTTCATAGTTTTAAAAATAATGTTCTTCACTTCCCTGCAATGTCTCTTATTCTTCAGATTTTTTTCTGTATGTTTTTTAAAGCTTGTTTCATTTTTCAAAGTTTTCCCAAATTGCTGGTGATCTTGGCTGTCCTTTTAATTTTAAGATTATAATGCTGAAAGCTGATTTGTACAATTATGTGAGTAGGGCTTGTCAATTGGTAGACTTTACTGTAAGATGGGTAACCCCAGTGGTCAGTATGTGTGTGGCTTTTTTCTTAGGTTGTTTCTTTTCCTTAGAGAGAAATCCTCCAATCATCTGACAGTGACAGTATGACAGCGTATGTGTCTTCTTACTGTTTGATGTCTCACTTTCCTTAATCCACCTTTTTTTAGTATAATATCCTCAGTACAGCTGAGCCTGGTACCTCTAACACAAGATCTCTCTCCAGAGAGAAAGCCCACGTCTTCAGCTGGGGTAGAAAGAGAGGCAGTCATGCAAACATAAAAGATGGAGCATTCTGGTGGTCTAACTGCTTCCAACTGTAGACTTCCAGCCAGTTTAGTTCAGAAGCCATTGTGTGCCGCTGTCTGAGGTACCTGCTACCTTTCATTTTGTCACTTCTGGAGCCCTGTGGTGTGAATCAACTGGCCAGGTCAGGAACGTGTTGGGGGAAGGGAAAAGGAGAGTAATCTGTCTGAAGAATGTTCCAGGCCCAGAGAATAGATTGTATGACATGTCATCAAACATTCTTTTTATGTATTTTTTATTAGCCTCATAATATTTCACTGTCTATATTATTATATTGTTTAAATAGACAATTGTTATTGAGTATTCTACAATTTTTCATCATCACAAACAATACTACAATATACATCTTTTTACATATAACTTTGAGTATTTTTTGATGTTTTTATTAAACATAAATTCTTAGAAGTGGAAAATTTAGGTCAAGGCCTGTGCAACATTTTAGGGCCTATAGTAATGGAATGGAGTTTTTCTTCCTGTTAGATGCCCTTGTCACTTCTCATCTTGAACAGTGGTCTGAATTGTTAAGAGAGGAGAGAGAAAGTGAAGAGAAGTAGGTACAATTCAATTCATAAATATTTTAAAGGAGTCTCTTGCAAATAAGTTCTTGCTGCCTCATTCCTTGTGTTCCTTTGGAGAAGCTTCAAGGCCAGGCGAGAGCCAATTCTAGCAGAGAGGTTGGATAGAACTAACAGTGTTGTCTTTTTTAATTGAAAATTTATTTGGAATTGTAGGCTCTCTTAAACTTACTTCTTTCAGGTAATCCAGTTGAACCAGCACAGACTTTTTTTTTTTCTTTGAAAGGTACTTGCTGATTTCAACTTTAAGTATAATAGATGAATATAATTGTTTATTGCCATAGTTGGTGTTCTCAATGGAACCAACTTTTATGGAGTAAAATGTCCTTTGAACAAGTTTAATAGAAAAGCTATGTGAAAAAATTGTCCCTAACTTAAAAAAAAAATTGTCGGTGTTAAAGCTTGGGCAATCCTGCATCTGGCCTTTGATTTGTGGAGTTCTATTCTGCTGATCAAGTCTTTGATGTAAAGCCTACCCAGGGCTTCTGCCCAGATTCAGAAATCACTTATTTTTATGAAGGAGTAATTTAAAAAAATGCATAAGGTTAAAGGGTTTATATTTAAACTTGTGGTGAAAAAGAAAAAAATGGGCGATGGCTAGGTTGGTAGAGATGGAGGTGTTTCACATGCATGAAAATATCATAATTGACCTCCTTGGTGGGGCTGAATTCTTGGAGACCCCTGGAAATTCACAGCAAAAGACACAAAATGTGATGAAAAATATCATTAAGTAAAGCAACAAATGTGGATTTAGAGTATATTGTATCATATCAGGAAGCGAAGCTGCAGTTTACTCACAGCAGTGGTAATGGCATTACTTGCTTAGGGTGAACTTGTTTTAAAGTGCATGCAGAGAATGTGCTGACATGCATGATGCATGAAGAGAATGTTCCGTACATCATAATATCACATGTAAGAAAAGTTCTTTTTCAGATGGCCTCCACTGTTACAGACTTTGCCTGTATTTTTCCCTCTTTTCATCCTCAGTTGGTTTTGACATTCTGGCTCTCAGGGATGACTCTTGGTAGCTGTCAAAGTAGACAACTCCTTCTATGATTACCAAATCTAAACAGAGACAAAAACAAACCCTTCAATAGCCTGATGGATTAATGCTTCTTGGAGACATTTTCCTTCAATAATTGATTATTTGCTGCAGTTTGACCATATGTGTTGGGGATAGCATGTCTGTTGCTATAACAAACTAATTGAGCAATTCAATTGACATGGCCTCTGGTTCCTGCCGTGTGGTGAACTTCAGGCGTGACTGCTGAGCACAACTGTCCTCTTAGAATAATGCATCTGGGAATCTTGAGACTTTTTCAATTCCCTTCACCCACTTTATGGATTTTAGACATGTGTGAGTCTGATCCCAAAAGGGATAGCTCGCTTCAGTACCCTGTCCCGTAGGCAAAGAGAGTAGAACATCCATTACCCTCTCCTTCTCATTCTTAGGTTAATGACTACATTAAATATTAAACGGGTTTCCGTCTCCAGAGTGCCCATGTAAGTGATTTTACATTAGCTCATCCACTTTTGGCACTGTCCTTTCTTTGATTTCTGATAAAGCATGTTGCTTCTGTGTAACATAACTCAGAGGAAATCATGATTGATTTGACAACCATTAATGTGATGCTTAATATTAACCTTCATCTTTAGAGATGGAGGAGGAGGGTGAAGGAGGAGGAGAGGGAAAAGGAAAAGGAGTCAGAGAGGAAAATGTGCCTTTTTTAAGGTGACAGGAACCAAATGATCTCGTTAACATACCACAAAAAGTTTAACACTTCCCCCGCCCTTTTCTTCTTTGAGCCATCTTGGGATCTCTGATTGCTCAGGTACTGGTTTTAACTCCTCCCTACCACAGCTTCGCAGAGCTGCACTGAGAGGAAGAGATCATTTGGGAGCAAAAATATCTTGGGAATAAAATCTGTGAGATTTGCTGCAACTTTTCAAAAGTGTTCTGCTATCTTTTTAACACTTAAGGAGAACAGTAATGTAGGAGAGGCTGCAAGGAGAGCAGAGTGAAGACATAATCTGTACCCATGGAGATTATCATCAAAGTAGACTGGCAGGCAGGACCATTCAAAGTAGACAGAAAGCAGGGGGTGGAGGTGGCGGAAGCATCAGAAAGGTGGTTACCTGTTGGACTCTAGCCGAGCAAGTCTGAGACATCTGTCAGCAGCTATTTTCAGAGGCTTTGACCAGTAAAGAAAAGGCTTCACTTTTCTCAGAGACTTTTTACTCTAAGGCAAAGCTTACCATTAAAAAAAAAAATCCAGCCTCTTTTTTACATGCAAGAGAGTATAGTTGCCCATCCCTCTTTTGGCTTTTGTTTTTGGAATGGGACTAGATTTATATGTATTTTTCATTTCCCCTCAGTGGACAGGGAAAAAGAAATCCCCTGGTAATTGCAGAAGTCTGTGTTTTTTGAAGCTCAGTCTCTGCAACATGGCAAAAATTCGTTCTCACTCCAAGTTGTCAGAGAACAACAGTGATTTGGGTCTGTTTATGACATATCTGTCCTTTCTAACCTCTCAGAGAGAATCTTGTACATATTTTAATCAAATTGGGAAGATGGAACATAGGTCTAGCAACATTTCATGCTATACTTCTCTTTGTTATACCTTGCTTATGTAATGAACCAAGCATGGATCTAAGATTTCCATGCATTTGTATACATTTTGCTCCCTAAAGAGCCAATCTATTAGTATAAACATATTACTTAAAGTATTGAATATATATATAATTGAATAAACTTTTAATACAGGAAGGGAACTTTTAGCTAAAGGGAAGTTTAGCTAAACTTTCTCATTTTACCCATTAGGAAAGTGATGTCTTTACCAGTACAGTGGTCATCAAAGGCCTCACAGTTGTTATGGACAGTTGAGGGAGACCCAGCCTCAACCCACCAGTCTATGTAACACCACCCCAGAGATGCAGACAGATGATTTAATACAACAGGGAAGAGAAAACGTGGTCAACAGCCAATTAGCCAGGGTTCTAGCTGGTGAAGGAAAATGCTATAGATATTCTTGTAGAACATATAGAACCAAATTATTTTTTTAAGAAAAGTATATTAAGAAAAAAATCTATCATTTGCCGCATAGGTTGGGAAAATTAAGTGACAGGATTTTAAAAAAATATTTAACACAGAGCTCCCTAGCTGAAATTCACTGTGTATTTTGATACCCTTTACTTCTTTGTCTTCCCAGGAGCTCAGTGATATATATATCAATAAAGCAAGGAAATCCATAGTGAAACTAAAGTTTATGCAAAATCAGTTGGTTAGAATTGTGTACAGCAACTGATGATTATGGGTGAGATCTCAACAATGAGATCACCAGCAACAGCTTTAGGTCCTTGTGAATCTCTCTGTGACCTGTAGCATCTCAGATGCTATAGGAAGCATCTGGCAGGTGTGAAAATACTGAGTTTTCTATCATTAGATGTTTTCCAGTAGAGGTACTATTGACTTTGGGTTGGATAATTTTTTTTTTTTTATGGGAGGGTTGTCTTGTGCATTGTAGGATGTTTAGCAGTACTAGATACCAGTAGCACCTCCACCCTCATAACAACCAAAAATGTCCCTAGATATTATAATGCCCCTGAAGGGAGGAGTGTTGCAAAATATTCCCCAGTTGAGAACAACTGCATTAGATAATAGTCACTTCAGAATCAAATCACATGACCCATTTTTTCCAGACCACAGAATTTTGCTGTTGTTTTTTTAAAACAGGGATAGCACCTAAACCATATGGGAATGTGCTACATACATCTGTGTAGAGGAAGGCAGGATAATCAGGCACTTTCTAAATAAATCAAATGAAAGACAATGAAGGAAGGGTTACAGAAGATCGCTGCGTCAATCAGGGTCTAACTAGGAAAGAAGAAACCACAGAGGAATAAATGCAGAGAATTGCTGCACTGGTGATGGGTTGAGCTGAGAGTTATGTAAGGAACTGCAAGGACACCTGGAAATTAGCAATACAACTATTACCCAAGGCTGGATAGACTAAAGGGGGTTTGCTATTACCTGGTATGCAAGCATCAGGATCATTCCAAAAGAGGCTAGGACTAGGATAGACCTCTCTCATGGGAATTGGAACCATGGAAGAGACACGGAGCTGCCATAGGCAGAGGGAAGAGGAGAAAGCCTCACCCTCCAATCTTTTGTAGCATCTCTCCATTGTAGGAGCTGCTGGTCTTCTATTTCCCATGTCTCATGTTACATAGATTACAGCAGGGAATTTGGAAATGGATCAAAGTGCAGGGAGGCCCAGGGCTGGTGTGACTAACTGTGTTCTAACCTGTTCGAAAGAGCAAATGGTGAATCCTATTTCCTAGAGAACCAGAGCCCAGGGGCATAACGTTATTTGACTTTATGCCCAAAAATGTGACACATTTTCTGCTTCTTCAGTGACTTTCTTCTGTACTTCCATAACTAATGAGGCACAAATACAAGTGCCAGATGAGTGGGTATACCTGTCTTAGGGCAATGCCTGAGGACTTTTTTTACTGATACTCATTTAAGTTCAAAAACCACAGTGCTACCTTACCTCTTTGGAGTACTTACAGTGTGCCAGATTCTATATTAATTAGAGGCATTATTTAATTGTTACATTCCAAAAGTTTTATAATGCAAGCACTATTAGTATCTTTGTTCTAGAGACAAGTAAACTAAAGTAGGAGGAAGTTAAGCAGATTGGACCAGATCATATAACTAGTAAGTGGAGGAGCATGATTTGAATTCAGGTCTATGGTATGGTGTAACTGAAATATATGGCTCTGGGCTACACAGTCATGTTGTGGGAAGATGATGATGACAATGATGATAATGACAATATCTACCATTAGGAAACTGCAGTGTGCCTAGCTACGTTTTAAGTGCTTTTTTGTTTACTTTTTGTTAAATCATTGAAAACATACAATAGTCCATTTTACAGAGGAGGAAATTCAGGCACAGAGAAGTTAAGTAGTCCAAGATCACAGAGCTACTAAGCTGCAAAGCTGGGTTTTGAACCTAGGCAGTTTTGGCTTTAGTCTTGTGCTTTTAGCCACTGAATGATACATGGTACTGTGTGCACATGATTTATCTATCCATTGTTTCATTTCAACCAGCTCCGTACAATGCCAGGCACTTTCCTAGGCCTTGGAGCTGTAAAGACGACAGTGACACGAGTGAGGAACTTCTCATGTAGTGGAATGTGTACAAATGTGTAAACAGCTGAGGATGATTTCATGTGACAGTTGCTGTGAGAGATGTTCACCCTAGGAGAAATGGAGACCGAGAGGAAGACTGGGAATTTTCTCTGTGTCGGATGGAAAATGGCAGCTCCACAAACCAGAGCTTTGTAAGGAGCTAACTCGTAAGATGCGTTTGCACTGTAGAGGTTGTATAAAGTAAGTGACAAGACAATGGAAATGGAAAGAATGTTCACTGGCTAGAACATGGCGGTCTAGCAGTGTTGAGCAAGGAGGGTTAGAAAAGTAGACAAGACCTAGATTAAGAAAGGTCTTATATGACCCAGTAAGGAGAAGGAGGCTTTCCTTTTGCAGCCCCTTTAAAATTCCTTAGGGCATGTGCTGTATTCATTCTATGCTTCCATCTTCTACCAGTTATAAAACTACATTTTCTGATGTCTTTAAGTGCACTACACATTGTTGACAAGAATGAATGAAATATTTCTCTAATCGTACTTCGTGGTAGCTGTTTTGTGAGTGACACACGTGAAAACTCAGAGCTCAGTCCAGCTGGCACTTAGGAGGCTCTAGTGACCTGAATTTGGAGCAGGCTTGACCTAAGGCAGTAAAAGCCTTTACAGAGAGATTGCTGCGAGTGAGCTGCTGAAATATTGCTCTAGCCTCACTGCTCGCTTCATTGCTGTCTAGCTATTCCCCAAATGGCTTTCTTTGGTGGTTGGTTTCAGACTGAATATTCAGGCACAATAGACAGAGTGGAAACCTGCAATTTGTGATTGAAATGCATCGTTGGAGCTTAAGCCTGAAGATGTCACAGCTTTTATTCGTAGAATATGTATAGCATAGAAAGGTAATTAAATTCCTCCTTTATGGATGCTGTGCTTGGCTCAGTGTTTGAGGAGAAGCTGCCCTGGGCAACTTAGCCTCTGCCTTGTACACTGGGCTTTGGTGTGAATTCTCCAGCTTTCAAAGCCCTGTGGGGACTTGGATGGATGAGGAGGTGACCTCTGGTTGAATGAGATTTCAGCTTGATGCCATTGGCTCACTTTTGACAAGTAGAACAATCTAATGAGCACTATTACTTCTTTCCCAAACTATAATCCTCTTACTCCTTGGTGACTGATAATGTGGTGAATTAGAGGGAAATATTAATATTAATACAATAGAGTGAAGAGTACCAACAGAAGTCAGTCAGAAGAACGTGGATCTGAGCATGTTAGTTCTGCTTTTCTGTTGTATCACCACCGGGAAATCATTTAATCTGTAAATTTTATCTGTCTAATCTGTAAAATAATTCCTGTCTCCAGCAGCTGGTGTGATGAGTAAATGAATTCATGCATATGACAATGATTGGTGAACTAAGGAACACACATTCCTACTAACTAATAAATAGATAAGATCAGTAGTCTGTTAGCAGTATTTTCATCACATTTTGGGATTTAAGTATAATATTTGGGTAATAGTAAGTGCATGTGTTAGCAGTAGGTCCTTTTTCATAAGAAAAAATTTTCTAATAATTTATCCTTTGTTTCTCTGTTTGTAACCATGGACCAGAGTTAGCCAAATTATAGAGAGAATAGAAACAATTATTGAACTACATTAATCTCACCTTTGCAGACAAATTATGTGGGAGTACCTTGTGAGCCTCTGCATGGGAAAAAGGGGGATAATAATACCTACTGCAGGGATAGTTTTAAAGACTAAGTGAATTAATTTTTGCAAAGCACTTAGTTTAACATGTGAAACAGAGCATTCAATGAATGTTAGCATCTGTTTTTATTATCATTATTACAATGGCCACAGTCTATGGGCTGCTGTAAGAAATGCTTAATTTCATTCTGGGAAGAGGGGAGAACCACGGAGGGATTTTTAGTCACTTTGAGTCATTAATTTGTATCTTGAAAATCACTCACATATTTGCACGACTCTTGAGTAGAATGAATACCTGAACACCATGTCTCAAATAGCCTCTATGCCTTGTGTTCTGTAAAAAATAATGTGACCTCGTAAATCTAGTATAAAAAAACTTTCATGAAGATGATTCTTATATTATATAATAAATGGAAGCTGAAAGCTGACAATTTAAAAGAATGCTATGAGGATTTTTTAGAAGCCATTCATAAATTTTTTGATGAATAACGTTCTGTTAACTTATTTGAGCATATTGAGCTTTTTATTTAAAAATCAATCCGTATTTAATATAGGAAAATTAGAAAGAAAAATTAGCAAAAAGAAAGAAATATAAAATCTGCTATTGTCTCCCCATCCAGAGACAATCATTATTAATATTTCAGTATGTAAATTTTTTTGGTTCAAATTTTCAAAATTGCACTTACTTGACTTGAGCATATGTCCTTAGCATCTAGCTCTGAGAAGATAAAAGGCCTGTCAGGAGAATTTTAATTCAAATTCAAAAGAAATACAATTGTAATTTTAAAATCCTAATTCAATCCAGAATTCCTTTTGTACACTCATTTAAACATGTAATTCAAATGAGAGCGTAGGAAATCTTTTGTGGATTGCTTTCCAAAACTGTAATAACCAACTTTTCTGTTTTACCTTCTTGGTACCATAAGCAATAAATCACAAATTGTCACCTCTTTACGTAGTGCTTTCTAGCTAAATTATCCTGAAAATGTCCAAAGGGAGAGCCATTCAAAGAATGATTTAAAAGGGGAGAGTAAATCTGAGTCAAATATGTTTCATAAAATGATTCAAAGAACATGTCTTTTGTGAATTCTCGAATGTCACCCTGAATATATTTTGTCTCCATCTTCTTTGTTAGTCTTATCCCTGCACTTCTACAAATTGCTGGGAATTACTATTGACATGCCTGGTCTCATAATTTACTATTTATTCTTTGTTTGCTACAACGGTCATTGGAAGCAAATGAACTACACTAGCTTGTTCTAATTTAATGGTTGGGGAAATACATTCTGTGCTGTATGAATACACTATATAGTCAAGGGCAGCCACAGACTATTTTGTAGTTACCTTAATTTGTGGATACATGGACAGGCCAGAAAGTCACAAAGCTATGCTGTCTAGTAAACTAATGGTGCCATTCTCTTCTCCTAAACTGTAAAACCAGTCAAGAGTAAATCGAACTTACTTTAATCAAACCACCCTGATATGAGCAATTACTATAACATAAGCATAAGAAAGAGATGGTTATAATATTTATAGCTAGATTCTACAGTGAAAAGTTAGAGGAGGTAAGTGAAACACAACTAATTCTTTTAGAACAAATTTCCATTTATTTTTTGAGACTATTCCTTCAATTGAATTTAATTCCCGGAAGTAATAAGGTAGGATTCCTTTTCTCCCATTTATCCTTTGCATACGGTCATAGGATCATAGAGGGGGTGAACATTAACAACCTGTCATCCTAGTTTAAGTCTCATCAAAGGATGATTGAGGATGACACATTAAAACTCTTCTCACTTAACTGGGCAGCAGCAGTGCACTGGCTTGCTCAGCTTGTCATGTCAAAGAAAAATTGCACTGGACAAGTAAAACAAGCAGGGAAGACTTTATTCAAGACTCTTACAATAGGGGTCAAGGCTATTGCAAGAAGGGAGAGAGGCTGAACTCAAGTCCACTGAAACAAAAGTTTTTAAGTGCTAAGGTGAGCTGGAGAAAAAGTATTGGAGGACATTAACAGAGAGATCGATCAATGTAATAGACTATCTGTTTGCTAGTTGGTGCTCATGGAAGTTAGGCTCCTACGCTCTTACAGAGACTGGGAGATAGAGGTGCTATCTTTCATGATAATTACATTTCAAAGAGATGGCTCCCAGGTCCTTGAGAAAGACATTCCTGGATTGTAAAACTAGAAAAAAATCTGGAAGATTGCATCTCAACAAAGCAGGAAAAAAAGTTTACAATTGCAAATTTTCTAATGTAAATCCTCTAAAAGGGAGATCAGGGGCATATAGTTAGGAAGAAACCTGTCTAAAGTTTAATCAGGCTGAGTGAAAATGTTATGACCATCTTGGTCAGTCACCAAAGCCAGATATTCAAGAAGGATGCAATGAAGCCAAGAAACTTTCTTCCTATCCTCTCAGCTCTTGTCTGATTTCATCAGTAGGTATGAGATGGGGTGGGTGTGGGTTTTCCAGAGGAGATAACTTATGTGTCTTGGATGTGTATACATTTACATATATGTATATATACACATAATACACATATACAATATACATACATAAATATACATATAGATAATGTATACACGTATCTCTCTATTTCTATCTTTATTTGTCTGTGAGTGGTAGGCCTTGAGTTAGGAATCTCTCTTAGGGAGAGGGCTTTCTGTCCTGGTAGGATAGCAGCTCCCATGTAAATTAAATGCTAATTTTTATCTGAAACACATTACTTTAGTGTTGAAAGACTTTATTTAATTTCTTCTGTTTATTATAATTATTGCAGGGTCTATTTTTTAAAACTTTTAGAGCAATTAAAGATCTTATTATTCACAGTAACTATTTTTAGCACTAAGTTTTATTGAACACAATATTTAGTTGGAGAGAAACAAGTGGTATGGTGGGTAGACGTTTTAAATTTTATTTATCAAATAACATGATACAAGACTTGGAAAGTACATTTGAGAAGAGCACATGATAAAGCATTGTGAGCACACAGACAAAAGAATGGTTAATTCTGATTGTGGATGAAGACAAAGGCATCATGGGAGGGGTAGCATTTAGGTGAGTCTTGAAGAATAATATCTTGATAGCATGAAAGAGAGAAAAGGTCAGTCCAGGTAGGACTTGCCTATGGGTAAGAGTAAAAGGTGTAAACTTGAGTAAAAAGGTGTTAAAGGAGTAGTAAATAGATGGATTTATTTAAATGGAGTTTCACAGGGATGACTTTTAAGGCCTGTGATAGACTGAATATCTGTGTCCCCCAAAATTTATATGGGCAAACCTAATCCCCAATGTGATAGTGTTTGGAAGTGGGCCTTTGGGAAGTAATTAGATCATAAGGGCAGAGCCCTCATGAATGGGATTAGTGTCCCTGTAAAAGAGGCTCCAAAGAGTTTCCTTCCCCCTTCCACCATGTGAAGACACAGCTAGGAGACACCATCTATGAACTAGGAAGTGGACCCTCAGCAGACACTGAATCTGCTGGCACCTTAATCTTGGACTTCCTAGCCTCTAGAACTGTGAAAAATAAATTTCATTTGTTTATAAGTCACCCAGTCTGTCGTATTCTGTTATAGCAGCTCGAATAGAATAAGACAGTGCCAGACCATAAATAGTTTTCTATGCTATTCTAAGGAATTCTAATTTCATTTTTTTTTAGGGAATAAGAAAGAATGAAATATTTTTGAAAATTGAAATGACAGAAAATCCATTTAAGAAAGTGAAGACTGGATTTGTAAATTCCTGGAACATGAGGGGAGAGTTGAGGGGCAGTGAGGGCAGAGAGGGAGCTATGAATGTGTTCACTGTAAGAGGTGTGGTCTAACCCAGGGCAGAGGATTGCACAGATATCAGAACAGCTAGGCATTATTGTCAACAAATATGGCTGAATGCAGGACTGCTTGAAAAATTAAATTGGGTATAGGAAATAAAAGATAAAAGTGGGAAAAATAGATTAGCTATTTTAGCTAGAATTATTGAGAAGATGGTCTTAAAATCGTTTCTCAAATTTAACCAAGGTTGTAATACATTATGCTATGGGACCTTAGAGGAAGTAGCAACTTGAGGAGGATTCAGTATGGGGGGCCCACATGGCCAAGCCAAGTGAAGGAGTTGGTACAGAGGCAGAATGAGAAGACAAGGGACAGGAATACAGGGTTTGTGGTCAGAAGTGGTCAATGACAGACTGGAGCCAGAGCTGTATTTCCATGCAAAGGAATATTGTTTTACTCCTTTAACAAATTATTATTATTAATATTTATTATTTTACTAGCTGAATTAAGCCTATTAATTTGCTAAATATTCTTTATACAGTGGCATAGCAAATGGGAGAAATTCCCCAAATAGCTGTGTTAGCACATAATAATCAACACTTCTACCTACTCTGCTATAACTCTAGTTGACAATAAAGTAATTGCTTTTTCTCCTTTTAAGGCATCACTGTACGTGGTTTCATTGCTGAATTATATGGTTATCTCTCAATCATTTATAAACATTATGAAGCTGTCTTATTTGACTAATAACACTTTTTACTACTTTAGTTTCCCTAAACCATTTTCTTCTATCTTCTTTCTAGAAGTAAATGTCATGACTCTGAAGATATATTTGCTAAATTACTGTAATGATGCTATTGTTATATTTCTAGTATTACTTATGCAAGAAATTAGCAAGAAATGCTTGACCAAACATATTACATAATGAACTCAGAAGGAAACAGGTGGGAAATTTTACTCAGAAGGGGCTCTTCCACATTGATTTTTTGGGTGTGCGAATGAACAGATATTTTTGTTGCTTCAGGTAAAAGCCCTTGAAGGGAAGTAGAGGGTTCACTATGAAGTTATTAAAATTATTTTATGCTAGCCTGCCTCTAGAATAAAACAAACCAAACTGATTTACATTCCATCAGTTCAGAACTATAATGTAGCCTTTTAAGAGTATTCTCTTCCCACAGTCATGTGTTTTTCAAGGAAAATAGAAAAATTATCCAAATTTTGGATTATACCCAACATGTTATTTTGGATTGAGGTGCATATAAAGTAAAAAGACAGAGCACATGAACCAGGGAATCCTATGGTTGAGGAGGCTGTAGTCTAGACATACCGTGGCTCCCCAGCAGGAGTCTTGTGAGTCCACGGAACCGGTGGAGGAAAGTCTCGATAGTTGTGTGTATATCCTCCTAAGGAAGAACATGAGGTTTTCACATGCCGGTTTACATCTGCAAATTAATCCTAGCACGAATTCTTTCAGCTTGAGAGCATTTTCACTAGCCAACATTATTAAACAATCTGTTTCTAAATCTAATCCTCAACCCAGGACTTACACATTTGAAAACACCGAGACATTTCTGCCACTCCAATTGCTTGATAATGCTACATACTATCTGCTTGTCAGTGTGACTGCTTCCTCATCCCTCCTGCTATATCACATAATCTCCTCTAATGGCCCAGACCTGCAAGATTATTTGATGATCTTCACCTATCCAGTCTCGCTCTTCACAGCTTTTGGTTCTGATAATTCTTTGTCATGGACTGACTCTTTATCTAATCTGTCCTTTTATCAGATGGCCAGGTATAGAAAGCCCATAAATTCTGTAAGAAGAACTCGTCCAGATACATTAGTTTTGTTTAGCACTTGTAGTATTATAAAACCAGCAATTATGAAATTATTTAACTTAGAGTTCCCAAAGGCAAATGATAGTATTTAACTGGATGCTGAGAGCATTCTAGCATGTGTCTTCTAATGACTAATACATTTTCTTGGAATGAGAGATTTAAAAGCATTGGTTGACTACATAGTCCTCACTTTTAGAGAATAAATTTTGTTGCATTCAAAGCTTCTAGTTGCTCTTATCTCTTATGAAAATTCAGTCTCACAGGAAACCAGCATGTATGCTTTTTTGATTATAGATAATATGGGAGGGGTAAATTCTAAACTACATACCACATATGATAAAATGTCTTTCTCCTGATTTTAATTTTGCTGCATAGTGAGTCACACATACACAGATGGAGAGATATCTTGATAATCTATTTTAATGACACACATGAATACTTTTAAAGTAGATTGGTTTAATTTTTTTCCTTTAATTCTTATATGAGAGATGTTCTGTGGCTTTTCTGAATGAACACCCAGGCTTTACAGACCTCCAATAAGAGATTTAATATTAATTCATCTTTTATTTGGCAATATCTCCTTAGTGACCTGTTTTCTTCTATTGACTTTGGCCCATTCACTGAAAATGATTTATACTAGTTTACATAGAAACAGTTTCAGGGTATGTAAACAAGTGCTTATTCTCTGACAATATGTGCAAATGATCTATCAAAATGGCATTATTATCTAGAGTCAAAATGATGGCTTTATGAATTTTTAAGACTTTTAAAAACATTGTCATTACCCCATGTTTATTATCTCTCACTTTGTTCCATCAATTTCCTCATAGCAATTAGCAATAAAATCTGATAATAGAAAGACAGAGAAGTTATGTTCTTAGACTACAGTGAGGAAAAGCAGGCTTGGAAGACAGTATCCTTCTTCTCAGCCAGTCTGTGAATGGGACAAAGAAGAGCTCTGACAGTGGATTTTGTATGAGTAGTTTTAAAGGTAAAAGAAAGCAGGTTGGGTTCATGAGCCTGCTGAGTGGGTAGGGAGATAAGCAAGTATGTATGAATACTAGAGGCTCTGAGTTGTTCTCAGCCTGGATGTTTCATTTTTCTGTGCATCAGAGAGACCTACAGTCAGCAAACAGACTATTATCATCTATAAACAGAACAGAGCAAAACAAGAATCTCCATGCTAGTGGGAACTAAATATCTACCCAGACAGGTAGAGACGTCCATCTGCAGGTGACAGGTTTCAGCAGACTCTAGGGAAGAATTTGGACAGAAAAGTCTGAGAAAGGCAAGACTGCTACAAATAAGTCAAAGTCCTCTTAGAATACAAGGAAGGTCACTATTACAGGTTCAGAGGCACAGGGGATAAAATGGGGTTTAAATCTCTAGATTTGGCTTATGACGGTTCACTTCTCATAGACAGGGAGAAGGTGCAGTTAATCTGTGAGGGTTACCAGAGCAGAACGAAAGTAGTTCTAGGTGGAATAGACACTGAATTCTAGATCTTTTCACATTCTCACACAAAGTGATGTTAAATATTTCTTAGTAGGAAAATCTTAAAAGTTTACCTAGGAGCTAATAATAAATTTAAACTTTCAATTATGGAAGCATAATTTATCTTGATGACCATATGAGTCATTTCTTCAGACTTAATAGATGCTGGTCTTTCTCATCACATTTATAAACCTGGAATTTCTCATGCAATTTTTCCACTATGAAGTGTCCTGTCCATGCTCGCACCCTCTACCTCTATCAGGCTGAGTGAGAGGCCCTCTTCTGTTTTTCTCTTCTCTGCTTTCATGACATCTCCTGCTTTAAAGAACTTTTTAATGGTATTTGACCACTTTTTAAAGTGTACTCTCTGAAGCTATCATATTAATAACTGTTATGCAAGGAAAAATTTTCATCAAATAAGGCTAAGGATTTTTAGGCATATTTAATGTTTCCTTGCTGCATGTTTTTTCAGAGACTTTGATTGGCTATTGCCATTGTGAATCACTAAGGTAGAATATTGACCATTTCCATTTCTCATTCTTTGGCCACAAGCCATCGTTTTGGGAGTAGTATCTGAGAGGCTGGTGTTCTCTACAACACATGTTAGAAATATTGTAAGAATTGATCATTTTTGTTTTCCTTACTAGTTTATGTAAGTTATTATATTTTGTGGATTGGGATTATGTCCTGTTCATTTTTGTTTTCCCAAAACTGAGTATAAGTACCAAATTAGAGAAAGAGAGTATTTGTTGATTGAATTATTGAAGAATAAGTTATTTAATGTGAAAAATGCTACATGAGAGAACATTTGGGGACCACAAATATTGACACTCTAATTTGAAAGATACATATTTATTTTTATATATGGTATAGTTACCTTCACTTTTCTTTCTTTTATTTATGGACTCAATAAACATTCATTAAGCCCTTCATTTGTTCCGTGTACCTTGATCAGCTCTGACCTTTAAAGCTGAGTAAGATGTAACATCTGTCTTTGAGGAATGGCTGTAAGGGAGAGTTTATTACATTTTCAAAGGGATAATATTTTTGCCAAAAATTACTAACTCCTTATTTGTTTAGACATCTTAATTTTTTTTCAGTTTGCAAAACTGCGTCTTTCAATCCCATATATTTCATAAGGAGTAAGAAAGCTTTAAGTATATCAGTTCTCCTGTTGAACATTGCTATACCACTTTATCTTCCTGAAAAGTCAATTAAGAACAAGGTAAAAATTTGTCTGCATTTATTGATCTGGTATGTACTGCTGATTCCACAAAAAAAAAAAAGTGTCTATGCTCTAAACTCTCTAAACTCTGTGATTTTGTTATAGAATGAATTATAAATTTATTTCAACTCATATCCTCAATTATTGATAGACTCTGTGTGGGTGGGAATAGCCTTCAATTTTAAGCATAGTAAAAGATGACTTTGTCCCAGTTTGTCATGTTTTAAATATATGTCTAAATAATTTGTTTGCATTTTATATAATTTGGACCCATGCTCTTCTGCCAGTGCAAACTGGAAGAAAATAAGTTTGCTTTGTAATGATATTATTGATGTGTTTATTCAATAAGTATTTATTGATGGATTCATATTATCAGATATTGCAGAAAAATTCCAAGTTAAAAAAGATATAACTTCCAAGGACATCACATTCTGTTGGGAGATACCACCAGTAAAATAAAATAGCAATACTTGATAATGCAAAGCAATTAAAAAGGTATGGGCTGAGTGTGTTGGAAGTACAAAGGAGGAATGATGAGAACTTTCTAAGGAAGAGGAGAGACTTCATGGAGTAGTTAACAATTAGTTTTTAAATTAAAATAGAAATTTTCCTGAAAAAGAAAGCATGGAAGAACATTTCAAATAGAGGGACTAGCATGTGAACAGAGCCTGAGTTGCATGACAGGGAAAGCTGTACTATGAGACTGAACAGACATATTATAAACTGATTGTGAAAACGCTTATGTAGCATGATAACACATTTTGGACCAAGTCAAAATAAAAACTTTGGACAAGAAGTGAAAGAAGGATGATATGCAGGAAATTGGCAAGATCATATTTATATCTAGAAAGATCTGATGGGTGGTAAGTAACAAAACTGTTACTATAGTAAGAGATGGCAGACATCTGTGTCAAGGCAATGAAAATGAAAAAAGGGAGATTGGAAATTATTAAGATAGGACTTGATGGCTGATTGGGTATGATTATTGTGGAAGAGATAAGAATAAAAATAATTAAGCATTTCTACTTTGGGCAAGGGTGATAATATTAACTCACATTATGAATGAAGATATGAGAAGGAGGAATAGAGGTTTTTTTTCTTTGTGTTTTCATTAGTTGGTGTTGGAGGTGGTGGAATGAATACATTTGGTGTTGGCCAATTAAAGTGTTTAAGATAACCCAGAATGTTCATGTATGTGAAAAAGATCAAAGCAACCGAGGGTAGAAAACTGATGGACAAAATTTAAGATGTGTGCAGAGGGGTAGGAATTAATGAAAGAGACAAACCATGGATATTTGGAGAAGTAGGAAAAAGAAGATGGAATAGTTTTCTAGAAGCCAAAAAAGGTGAAAGTTTCAAAGGTAAAGGAAGATAGTAGTAGCAGAGGTTGAATAGAATGGAGTCTGAAAATAGGCCACTGTAGTTTTTAATGAAGAGATCATTGGGGATATTTGTGGGGCATTTTGTTGAACTAGAGGGTACGAAAGATGACATGGGCTGGGGAATGAATGGAATTGAGAAAGTAGATGAAGTGAAGTACCCTACTCCCTCAAGAGGAGGAGTTTTGGTGAATGAAAAGAGAAAGACAAGGAAGTAAGTTAAGGTAGATATTGAGGCAAGGGGAGAGTTTTATTTTTTTCTCATATGGAAGAAAATTGAGTTTGTTTTTAGGCAAAGAAAAAGAACCAGGAGAGTATTTGGAAGCAAATCAATCTGTTTGCTTATCATAGTTAGAAAGAAGAGCTCAACATCTCCTAAAAATTGCTTTTCACAGCTATCTTCCAGTATTAAAATGGAAAATAATACATAAACCTATTCATCAGGTCAATATTTTCAGCAGTGTGGATATATATTCTGCTGTGCTCAGATTTAGAACACTAAACAACTGTTTAGTGTTCATGAGAGACTCTCCATGAGTCTCTCATGAAGAAAATAGAAATCTATTTATTGGTCTGGACTACAAGGTAAGGACTGGAGGAGCTTGCAAACTGAGGTGTGACTAAGCCTATGCTGGGGAGAGAAATAAACAGTGTGGGGTGAGGAATGATGCAGAGACTAGAACTCAAGCAGAACTGAAAACAATAAACTAGTTTTCTTACATAAATATTTTATAACAGAATACCAACTCTTTTATCTGATTGAGATCTAAATCATACAAATATCTTTTAATCAATAACACAGAATATCTGCCCTTTGAATAGATAGTTGAATCTTCAATCATCTGCTACTCAGCTCTTGTTAAAAGTGGGTTTGGAATAATAGATATTTGAGAGATAGCATTTAAATAGCATTCTCAATTGATGGTGATTTTATCTCTGTGGGGGAATTCTGGAGACAGTTTTGGTTGTCACAACTTGAATAGGAAACTGCTACTGGTGTCTAATTGGTAGAGGCTAGAGATGTTGCTAAATACGCATAGGACAGCCCCTCCACCCCTCCCTCAACAAAGAATTATTAGGTCCAAAATGTCAATAGTGCTGAGATTGATCATAGCTACCATCATTCTAGGTTCTCTAGGTTTTATCCTTGGATCAAAAAAGATCATGATAAGTACTTATTATAAGTTAGCTTGGCCATTAATAAGTTTTTTTTTAATTAGTAGACTTTATTTTTTTGAGATGTTCTAGATTTATGAAAAAATTGAGTGAAAAGTGTAATAAATTCCCACATACCTCCTCACTGCTGCCCTCCCTTCTTTTTCCCTTATTATTAACATCTTACATTTAGTGTGATTCATCTTTTACAATTGATGAAACAATATTGATTTACTATTATTATAATAACTAAAGTCCATAATTTACGTTAGAGTTCACTCTTTGTATTGTCCATTCTATGGGCCTTGACAAATGTATAATGATATGTATCAACCATTACAGTATCATACAGAATAGTTCCACTGGCCTAAAATTCCCCCATTCTCCACCTATTCATTCCTCCTTCCTTCCCTGTGAACCCCTAATCCTTTTATTGCCTCCATAGTTTTGCCTCTTCCAGAATGTCATGTAGTTAGAATCATATACTACGTATTCCTTTTGGATGGGCTTCTCTCATTTTGCCCAAGCATTTAAGGTTCTTCAATGTCTTTCTGTGGCTTCATACCTCATTTATTTTTATTGCTGAATAATATTCCATTATATGGATGTACTAAAGTTTGTTTATTCATTCACATAGAGGTCTTGAAGGACATCTTGGTTACTTCTGTCTTGGCAATTATGAATAAAGCTGTTATAAACATTTGTGTGCATGTTTTTATGTGGAAGTTCTAACCTCATTTGGGTGAATACCAAGGAGCATGATTACTAGATAATATAATAAGAGTATGTTTTGATTTGTAAGAAACTGTCAAACTGTTTTCCAAAGCGGCTGTTCCACTTTGCATTCCTGCCAGCAATGAATGAAAGTTCTAGTTGCTCCACACCTTCATCAGCATTTGATCATGTCAGTGTTTTGAATTTTAGCCATGCTAATAGATAATGTAGTGGTATCTTATTGTTTTAATTTGCATTTTCATAATGACATATAATGTTGAGCATCTTTTCATATGCTTATTTGTAACCTATATACCTTCTTTGGTGAGGTGTCTATTCAGGTCTTTTGCCCATTTGAAAAATTGAGTTGTTCATTTTCTTGCTATTTAGTTTTAAGAGTTTTTTGTATATTTTAGATACTATCTTGCTAGATACCATTCCTTTATTATATATGTGTTTTGAAAATATTTTCTCTCAATGTGTGGTTTGTTTGTTATTCTCTTAACAGTGTCTTTGACAGAGCAGGGGTTTTTAATTTTAATGAAGTGGTTGTCAAATCTGAGGTTATTAATATAATGGATTTTATTGTCTTACTAATATGATACATGAAATGAACATTTGGACTATGTTTCTACAACTTCTGCAAACAAGTTGTTGAAAATATTGTCATAATATTTTATTCAGTTTTAAAAATAATAGATCACCTTATAGATTCATCATATAATTTAATTCTGAGGAAAAGTTGTTTCTCAGATGTCCTTTTAGATCTTCCTTTATTAATTAATGTGATTTAGGTTATCCATTACTGAGAAGTTCTAAACCTATGATTTTTTTCTTTGACTTCCAGAGAGCTAAATTTATTCCTCGGTGGCAATAATTATCTTGTTCTATTTCCATACAACCCTTTCTTCCTTTCTCTATATGGACTTCTGGCTTTTTTCCCATCATTTTAATGTAGTCATTCTGCAAGAAATTTATTTAAGTTGTTTTACTCATTTTTGGAAGCATGGGAGCATAATATTACTTGTACATAAATATAATGCTATCAATAGCATAGTATCCCAAAATATGAAACTTAATATTTTCCTCTAACTATAGGGTGCCTTGCAAATGACTCCATAAGTCTGTCTGATTGCTTTAACCAGAGTTCCCAATTTTAAGTCATAAAAAACATGGTAAAATAATAAATTTTAAAATATTTAAGCTCTATTTTAATAAATAGCTTATTGCAACTTCCTGACTAGAGGCCCAGGTCATATTTGCTCATTGGAATATGTGATAGATGGGTGCTATTGTGATGGATCTGAAGCTGTGCAAATCCTACCCTGTAAAGAGATTTGGGATTCCTTTGAAAAGAGCTCACTAGAAGAAACAATTTACAGTATTTATCTGTTGTATATTCTATATATAGAAAGTTTTCTCTGAGATCTTCAAAATAGATGTGGGTTTGGTTAATGTTTAGGCATACACACACACACACATACACATTTGTTTTTCTTGTTCTGACAGTTCTAAATGGGGAAGATAATGTCAGACAGAAAGTTAAAGAGGGAATTTTAATTAATATCCTATATTCTACAATAGGGCTAAGTAAGGGTGCTAGCATATAGGAGGGCTATATATCATAGCTTTAGGACATTGTTAAAAGCTTGACATGCATCTGTGAAAAGATTAATCCCTGTAAAGGATTAACAATCTACTGAGGAGATGGATAATTAAAATAAAATGTGGAAATTACTATTATGTAAGCAAAAAGAAGAAATGCTGAAAATCATAAAATAAGACAGTACATGTAATTTCACAACAATGCACTGAAAAGGCAGGTTAAGGGCTTTAGGTTAAAGGCAAGAAAAAATTTCCTGACAGTGAAAGCTATTAACATTTTATGGGCATGGAGGGAATTTGTCAAAGCATTCCTGGCTGAAAAGTCTTCTAAAACCAGGTAGATCGTCACATGTCTGGGAGGGTAAGTGTGGACCTGCCTGCTAGCTGAGGGATGGATTGCATAACCTCTTAAGAGCCCTGCAGGGCCAGGAGTCTCTGATTCTATTAGAGAATTTAAAAGTGGAAGATTCATCTTGTGTATTAGAAGTTACATTAAAAATGTTAAATCTGCCACAAAGCGATAATCAGTGAAATATTTCATGCTCTGCGAGGCAAGAGCAACCTTGAGGCTCTCTGTGAACCTGAAGCTGTGGAATGATCGCATATTCGAGAGTCTGATGCACAGCTCTGGGGTCGCTCATACTAGTTAAGGAGATAATAGTTTCTGCCTTGGAAGCTGAAAATTTGACATTCAAATGGCAATTTGCTATTTGTGCTGTGCTGGGTCATTCATCAACATCAATGGCATTGATATTTCTGCTTATATGCTTGTGTGATGTAGCATCACTGTGCCTTCCATGATAATTTTTTGTTTGTATCATAGTTAATGAGTTTCACACTGTATTTTTGATCTGGAGGCTAATTTGGGGAGGTGTTGTACACGGGGCTCTGCACTTGTTCAGGTGTTTCTGTACTAGACAGTATGACCACTGAAATAGCAAAAAAATGTTGAAGTACTTTCATATTATGTTACCGCATGATAGGATATAGGCAGCAACAAATAAGCAGGGTTCTTCAACAGGGAGCAAGGCAGGAACTTAGCCAATCAGGAAAGGCCTGTCAGGAACTCCATTCAAAGAGCCAGAAGTTATATCCTGAAGAACAAGCAGGGTTGGCATGTGGTAGCCACTGCAGGCTCGTGTAGGGAGGTTTGTTCTGGGGACTTCAGTTGAGGTAGGAGAGGTAGCAGGCAGTTGGCAGAGCAGTAGTCTGCAGGAGTGCAGATGCAGGAAGGCAGCTGCCAGGAGGCAAGTCACAGAGCAGTGAGCTCTGAGTCAGGAGCAGCGGCCACCTGATCACTGCTGGGCTCGGATAGCCCAGAGTTTAAACTGTTAGTAATAGGCAGATGGAGACCAGAGCCTACAGGTGATCAAGAAAGGAGAATATATGTTCTCAGGGACAGGGTGTAGCATGGGGAATAACAGTGACCCATGGAATCGGCAAACCTGGGTAAAACCCAGTTTTCTGGGTATGTGGCCTCAGCCAAATAAAATCACCTCTTAGACCTTCAGTTTCCATATCTGCAAAGTAGGGAAAATGCACCTCACTTCATTTGGTTGCTGTGATATAAGTACAGTGCATAGCAAATATAGTGTCATCATAAGTGTTAAATAAATGGTAACTATGTACACACACATATACACACATTTAATAGCATAGTACAGTAATAAAAGCCCAAGATGTGAGGTTGAGACCCATATGTAGCATATCTTGTCCTTGTAAGTTACTTTAGAATCTAAATTTCAGCTCCTTTGTAAGTTAGGATAAGATAATAGTTTTAACCTGCAGTGTTGGCATAAGGATTAGGGCAATATAAATAAAGGCACTGGTGTGGTGCCTGACAGATAGTGGGTGCTCAGTAAAAGATGCCGTTGCTTCTGGTGTTTATTGTTAAGTGACCTTGGGATGAACTGTGTAGACTGTCCATTGGAAGAGCGGAGTCATTGACTGAGTGCCAGAGTTATCACTTCTGATTACGCTGTGTTGTAGCAAATCAATCCTAAACCGCAGGCTTGATGAGTCTGGTAGGAAAGATTCTGTCCTGTGAGACCACAGACCTGCATTTGTGTTATCACCACTTAGAAAAAGCAGAGGATGTGTACACTGAAGCCCCTCACAGTGTGCAGCTGGGGCAGGTCACACTGATCTTTTCAGGATTTTTCTAAGAGTTTTTATTAAAATAATTTTTTAGTGACAAAAAATAAGTATCGCATGCTTGGGAAACAGATAAAAGTACAGGGAAGTAATATCTACTCTCTAGTCATCCCCCATCAACCAAAAATTATCACTCACCATTTTGATGCATATATCCTCACTATTTTTTCTGATCATATGTATCATAATATTTCAGAAAGATCCATATTAGACATACCTTTCCAACTTCTAATAGACCATTCATATTTTTCCATGTTAATAATCTTTTATAATTTTTAATAATTATACAATATTCCATTGTATGCTTATAATAGCACTTATTTACTACATCATTGGGATATTGGTATTTTCTAATTGTTCACAATTTTTGCTTGTATATCTATTTTTTTTTTTTTTTACAAATTGCTTGTTAATACTGCAGGATACAGAGTTATTTCTGAAGTAACATTGTGTTGAATCACGTGCAGATTACCACTAATAAAATAATTTCTTTATTCACACACACACACACATACACTCTGAGGAAAATTACACAGCATAAAGGAAACAAGTTTGGAAAGACTCTGTAAGCAGAATGCTGTTTGCTTGATGGTTCCTGAGTTCCAAGCTGGGTGAGTGAGGCTCTCTTGGACCACCTTGCACTGCAGAAACCAAAACACATCACAATATCACAATTTGATGAATACGGCACATTTAAACCCTAAAAATGTAGATTCATTCCAGCACAGTTTTTCGTTATTGCTCTCCAATTGGAATAGACTGAATGTCAGACTTTGCCCATTGAAACATGACAAACTTAAGTAATTAGGACAGGGCATCCTCCGACTTACTCACGGTTGCCTTTGGCCAAAGAATCAAATGTTTCCCTTATGACAACAGGATCCCCAGAATCTCTGCTCTGCAGAACCCTTCTCTATTAGTTTCTGACTGCTGCTGTCACAAATCACCACAAATTTAGCGCCTAAGAACAAGCCAAATTTATTATCTCATAGTTTTGGAGGTCGAAGACTAAGATATGTCTCACTGGGCTAAAGTCAAGGTGTCAGCCTGGCTGGTTCCCTCTGGAGGCTCTGGGGAGATTTCACTGTGTGCCTTTGCCAGCTTCTAGAGGTGGCCTGTATTCTTGGTCATAGCCCTTTCCTCATCTTCAAAGCCAGCAGCATGGCATTGTCACATCTCCTTTCTCAGTCTGATGCTCCTCTTTCCTTTTTATAAGGACCCTTGCAATGATTACAGTGTATACACCTGGGTCACATCTACCCAGTTCTTAACATAGTCACAGGTTTTCAGGATTTGGACCTGGATATCTCTGAGGGGCCAGTACTCTGCCTACCACACCTTCCCTCCCTGGTACCCGTTTTGTGCTCACATGTGCAGATGGGCATTTAAATTTTTCCTGCAGGATGAGAACATCTTAGATTAAAAAGCAAATAGTAAGTAAGTCATAAAAGCACAGTTTAAACTTAGAATCATTTTACCCTCTACTTCTTAGGTAAAACAGAACATGTTCTCATAGCACTTCTATCCACCTGGAAGGAAGGTACTGCCTGTCCGAGTCTGAAGTGTACTCGTTGACTGTAGGCCCAAGTGATTATATTAATATTTTTGCCTGAAAATGAACCCAACTCAGTAGCTTCATTGTCATCTAAATACAGCAACTCCCAGTCTTGAGGCTTGTCCCTACTCCTGCATTTATGGACAACCTGCATTAAAATTTCAACATCTGTGTTCTAAACTGCTGTTCTTTTAAATCTCTGTTAACATTTTGTGATACATCAACTATGTTAATTAACTGGTTTCTTCTTCTTTTTAAATCTGAAATTATCTCTAAAATCTCCTAGCTTACCCCAAATGACCATTGCTTTTCTACGTTGCTGAGGAATTTGCTAGTCTGAGGTTTATTCACAGGTGTAGACATGGTTTTTAGTGAGAGCATTTCCATGAAGTCTGTTACAAAGTGGCTGCTCCTGACTGAGCCCCTGCTCCATGCCAGGCAGTTTGCATGGCTGCTCTGTGATGGAATTCTTGCAATCTCACTGCAAGAGTGATATCATTAGACTCATTCTGCAGATGAGTAAACTGAGGTTCAGAAAGATTAAAACAAGCTTATCGGAGGTCATGCAGACTGTGTCAGGAGTAGGCTCATTGTAATTCTAAACACCATGCATTTTCACTACACCACAGCTCTTCCTCAGTCCACACAGATGTTTGTGCCCTCCAAACCCTCATTTTATTCCTAGGCTCTACTGCACTTTGGCCCTTTGATCTCAGGTCAGCATGTTATCTGTTCACTTTTCCTTCCATGTTGCACTGTAAGTCTGTGATGGTCAGGAACCATGTTTCTTTTGCACAGACTGTCCTGGACACTGTGCTGGAAAGATTACATACTCCATAAACACTTAGTGATTATTAAAACTGCAACTTCTGATAGAACTCCAACACTCTCTGAACTAGGCATTTTCTTGCCCTTGGGTACACTATGGAGATATTTCAACACACTTCCAGGACACGTTATGCCAGCCCACCCTTCCCTTTATGCACTGGCTCTGCAGCCAAACCACACGGAGTAAAACACATCTTACTCAGCCTTCACTTGGCTGTTGTGAGAGAACAGGTGTAGAAAGGCATTGTAAGCTGTCGAGCACTCTGTAAATGCTAGTGCTGATGAAAATAACAATTTATTATTACTAAGGCAGATTTGGGAGAATTCATTTTCCTGATAAACTCAACAACACAGAAGTGCAAAAGGACTGCATTCAAGAGAAGAGAATTCTGGATCAGTCTCTCGCTTCTCGTGGGATTTAAGGTAAGACATTTAGTCTTCCTGATTTCAGAGTGTTCGTTTATAAAATGGATATTCCCTCCTCAGTTGTCCCACAGGAGGTTAAAATAAGAATACATATGCATGTTGGTAGAAAAGTATTATAAATTTCAAAGTAGTATTGTTGTTATTATTAAAGTGTTACTCCAAACTGATATAGTATCAGGAAAACGTTAAACTTGATCTTACTTCTGGGAATAGTACTATTAAATCTTCCCTGAATTCATAGTGAGTAGTTCAGTGAAGCTGATGGATAAGATGTAAAAGGATTGAACTGGACCCTCAGCCCCAGACCTCCATCAACTCCGTGAGGGTGTCTGCTCCACAAATAGAGCTGTCACTAGCAGGGTCCCGCCATTAAATCTTTACAACCTGCAAATTTATAGCTCTGCCAGTGAGGCTGAGGCTTATCCACATACACAAATTGAATATGGAAGGAAAATAATTGGTGCTGTTGTCAGTAGTTGGTAGAAAATTTGAACTTGGTGAACAACTCTTTCTTACGGTGACTAGCAAAGGCTTGAAGGCTTGCTTATATCTGCCAGTTTACTGCCAAATTGAAAACTCTAGCATAAAACATCTTATATAGATGTGCAGTGGTCATTTTAGAGCTTGAGTCTGGGTTGGCTTTAAAAGCTATCTGATTCTACATCAGATTTTATAGTTCTTTTTGCAATTCTGAGCTTAGTGTTTGAGAAACCTAGTAAATAAATACCAATGTGTGCTTCCTGGTTTCTTCCATGACTTACATCGTTGCTATGCTCACACACATATGCCAATTGAACAGTTTTAGTAAAAACAAACAAGTAAACAAACATTCTTGAGTTGTCAGCTTGTCAAGAAGAATTTAAAAATCTTTTGGGTCCTGGTTATAGGTGCATTGTACACTTGAATATTGTTTCTATTCTAGGCAAGCTCCCAGAGGTCTCAGAAAACGAGTAATCGGTAGAGACTTTTGAGACGTTTTCTTTAATTTTCAATTTGCTTAAGTTTATTGGTGATAGCAGGCTAGATCAATTGGGTATGTGAGATGTCTTTTGTTAGGAAAAAGTATCAGTGAGGGTTTGATCAAAGAAGCAGAATCTTTATGAGTGATATATAAAAAGGAGTTTATCATAGGGTTTAGAAATTAGGCAAGTGTGTGAGCCAGTGAAGAATGCCGTGGAAGGAATGCTATTGTCTCTGCATCTGGTATGGCCCAGAGTAGCTGTGGGTCTGCAGGGCTGGTGGTCAGATGGAAAAGCAGAATATGAGGTGGAGGAGGGCAAGAACATTCTGGAAGCCCATGAGGAGAGCAAAGGACAAACTTGAACCTCAGTGATGCAATTGACAAGTAGGAAAAGCTGGCACCCTTCACCAGATACACAGAACTGAGAGAAGTTGGCAAGGAGATCGGGCGGGAGCTGTAGGAGCTGCCCCGTTCTGTTAAGGTGAGGCATCAGGTCACGACAAGGTGAGGGTGCTGCACTGGCGCCTCCCACCCTCCACTGCTTCACTTCTGTCTTTGCAATCTTACATTTCTCCTGTGATCAACCTGAACTCAGAACCACGCAAGGAATGGAATTCCAGGAAATATAGCTCTAACGTATATAATATGATACAGTTAAAGACACTACAGGAAATTTCTAGGACATTGTAGACTAATGATTGAGATCATCAAATAGTCAGAGTAGGTTATATGCTCGACACTGTATTAGGCCCGTCAGAAATAACAGTGGACAAACAGACAAGTTCCCTGCCTTACGGAGCTGACAATCTTGAGGAGATTCATAACAAAAACATGAAATAGTTACAATTTTGAAGTGCACCAAAAGAACTAAAAGGGTGATGTGGTTGAGACTAATACAGGGATGATTATTCTGGAGAATGGGTTTGGAGGAGGCAAGAGTCAAAATATGGTGAACAGAAAGGAGACTCTTTCTGGGGACTGTGTCAGAAAAAATGGTAACTTGAATTAAATTAGCATCACTGATAATAGGAAAAAGTGGAAAGTGGAAAACTCTGTGCTGTGTTTCAGACTAAGAAATAACAATATTTGTTGTTAGATTGGGTGTGGACAATGAGAGGAAAGACAATTTGAGGACTATCCCCAGGTCTTTGGCCTGAGGTTATTATGTGGGAAATTCAGAGGACAATTATTTCAGGGAGGTGGAATCAAGCCCTAAGTTTTGAACACAGTAGTTTAAAGACATTCAAGTGGAAATGTGATTTGTGGTTGTACATAAATTCCAGAACTCAGAGGAGAAATTAGAGAAAAATGTGGTAGAGATGTAAATTTGGGAGTTACACTTATAGAGATGAAATTTAAGACCATAGTAGTAAATGAGATTATTTTTTAGGAAGGGAAATATAGAGACAGAGGATATATAGAGCTCCAAGTAACTCTACAATTTAGAGAACAGGTAAACAAGGAGGATCCAGTATTTTTAAAAAGAGAGAAAATCAATGAGGCATAAAGAAAATAAGTAGAGTGCGGTATTATAAAAGCAAAAAAAAAAAAAAAGAATTTGTTTCAGTGAAGAGAGTGTGTCAGTTACTGTTGAGGGTGAGTTAGACCAGAGGTAAGTTTTAGAACATTTAATTTCAAGAACCTTTTACACTCCTAGAAATTATGGAGAATACCAAAAAGCTTTTGTTTATGTGGATTGTATCTGTCAACATTTACTATATGAGAAATTAAAACTAGGAACAATTTAAAAGGTGTATTTATTAATTTAAAAATATCAAAAATTTAATATTGATATAAAAATATACTTTTATAAAAATAACTATTTTCCAACACAAAAGCTATTTAAGAACAGTGACATTGTTGTATATTTTTGCAAATCTCTTTAATGCCTGGACTAATAGAAGACAGCTGAATTCTCATGTGTATTTCTACATTCAATCTGTTGTGCTTCATTGTTTTGGTTGAAGCATATGAAGAAAATCTGGCCTCAAAATAAATGTGGTTGGAAAAGGGAGTATTATTTTAGTAGCCTTATATTTGTGCATATTCTTTCATATTACACCAAAACTTGGGAAGTGGCAATTTCCACAATTGTAATGTGGAATATGAAATCATACTAATAAACTTTTAATATTCTGTGTTAAAAAATCTATTTGTATATTTTACACTTTGAATGGATATTTTCTCCATGCATAATTTTGTAACATCATGTATTAGTCACTTGGAAAATATTAGTTTATTGAGTTACATGCATTGATTGAACATTGTCACATTCCATTATACAATTTTAAAAACGCATATCATTAATATCATCTATGACTTCATTATAAAAAGAGACTTTATCTCAAAGATCCCACAGAAAGGTTTTGAGTACTCCTAGACCACATCTTGAGACTGGCTTGTTGGTAATAGAAAAGTATTATAGGATTCGGCAACATGGTGGTCATTTGGTGACTGTGGTAAGTGTAGCATCATGGAATAATGGAGATGAAACAGAGACTGAAATGAGTTAAATAAGGTTAGGAAGTATAGAATACCCTATAGAATAAGGGTATTCTACAGAGATATTTATTTGTTAAAAGAAGCAAAAACATTGGGATGGTAGCTCAGAAAGATGTGTGGCTAAAGGAAGTTATCACTTTGCTTTGTCTTGTTTTTAAAATACAACCACATATTTGTTGATGGAAATATTTGAGAAGACTAAATGAGATGGCTGCTGGAAAAGAGGAGATAATTGCAGGGACAAAATCCTTGTGAAGACACGAGGGAATTATATTTGATAACATGGATTTACCTTCAATAAAAGGACCTAAAAAGAAGAGAGTGGGTTCAGATGCAGGTAGATTTGTGGCTGTGGTTTTAGATGACTTTTATTTTCTCAGTGAAGTATGAAGTGAAATTACTTGCTGAAATTTGGGCTAAGAGGAAGGGGCTTTGGAAATTTAAGAAAAGATAAAGGTATGAAATATTTAGGAGAAGGAGGATATGAGTTTATGAGAGAAACAATAAGATTGCCTGGTGATCTGGACAGGGGAGGCTTATAACCATAAGTTTAAAGTGAAATTAAGCTGCTTGCTTGTGTGATTTTTACCTAGTAGTATTCAGATATTTGGGTGCAGGCATGGAGAATGCAGATAGTGGGGTTTATACAGGATTGGGGTTTTTGAGGATGGTAGAAGAATAGGGGGAGGCAAATAACTTGAGGATATTTGCAAAGGGTTAATTATGCTGATGTGGCATTTGATCTCAACTGACCAATGAGGGAATTGAAGCTAGAAGAAGGTTGATGGAAAGTGATAAAGGTTGGAAGTCAATGGATTGGAGGAGGGCACTGGAAAAAGAAGACAAGGAGAAACAGCAATGGTGAAAGGCTAGGTTGTCTTAAATTTAAATTTAATTGGTGTTGCAGTTACTAATGATGATGAATTCTATGGTATGACCATGAGCATAATTGATAAATGGAAAAGAGGAGAGGGTTGAGGAGCAGTCTATTTTATGTTATCTATGTAGCTCAATGATGATGATGATGATATTGGATGAGAAAGAAGACTGTGTGTCATGAATCGAAATAGGATGATGGGTTAAGCAAGAGTGTGGTGGGACACCTGTCAAGGAAGGAATAAGAGATTCAGAAACTGATGTATAAAGCCAGGAAACTCAGCAGGTCAAGAACCAGGAGGGGGCTGACTAAAGCTTGGAATTGGGAGCTTCTTTAGCTGTAAGTGAAAGTGAATCTATTGAGAACATCTGGGCACAGGTGACTCAATTACATCAGAGCTCATTGGAGCCAAGAAAAATGGTTTCATTGTAATGGCATCACCCCAATCTTCTATGTAAAAAGTATCCCTATAAATGAATCAACTGAATTTGTCCCATCAGTTGAAACTTATCAACTAAAATTGCTTGTCTTCCCTAACTATCTAAAGCTTGATACCTTAAATTAAAAACAAGAACAAGTTCAACTGGCAAGTCATTTCATAACTTTTTTCTCTAATTTTCAAATATTTAAATAAAAGATTTAGAATATATGATTTTGGAAGTTTAAGTCAATTATTAAGTTCTTTGAATTTCAGGAAAAATCACTGGATAAAGATAGAGTGGAATGTCAAATTTAAAAAATAGCTCAAAAACACTTTCTCTACTTACTTATCACATTGTAAAGATGCTTAGAAATTAATAATATCCATCATTAGCAAATGTACAATGAAACTTTTGAATGTGTCACTGAGAATGGTTCAGTGTTTATGAAAATGTGTTAATAGTTATTAAAAACCTTAAAATTATTCATAATCTTTGTTCTGGAAATTTATACTAAGGAAATAATTTTAAATATGGAAAAAGTATTATTTGGAAGTGTGCTAGTATATAAAGTTTACTATTTTGAAAAATTAGAAACACACTCAATGTTTGTTTCTGATGGAAACTATAATAAAAAGAGAGCAATGTTTATGAAAAATATTGTTTATTATAGTATTTCTTGTGAAAAGCAGAACATTAAATACTTGAGATATTAAATTAAAGAGGCAAGATGAAAAATTATTAATATTATTTTAACCACATAAAAAAGAATAGAAACCTATGCACAGAAAATAAAAGACCAAAAGAAAAAACTCAGACTATTGAGAATGATTATTTGTTATAGGAAGCTGCAGATTATCTTTCTACTTTTCTGCATTTATGTTTTTTTAAATGAGATAATTATTGTAAAACCAAATATTAAATGGCATTTGAAACAAAAGAAAAATTGTATGTCTATTCCTCAGCCAGAGGCAGAAGATCTTCTTAGGTGGATAAAGGCCTTCATTCTTTGCCTGGGATTTAAGGTGATTTGCCTGAGTTGACAGGTAGCAATTACATATTATTTTTCTTTTTGAGTCCCCCCATCAAAAACAATTCATTGCAAACTCAATACCTCCTATGTAACTGAGCAAGTATAATTAATAAAAAGCAAGGGACTTGGGAAATTGGAGTGTGTGCTCCATCTAAAGTCCTTCAAATAGAATATTTTTCCCCCAACACTACGCAGTTCATATAAAATACATCTGACAGGCAAGCGGCTTTTGACTTGCCAGTTTGCAGTCACAGATCTAGAATTCCTTATTTCTGTTGCTGGCTAGATAAATGCTTCCAGGATCTTTTACAGAAGATGAAAATTCTGATATGCCCATACAATCAGCTCTTGTAGGTGTCAGAAGGTCATCAGATGTTTCTATTCTTCTCCTGAATTGGAAGGGAAAAAGTTAAGCCCATATTTTATTGAGTTCCATTTTATGTCTCTCCATTGGAATTCAGATCTGATCAGCCAGCCAGGAGGTCAAATAAAAAAGGCTAGCAACTGGATTCTGATCCAAAAGTGTGCTTTTCTTCAAAGGAGCACAGCTTTTATGCTTGGGGAGTTAAATTTGCTTTATTATTTGGAAGCAAACCTCTGCTCTGTGCCCCTGGACTGGATAATTATTCTTTTAGAGAGAATTAGTCTTCTGATGAAACATTAAGAGGTTATTTTAAAAAACAATACATTTTTAACATTGGACTAAGTCCCAGGATATTTGAAATTAGTATAAGTAATGATTGGAATGCCCCCAAATGATGGCTGCAAATGACACCCAGGGTGGCAGGCTCAATGGAGGCAGAGATTTAATGGGCACAGAGACCTACACTCTTTAGGAGCACAATGCCATGCTGAAGGATTAAATGACCAGTGTCTAACAGGCTGGATGCTACCATTTGAGATTTATTGTGGCTGTTCTAGGATGATTTCCTCAAAATCAACATTGGCATTTCAAATAGTGCTTCCAGAGGGGTTGACTTTACAATGAAATTTGACTCTAGTTGAACAAAATATTTTAGATTTATGCTGGCTAAAAACACATTCACCTTATATTATTCTGTGTGTGTGTGTGTGTGTGTATGTGTGTGTGTGCGTGTGTGCTTTCTTCCCTGAGGGGTAGATGCTGTGATGCTAAGCAAGTATTACTGCCAGATCTGTGAACATGACTCCCATATTAATGGAGTCCCAGACGGCTTGCAAGAATGCTTGTGAAGGGTGTAGATGAGAAAAGTCACAAACTACCCTTATGCTGAAGGCATGTTTTACAAACATTGAGAAGTATTTTATTTTTGTATTTCTTATTACATAAAAAATAATTTTCTTAGAATTTTGCTTTAAGTGCCATGTGTTACCATGTAAACTAGCAATCAATATCTGGGTGAAATTGTTATAAATATATCCTTTTAAAAATATGAAATAAAAATAGGAACCCCCCAAATCAAATAATTCATACAATCATTGGATATTCCTTTTTATTCTTAGGGTTTTTAAAAAATTATCTTTCTCTGTTCTTATACATACATAATGAGTGCGATGTGCACAGTCTGGGGGATGGACATGCTTGAAGCTCTGACTCCAGGGGTGGGGAGGGGGAGAAAGGACAATATACGTAACCTAAACATTTGTACCCCCATAATATGCTGAAATAAAAAATATGAGTTTTTTCTTCTTCCCATTTGCTCATTGTGATTATTCATCCCCCAAGGCTTTAGCCATCATTCCGCTCTATTTCCTTCTCTGTCTATCCTTTCAGCTAATGTTGCTAACTTTCCATTATAAATGAGTAAATAGTCCTAACCTAATACTCAAAGACCTTAGTGCCATGGTCTAAGGGCAAAATGGAGAGGTGATGAATTTTCTGTCAAAGTCATAACTTTTGTTCACTTGCTTATATTCTGAAAGAATCTCTTTGATCTGATATAAATATAGTTTAAACAAGTGCATAAATATGTATTTATGAGCTCTGAATGGATCTGAAGATACATATTAGGATATGGAAAAGGGACATGAGAAATTTGTTGATTCTAGATTCTAGCTGAAACTCACATGATAGTCTTATTAATTTTTTGTAATCTTTCCATATCCTTCTTTATCTTATAGGATAGTTTTGGTCCTCTGATAGAAGCTCAATAAATATCTTTTATATCTAGTAAGAATTTAATTTAAATGATTGTAGAGAACCATATTTTCTGATTCTTCATCTCTTTGGTGCTATATGTTATATTGAATATATTGTGATTTTTAAGTAAAGAGGCAATAATCAGTAAATCATGCTCCCTGAATACTAGGTGCTAACTCTATAAGGAGGAGTGATAGGGAAGGAAGATAAGGAGAATAACAATGATATCTGTGGCCTCCTTAGAGAGATTCAAAGCCAAAAACCTATAGGTACAAAGTTGCATCTATGAATGCAGATGGAATGCAAAATGAAGAGTCAATGAGATTTTTTGAAATGAAAATCTGATCATCTTATTTCCTTTATATAAACCACAGCACTATGTTCCCATTAATCACCATGAATAAACTCTTTACTTGACTTATGAGGTCCTTCATAATCAGCTATTTTCTTATCTATCCAGTCTAATTGTGTCACCTTATTTTTATGGAACTACTTTAATCAGGTCTAACATGGGTGAACTAAAAGCTATAGGAGAAATAAAAGTTATCGGCTCAACAGATCACAGAAGGCCTCCTCTCAGGTAGTACCTATTGTATGCCGTATAAATATCTTAATGAAGTTGTGATTTCAGGACTCAGTTGCTGGAAGTAGAGAAGATCACACTTAGCATTTAAACACACTTGCATTTTTAGAAATAACAAACAATTCTTTCAGCTATCCAGGATTGTAGAACAACATTATCATATCCTAACCTAATTGAGATAGTGGATAAACTTCTCCTACCTGGATCTTTGTGACTGAGTCTGCTTAAACTTCCTGAGTGGCTAGTCAACTGAAGCCTGGGGAGGGGACTAGACCTGAGGAGGAGAAGTTTGGAGGAGGAAGTTCAAATGGACTGCAACTGAGGCCTGACCGGAATAGACCTAAGAAATAGCTAAAAAACAAAACAAAACAAAACACACAAAAAAATAGAGAACATAAAAATACCCAGAATGGGTTAGGTTAGTTTGTCTGGTTCCACTTCTAAGTGGAAATGCTTTCAATTTTTCCCCATTCAGTATGATGTTGGCTGTGGGTTTGTCGTATATGGCTTTTATCATTTTGAGGTAAGTCCTGTCTATGCCTATTGTGTTAAGCATTCTTATCATAAAAGGGTGCTGAATTTTTTTAAAATTTTATTTCATTATATTATGGGGGTACAAATATTGTTAGGGTACATATATTGCCCCTGCCAACCCT
>VBSM01000361.1:65908770-65950541 GCA_008086735.1 Cheirogaleus medius | reverse complement strand
GTTTAGTCAAACTCTGACCCCAGTTATCTCACTATCTGTCTAATCTGTGTCTAGGAGAAAGAACTACCAATCCTGCTGATTGGGCTTCTTCTAAAATCATGAATGTAAATCTCAGAGGACACTGAACACTCACATGCATTTGTAGTTTGCTTGCCTGACAAATTCTACATTGCATCTCCCTTCAAAGGTCTTATACACCTACCAGTTTATAATCTTGCTTCTCACAAATGTGAGAAAATAGAAGCAATCAGAATTGGACTTCCTCATCTTCTCACCACCAGATTTACCAACCAACCTGCAACTGAACCTTCAATTTCTACCTTTTCTTTTAATACAATGCTCCCATCAAAGGTCCATCCTTCCATTTGTGTTCTGCATCCTGCTCTATGTCATCTTCTCAAAGACTTTGCTCCTATAATTATGCTTTAGTTCTTTAACATCATCAATCACTGGATTGTTTGTGTTGGCTTATGTATTAGCATTTTTGTAGGTAGAAGGTGGCACATTTAAATTGGCTAATTTGAGAAAAGTTTACTAAAGATACTGTTTACACAAGGTGGACAGGGTGTGGTAGGACACCATGCCAGGCAGTGCAGTGCCAGGGAAAGAAGGCTCCTCTACCTCCCCACTCTCCTTTCTTTTTTACTCTCCTAAGCCCGAAGGGTGAGGGGAATGAGTAATTACCTGCTGGAGTTAGAAAGAACTGTGTGGAGAAGAAAGCTCCTGAAAGAAGTCCTGCCCTCTGGTTGAAGGGAGATGCATAGCCTACCTTCTGTGACCTCATCGTGAGGGATTGAGGTGGGGAGATAAAAATCCACTTCTTTTTCCCCCTGGCCTCTGGGACCTCCTGCCTGTATTCCCCACTGGCAGAATTCAAGGAAGAGTATGTTAGGGGAGGGTTATAGGCCACCTGTGTTTGCTAATAAACTTCAAATATCTTTATGACAAGAGGTGGTTTTACAACTTGGAGCAAGGGACCCACAAAGTCAGGCTACTTCTCTCCCACAGAAACTGGGAGACAGGGTGCTATTTTCCTTAATGATTACATTTTAAAGAGATGGCTCTGGGCCCTTTAGGAAGACATCCCTGGGTTGTGAAACTGGCAAGAGGCCTTTAAAAAGACTTGCATTTCAAAAAGGCAGAGAAATAATTTATAATTAAAAGCTTTCTAAAGTAAATGCTTTAAGAAAAGGGAGGTCAGGAGCCCAGAGTCAGGAAGAAGCCTGTTTAAAATTTAGTCAAGCTGAGAAGATTAGGGCATCTTGGGCACCAGGTAACCTCAGCATGTCATATATTAAAAAACAAACAACTCTTTTTTTCTGCAGTTACTACTCTATTTTCTGCTATTGTCCGAGTAAAATTTGTTAAAATAGGTGTTCACCTCTCCTTCTCTCTTCAATCCATTCTAATCATTACCCTACCTCTGATATTCTCCTGTGTCTGATCACAGTGTTGCCATATTTAGTGGCCAATTTCTCTGTACTTATCCTACTTGATCTGAGCCACATCCAACAGAGTTAACCAGTCCTTATTCTGGAAACTTTTTTCTTCCCTTGGTTTCCGGTTTTTCGTCCACGTCCCTGGATGCCCTTTCTCAGACTCTTTGTTGGCTCCTCCTCCATAATGTCTGAGGCAGGAGTGATGTAGGGCTTGGTTTTGGGTCCTTTCTTTTCCTTCCTTCCTTCCTTCCTTCCTTCCTTCCTTCCTTCCTTCCTTCCTTCCTTCTTTCTTTCTTTCTTTCTTCCTTTCTTTTTTTTTGAAGTACACATTCTTTTAAGGCAACATCATCATGCATTACTTTTCCATCCTCGTGCTGATGACATATTCTTGTGCTCTGATATGTTCCCATGTTTCTCTCTCTTTTGTTTATTTTTACTGTCTTCCTTATACTGCCAGAATCATAAGATCGGGTCCTTCACTTTACCCCCTGCTTTTGGAACATGGGCTAGCTCATCATAGCTACTATATAAAAATGTGTTGAATTGATGTTAATAGAGTAGTGAAGGCTAAATATTCAGGAAGACTCAATTTGCTAATTTTGTCTGGATCTTGAGGCTAAGTCTCTCTCTCTCTCTCTATATATATATATATACTGGCATCACTTTTTTTTTGATTGGCAGCAAATTAGGTACATGAAGGTTACTTTTATGTATCAACTTGAATAGGTGAAAGGATACCCAGATAGCTGGTAAAACATTATTTCAGGGTGTGTCTGTGAGTGTGTTTCTGGAAGAGATTAAGACTTAATTCAGTAGACTGAATAAAGACGATCACCCTCACCAATTCGGGTGGGTATCATCCCTTGCACTGAGGGTCTGAATAGAACAAAAAGGCAGAAGAGGGGTAATGTGCCCTCTTCCTTGAGGTGGGACATCAATCTTATGCTCTTGGACATCAGAGCTCCTGGTGTTCAGGCCTTTCCTAGGTCTCCAGCTTGCAGACAGCAGATCCTGGGAGTTCTCAGGCTCCATAATTGTGTGAGCCAATTCCTCATAATAAATCTGTTTCTATATGTCTAAATATATCCTACTGGTTTTTGTTTCTCTGGAGAACCCTAATACTATTATAATATATTTCAACTAAGTCAGAGAAAAGACTAAGATTAAACATTTAACTAACAAAAGGAATTGCCAGATTGATGGACGGACTGTTTCATATGACATAGAGATCCCTATTTATAAGGCTTTATGGTGATGGTCTTTTCCATAATGATGTATTACATAGATCTATGTATGTATAAAAGGTTAAGCCATGAGACTTACAAGAGTATCATGTTAATTCGTCATCTGTAGTATTTCAAGCATAGAAATAAATAAATAATAAAACCACTTAATGATAAGCATCTATTTTAAATGACTAGGATAAAAGAAGCCAATACTGGTAAGATTTAATTAGGTTAAATTATTTTAGAAATTTTTACCTCTTTTGAAGTTGTTGAAAAAGATTTATCTCAGAGATTTTTTATCCTTTCTGATTTGTGAAATTAATCTTCATTCTCAATATATAACAGTGATTCTGACAAATATCAAAGTGTTTATAACTATAATAACTAAACAAATAATTTATAACTATAAATTGACCATATGAACAATTAGTTTTTATTGAGTAGAAGATAGAAGATAGAGTTTGTGAAAATTTGAGGGGGCAACCAACTGATACGGCAACAAGTGTAAATGCTCAGGAATAAAGTATATTTGAAATACTCAAATCTAGCACTGCTTAGGACAATTCAGTCCAAAGGCTGCAAGATGGTAGCCCACAAATTATATTAGGTCAGCACAATTGTTTTTGCTTGGTTTATACAATGTTTTCAAAACCTGTAGATCTCAACTGAAAATTACCCATAACCCAACATATTATGGTAGCCAATGATATGTGTGTGTATAGCCAAGTATGTATATGAATTATGTATTTATATTGTATAGATTATTAAAAGCAAAACTAAAGGTTAAAATTAATTTAAAAGAAAATTTAAAATTAACATTTTGAATAGTAATTTTTCTTCTTTCTAACATATTGTCAACAATTTCCTATGTCACAAAATTGAGTGGACATTTCTGAGAGTGAAAATAGGTCTTTCTTTTTATTTTACAACAGATAACAAGTAAGAATTTTTTCATTTAATTTTAAAACTAATTTCGTTAGGACCAATCATTCTTTCTCAGTTAATTTGAAAGGAGAAGTATCTATAAACAAAGTAAAAATAAATAAATAAATATGAAAAGAGGGAGAATTATTTATTTTCTTCAATTTTATATTCTTCACTAAGTTTCTGATGTGTTTTGGCCTCATAATTTAGATATAGAGATATTTTTACCATATGAAAGGCAAGGCATGCTATTCTAAGAAAACTGCTACTAAGATCCAAAAGACCCCCATTTTTCAGTATTTCATTTTGGTAAAAATAGAACAGTAATTGAAAATGAATAATTCAAAGAAATAATGTTATCCTTTGCTAAATAGGAATTTCTTCCTTCATTTGGTTAAGCATAACCACCAGTCAGTTAGATTTGGGGGAACTTTTAATTATTGTGTGCATGTTTGGAACTAAATATGGGCCCATTTATATTTCACAGAACTTAAATTCACAGCTCCACTTTATTACCAATAATGGTGCCAGTTATGAAGTTAATGTCTTTTATTCAAAATACCAAATAAAACCCATATAAAATTCTATTTATAGACAAATTTAATAACCTTTTTATTTTTTATAATTTTAGTTTACAGACGAGAAAACAGACTTAGAGAAGCAAATAAATAGACCCAATGTAGTAACATGGTAAATTAACTAGAGGGTGAGACTCAGAACTCATCACCCATTATTTTCCTTAGGCATTAATTCATCATGCTTCCTGAAGCTCATCTTGCCTGCTTTACTAAACTCAAAGAATGGACAGGCCACGTGTTTTCCAAAATGCTATTTTATGAGCTTTTTATTCTATTAAACATTATTTCTATTTTCCATTTATTTTCTTTTCTCTGATTCAGGTGCTATGGTTTTGACTTGACTTTATATACTTGTGAAGCATAATATTATCACAATCCAATATTTTGGATTCTTTTCTTGATTAACTGTACAGAGATTGAGCTGTCAGAAATAAAATGAAGGATAATTTTAGATTTATTTATATACCAAGAAACAAACTTCTACTTTAAAAGTAGAACATTAACTTAGGATAAATCACTTTTTACTCTTGTTCCCTTTTTTACTTTCTATTTTTAATACAAATAATAAAAAATACTGAATATTACAACCAACATTGCCTATTTACTATCAACTAAAGCAAACAAAATTGAGAGCATGCAAAGATCATTTTTCTTTGCAAATCAGTGGGTCTAGGCACGTTACACTTAGGAAAAGTATTATATGATAAGAAATATAACATTATCATCTCAGATACATAATAATTTAAGTGCACATTTCAGTCTGTTAATACCAGAAACAATATGTGGGGCAATGCAGACATTTCCCTATTTAAAAATGGTCATTTTACATGATCCTGTCATTTATAATCTGAGACGGTAGTAAAGACCCTTTTAATAGAATAGGTTAAGTTGCAGCCATCAGACTCTCAGTGGTGACTAAGAGTCACTCTTCACAGCTCTCTTCTCCTCCACCCAACCCCCTTCCTGCTCTTATCCCCATTTTCAGCAGCTGTGTTATTTACTTGGTTATTATGTTTATATCAAAAGTTCAGTGCTCCCGTTTGGGCATTAGAAAGTAAATCACAGCTGAGGTTCAGAAGGGCTACCTATAAAGTGCAAGGTACCATTTTAACTTCCCACATAATAGGTTATTTTGTCATTGGCATTGCTGTGCTCCCCAAGCCTTAACAACAAAGTTAAAATAACTCCATTTGTTTTAGCCACCCTCTGACCATTGAACTGTAGAACAATTTTCCTTTTGTTTTCTTCTAACGCTTTAAAAAATAAAGTTATTTGAGTATAGTTCTGGGATTCTTCTTGTCTTTAAAGGTCATCTGCTCTGGCCAGAAAGGTTTCTAGGTGATGAGAAATTGATTTACCCAGAAAACAGGGAGCCTCATTTTTAACTTTTCCTAATGGCCTTCGTGAGGGAATTAGAACATCCTCCTCAGAAAGGTTGACATGCTTTGGCATAGATGGGGGTGGTGGGGTGTGAGCCGTGCTATAAACATGTTAGTGACTTGACTGCGAATTGCTTGCCATCTCGATGAATGCTCATCACACTCTCTGGGAGACACTTGCCACAGCCTCTCGAAGACCTGCTTATCATTCATGTGGTCACTTCCATTACCTCTGCTCAGATGGTGCTGACCTGCTATTAGTGACTCTAATTTAATTTCCCTCACCAGTGTCATGGGTTATTTCTTCCATTACTGGAGAGATTTAATTTACAGGGTAAACTCCATCACATGAGAGAAGAAATTTTTCATGACAGTAGGAACAAGTACCTTTTGAAGATTAAGATGATGCTAGCTATTTATCTTGGTTATCTCAGTAGCTGGCAGCTGAAACTTCATTAAATGGTAATATATTCATATATTGATGGTGTCTCTGACAGGTATTAAGCATTGTATGTTTTACTGATTTTATGGAGTCACTTTTTGATGCTATTCATTCAGAGATTCTTAAGTAACAGGTACAGCATGATTTCTGGAAAGTTGGGAAAGACTAAAAGGGTATTATTTCTCTTGTTCCCCTATGGACTTCAGAATCCAACTTCCCTAGATTTTATTAAATTAGGATATTTGAAATGAACAATAGTGAGGAAACAGTCTCAATTGTTCAAGATTAGATTAAAGTCTTAAAAGATGTTATTTTCCCTTTCCTTAGATTTAATTTGGAGAAATACCTGATATAATGGAGGCAGAATTGAAGGTACAACATTATGGACTATAAAAAGTTAAAGTGTATTTATCATTTTTTTCATATTTTTGATTACTAATTGTCATTATGTTTGAAATATTTTTAATCACTGTTTTCCTTATTCATCAATTTCAGGACCTTGCCTCAATGATTTTTTCTTTTCTCCATCTTTCTGGCTTGTAAACACTCAATAGTCCTTACAAATGATCATTACCTTCCTTGTTCTGAGTTGAGCCCTCAAATGGCTGGTGCCTGGTGAGCTTTAGTAAAGAAAGAATAATTAAACAAACCAACCTTCATGTCTCTGTGAGTCTAGATGTTGAAAGGGAAATGAATGTCTATTTATCAAATTTTTCCCATACTGGTTGTTGGCTTTCTTATTGTCCATATCTTAAATTTGGGCTTATCCTCAACTCTCCTCTTTTGTTGACACCCTAGATCTAATCCTTCAAGAAGTACTCTGCTTTCAAAATTTATCTGGACTGTGACCACTTCTTGCAAATGTGGATTTCTCTGAGGGCTAAAGTAAATATCTGTCCCGCACTCACAGATAACAGAGTGTGGGGGGTGGGGGAAGGGAGGTAATAAGAGGGATGAGTACACGAAAGTCTATTTCAAAATTTCAGTCCTAAGAAAGGAGGAAGGAATTTTCTCTACATCTTTCCATTTTTCAATCTTTGTCTCAACTCTTCTATGTCCTCCTTCTCTAGGGGATGAATAATGTTCAATTTAAATCTGTTGTGGTAATTTCATACCCCTTTGTGAGTAATTGTTCTGAAGTTGGCATGTGACCTCGTTCTGACCAATGAGACAAACAGAAACTCTGCTGAGGGAATTTCATTTCTGAATTATAAGGAAAAAGTCCTCTGCCCATCCCTTCCTTCCACTTGGAACACTAATATATTTGAAGCCAGAAACATCATATTGTGGCAGGAGGGGGTAGCATGGAATCTCAAGCCAATATGAGAAAGACAGAAAGAGCATGGGTTACTGCTGACATTACTGAGTGCCTGATTCCTCAGATTGCCTACTTCTGGACTATTAGTTAAATAAGTAATAAAGGAAGCCACAATCAGTTTAGCTCAGTTTGCCACCTGCAGAAAAACCCATTTCGAACTGATGTACTTCCATTTCATTTTGCTATGGATTTACTACACTCTCCCCATTGTTGAGTGATCTCATTCTTTTTACTTGGAACGCTTGTGCACTCGATTTGTCTAAACCATAACTAGAAAGTGCATCGTTGGTTACTCTGTTTTGTGCCTTAGGTGAACATAGGCTAGATCTTTTAGACTTAGTGCTTTCACTTTTGCAAGGTCACAGGTTAGGTGCTATTTAGTGTGTTGCAAGGCCAGGTCTTCAGCTGTTTTCTCTCATTCATCAGCATGTGCTGTTGTGAGCCACCTGACTGTTCTAAGTGGTTCTTATATTTATGGCTATATTTTATTTCTCTTAAATGAGATATATGCATACTTTTAGTCAATTATTAAGAACTAACTCTGTGTAGTACTGTTATTGCTATTATTAATATTATTATCCTCATTTTTATTATTACCGTTTTTTATTATCCTCTTTCTTCTTCATGTACACAATGGTCTCTTACTCTCAGGACCCAGAATTCTGATTGGTATTTTAGTGCTATGGTCATTGAATGGGGTTTCACTGAGGCGCTTCTTAGATGTTAGAAGTAAGAAAAACATGATTGCTTTCTGAGAGTTTATTTGGAAAAGTATGCTGGATAGACTGTAACACGCATAAAGAATTACCAAGGCTGTAAAATTTGATTGTAACATGAATGAATGTATTAATATATATAAAGAAAAAGGATATCAATGAAAGCGAAGGGAGGGCTTGGTTTGCTAAGGAAGCACAGATACAAGAGAGTTAAGAGTCAAACGCTGCTGGTGCTCTTTAAGATCATCCAGGGAAGAGAAACTTAACCAATAGGACTTTAAAGTTCTGGCACATCAAGCTTTCTTGGGTTCTACAATTTTCTTTCCTCTAAGGAGTCCCCAGCTCTTACAACAGGATTTTCAAGCTACTTTGACAAAACTGGTTACTTCCTTTGGAGTCATTTTGAATGAGTTTTTATGATTATACAGAGTTTCCTTGTTCTTGGAGGTTGAGTAGTTTCTTGAAGTGTAATTTTTTTTATCAATTCCCTGAAAAAAATACTTTTTACTCTTCTACTTGGGAAGACAGAAAGTTGATCTTAGGGGCGATGGAGTGAACTGTGCCTTTATAGGACTTGAGTTCACTCTGAAAATTGGACATGTAGAGCCATTGACTCTCAAACAATTGAGAAATTGCTGAGCTTCTGAGTTACAGCAATTATAGATAATTTTTAATAATTTTGTCAGCTATCTACCTAAAACTAGAGTTTGTAGAGGTCAGGTGTTTAACATTATTGCAACATGCAATTTTTGCTAATTCTTTTCTATTAATACATGTACAATATATTATTCAAAATGAATAATTCATTGTGGGTTTGTTTGATTAATTCTTCTGTGCACTCCTTTGTCCTTGGAAACCCAGAGGAGCAAAATATTACATCTGCTTATGGGCCTGTCCATGAATGAGTGGATCTAAACGCCTAGTTGGGCAGTGATTTATCAGATCCAGCCTGCCCTGGAACAGCTGTGTCCAGGACATGTCCCCTTGGAGTTGGTCAGAAGCATAATTTACCTCTAGGGATGGCATATGTCTCAATTTATTTTACAATCTAGCCCAGTGATTTTTAAAGCTTTCAAATGCAGGTGACATTTTGGTAAAGAACTAGACTTGTGGTCAAAGATCAAGGTTCTAGGTCTGTCTCGCCCCACTGATTAACAGACTGACCTTTGGGAAATCACTTGTTAGCTCCACATTATACTCTGGGGTACAGTTTAATACTTTCTTCCTTAATTATCTTGCCATGTTGTCAGAAGCAGCAAATAAAACAGTATATATAGAGAGCAAGACAGCTTTGAAATAGTTAAAATATTTTGCTTTTCTAATAAATAAAATTTATTTCCATCATATAAGCACTGGGATACAATTTTTACAGCATATGCTTATGTGCAAATTATAAAGTTTTTGTTTTCCTATGTCTGAACTTAATTCTTCTGGGAGTTCTCATTCTGCTTGATGGAAGAACACTTCATTGATCTATGATCTTCTGAGGAGATTCCAGCGTTTAAAAATTTGTCTTAGTAATTTTAACTCAGACAATTAGAAATTCTCCCTCTTTTTTTCTCTTTCCCTAATGTAACTCTGAACCCCACACATCCTACCCTGCAAAGCTGCGTTGGTGGGTAAGGACAGAGCATCTGGTCCGTAGGTTTCCTTTGCCAGCCTTGGTCATGTACTGGAATATTTAACATCTCATATTGCTTTTTTCTTTCTAGTGGTTAGCACAGGAGCCCTGTACCTCTGCCTGGTACTAACACTGACAGTCTACTCCAAGTTCCGCTGCAATGTCCCTTTGTCCCAACTATGAGACTTTTGCTTTTGCCAGTCTTCAGTGTCACTACTCTTCATTCCTGCTCATGTGGAAGGGGTGCAATTGCTCTCTAAGCCACCCTCTCTTACTTTCCATGCATGCTGGGGACTCGGAGAAGATTGCCATCCTGTCAGAGATCAAAATGGAAAGGAGGAATTTAATTCTCTATATTCTGGATTCCTCAAACTCACCTGAGGGTTCAGCCCCCTGCCTGCCCCACAACCCCTACTTTTTCCTGGGGGGCCTGTCAGGTTTTTCCTGCATGGTCCAATGCCATTTTTCTCCTTCTTCCATTAATATATATCTAGTAGGGTAGGAAATTGGGAAGGGGAGTGGCTGTTGATTCTGACAGATCATATACCTTTCATATTTGTCTATCTTAAGTCTGGGCTGCAGCATTTTGAACAGTCAAGAATTTGTAGTCTTTCTATGTTAGTTTTTCCACTGTGATTTCTCTACCAGTGGTGGGTGAGTAGGCACTTGATGAAAGTGAAGAAACTCAACAAACAAGGTGAGCAGAGCGGGTGTGCAAACCACACTGATTCTAATCTGTCATATAAATTCACATTTGCCCAATTTCCTTCTGACAAGGAAGCTCATAGTATTGCTCAGAATGATGATTTCCAAGAAAGATGGAAAACTTGAAATGTGAACATTGGGTATTTGGATCTCCAAAACAATTTTAAAATAGTGCTGGAATTATAAACTATACATATGATATATACCATAATAATTTAATTCTATTTTAATGAGATTTATTTTTCTTACATCCTTACAAAACTATTTATTGTATGGCTGTTATCTTTTGAGGAAGTATGTGTCTTCAGAAAATAAAGTGGTTTATTATTTAGTGATAGAACTTGATGAAAGATCTTTGCAAAGTGCTTATAGACCTTATTGAGGTGTTGTGGGTTTTAATTAATATCAATCGCTTGCTTGCACACTAAGGGGCTTAATGAACAGTAAATAATTAATTACCTTTAAGTATGTGGAGGAATATGGAATGGAGGTCAGAATGTAAATTAAGTGTAGTCTTAGATTCTTAGAATTAATAGATTATATTTTTATTTTATAACATTTGTAGAAAAGAAAGGTATAAAGGAATAGGAAATAAAAGGAGGAAATAGGTCAAAGAGATTTCAAGAAATATTAAATCTTGAACAATTTTGACTTAGAACACCATTTTTATGGTTTGAACTTAACAGATATATTTTGATTAGTGATTTTGTATAGTAGTTATTTTGTGTATTAGACAGTGGTCCTGATCCTTCAGGTTAGTCTATTCAGAGCAAGAGGCAAAAAATTAAAACTAAACAAGAGAAAACAAACAAAAATACAATGGTATAAGTGCTGTAATCAAATTATAACCAAGTAGCATCAGAATTCTATGGGAAAACCACTAAAATATCATTGTCTTCATAAAATTGCATTATATCTTTATGCATTTTAAGCTATAATAATATGAAAATATATCACAATGTCTTGATACTGACAAAATTTAACTTGTTAGAACCTTGGAATTAACATCAATCAAGCTTCCTTCAGTTAAGAGTGTCAAAGTTTCATGAAATGCTGTCAGCAAGATACCCATGAGACATGACTAAACAATAACTCTTCTAAAATATTATAGTTTATGTGTATAGCATTTCTTATATGAAAAATTCTGAAAAGAAAGATGTGCTGTTACTTTGACAAAACAAGACAAAACAAAACCGCCGCGAACAATTTAGCTGATGTAGCCAGTCTGTCTCTGTTAGACTCTTCCGGTGATTAGTAGGTTATTAAGTCAGAAGCTCAGAGGCAGACCTGCCCAGCCCAGCCTAACCCAGACTAGCCTAATCCAGTTTAGGAGACATTTTATGTAAATACATATTAGTTTTTTTGGCTCTAGGCCTAGTTATCAGTTGCTTGTCCTGTTTTTCTTAGCTTCCTCCTAGTATATACACAGCTGGAAACTATTAAATAGCAAGATAACTGTCTAGCAACATAATACAACATGGCATCTCTCCAGAATCTCTGGGTCAGTCTTCAGTGAATTTCCTGAATCTTAAGCTTTGCCTTCCCTGAAGCAGCTGGTGTTGCTTTAGCATCAACATGGGCAGTAGCCTTGATGTGGGGCCCTGGATGTCTGTCCTCAAGGAAGGGTGAAAGGGGCAAGCAATGTATGGATAATAAAACTCTGCTTTGCAAATACTTTACCCCAGTATTTAACAAACCCAAGACTCACCTACACTCTTCCTAGGATGAAATTTATCTTTTAGTGCTTACTTCAAATGAGGCCTCAATGATGCATCCAGCAGAGCCAATCTTCTCTGAGCAAGTTCCCCGCCAGAGCCCCTACTTGTAAAGCAATGATACAACGGCCTGCCACATGGAGAACAACACAGCCTTTTATATTCTGTGGCTGCCATAGTTATAGCTGCCATAAAACAAAGGCATTCTTTGAACAATGAGAAAATCAAGTCCAGAAGCACAGAACAGGGAAGAGTTATTAATTTTTAATAAGCTTTGAATTTTAGGATGGTCTCAGAATTACAGAAAAATTGTGAAGATGGTAGTGAGAGTTCTCATAAACCCTACACTTATTTCTCTGTTATTAATCTCTTATGTTATTATGGTACATTTGTCATAATTAATGAAACAATATCAACACATTATTATTAATTAAATTTCATACTTTATTTGGGTTTCCTTAGTTTTTGCCTAAGGTCTTCTTTCTATTCCAGGGTCCTGTCCAGGATACCATATTAAATTTAGTTGTAATGTTTCCTTAGGCTTCTCTTCAACAATGACCAAGATGGCCCCTCAGCTTAACTAAACTTTAGACAAGTTTCTTAGAATTTACTTTAGAAAACCTGCAATTGTAAATTATTTCTTTGCCCCTTTGTAATGTATGTAAATCTTCTTTAAGGTTTTGCCAGTTTTAAAACCCAGGAATGTCTTTCTCAAGGATTTGGGAAGCATCTCTTTGAAATGTGAACATGGTAAGATATAGCACCCCTATCTGCCAGTCTCAATGAGCTCCAATTAGCAAACACGGAAGGTCTAATAACTGAGAAAAACATCTACAAACTCAGAAATATCTCAATGTGCTCTGCATATATCCCATTGTTTCCCCCTAGCTCACCCCAGTGTTTAAGAACTCTCTAGCCTTTTATTTCAATGGAGTTGAGTGCAGTCTTTCCCCATTATTGCAATAATCTTCAATAAAATCTTCATTGCCTGTTTTAACTTTGTCCAGTGCAGATACTGTTTTGACAATATTTTTTCAGATTTTCCTTTTTTTATGACCTTGAAACCTTTGAGAAGTTCTTGGTACGTATTTTGTAGAATGTCTCACAAGTGGGATTTGTCTAATGTTTTTGTCATGATTAGACTAGTGTTGTGGGTTTTTAGAAAAATGGCACAGACGTAAAGTGGCGTTTTCATCACATCATGTCAAAGGTACATAATATCAACATGAATCATCACTGATGATGTTGACCTTGATCACCTGGATGAGGTTACTTTTATCAAGTCTCCCCTTCCTTTTATACTGTACTCCCTATGTGCTGCCCACACTTAAGGGGAATTATGCTTCCCCCTCCTTGAGGGTGGTGCATCTACATATATTATGTGGAATTCTTCTGCATGGGAAAGATGCATTTATTCTCTCCTCTATTTATTAATTTAACCAATCAGTTATTTATATATGTATAAATATATGAATATTTCTTTTATTCCAAAGGCACTTTATCTGTTTTGTTATTCAGCCACTGGGAGTCCTTTCAGCTGGCTCCTGTGTCACTCTGACACGACCCTATTTTTGTTATTTATTTATTTACAAGTACTTACTTTCTGGCAGTATAAGATGCTTCAGGCTCATACAATATTCCTTGTATAATTCCTGCCTCAGTCCTAGATGCAGCTATTTCTCCAAGGAACCCTGATGTCTTTTATTTAAGAATGGCATCCCAGTTAAACATCTTATTAATTAAATAAGCTAGTTACTCTTGGTGTATCCTTGGTTACAGCTCAAAGAGCAAGAAAATGTATGTGTATACTAATGTGTTTATACATATAACTATAAATATTTCTATATGTAATTATCTATATATGTAACAAGGTAAAATAAAGTTACAATAAACTAAATCAGTTAAAATTGATGTCTTAAAATGTAATTCATTAACACATGGCTTATTCTAGCCTCATCCCCTTGCTTATCTATAAACTTCCACTTGAATCTGGCTCCAACCATCTGCCTCCCATTTACTTAATTAAAAAAATATACTAATTAATTTTAACATATATGTATAGCAGTATCAGAATTGTTAATTGTTCATTCCTATGGGAAATAACTTTGTCAACTAGGGTGCAGTGCTCATACACAGTTTCTTTTGCCTTTAGCTTTACAGACTCCACTCATTTCCCAAGTTACTTAGGTCAGCAATCTGCCCCATCTGCTTTTCACTGATGTCATTTCATACATTTGTAATATGTTTAGATTATTTTTTCATATTCTACACTCCATCCTGGAATATCTTCAACCTCCTGAATGTTTTTTAAACATTTTTCATGCATTAAATTTCACTCTTTCTGATTATTGATTTTAGGTATTTATTTTTTTAAATGTACGCATTTAATACTATAAACTTCCATCTAAGCACTGCCTTTGTTGTATCCTGCTTATTTTGATAAGCTGTATTCTCATTTTTATTTAATTCAAAATATTTTTTATTTCTCTGGAGATTTCTTCTTTGATCTATGGGTTATTGAAAGTGTGTTGTTAATTTACTGATATTTGGGGATTACCTAGCTATATTACTATTATTGATTTATACTTTAATTCCATTCATCTAAGAATATGCCTTGTATGATTTCCATTCTTTTAAATTTATTAAGGTGTGTTTTCTGGCCCAGGACATGATCTACTTTGATAAAAGTTCCATATGAGCTTTAGAAGATGTATATTCTGTAATTGTTGATGGAGTAGTAGTCTGTAAATGTTAAATTGATCGATAGTGCTGTTCAGGTCAACTATATCCTTATTGGTCTTCTGCCTGCTACAGGTATCAACTACTAAAAGGCAGATGTTGAATTCTCCAGCTATAGTTGTATATTTTTCTACTTCTCCTTTTGGTTCTGTCAGTTTTTGCCTCATGTTTATGATGCTCTGTTGTTAGGTGTGTACACATTTAGGATTGAAATTGTACCTGAATCTTAGATGCTTTGTTCTATTTACTAGTATTATTATTATTCTTTACATTTGTTAGACATTTCCACTGAGTTTTCTCAAGTTGACTGATTCTTTCCTGTGTTGAGTTTACTGATGAGCCCACTGAAGGCATTTTCTTTTTTACATCTGTTATAGTGTTCTTGATTTCTTGCCTTTACTTTTATTTTTTCTGAAAGTTTCCATCTGCTTAATTATCCATCTATTTTTACATGTTTTTCATTAAAGTTTTTAATGTTATTAATCACAGTTATTTTAAATTGCCTTGTTAATAATTACAGCATATGCATCATGTCCGAGTTAGTCCTGATGATTGCTTTGTTTCTTCAGACTGTGTATTTTCTTGCATTTTGGTATGCCTTGTAATTTTTTGTTGAAGGCTGAATATGTTATATTGGAAATAGGAAGTTCTGTAAATAGTTCTTTAGTGTGAGGATTTAAGCTACTCTCTTAGGAGTTGGGTTATTTTTAATGTTTTCTGTAGCTGTAGGTGTCAAAGCCTTCAAATTCCTTTGGTGTCCTTGTTTTTGGCTCTTTTCTTGACTTTGGGCTTCCCTAAGTATTCCAGCTCAGAGAGAGTCTGGGTATTGTAGCTCTTTCAGCTATGCATACTTATTATATTTGAGCCTTGTTGGTGTGCTGGCAAGGTATGGCCAGTGTGGACAAGAGACATTCTGTAATCTTTTGATGAAATCTCAGTCTTTTAGTGGTCCAGTGTCTCAGGGTTGTGACCTTAACAATTGAATCTCCAGTGGTGTAGACTTTTTCCCTTTTGTCCCCTATTCTCTTCATTGCCTGCCACATTCCCAATCTATTTCCTTGAGGCATTGATCCCTGTTGAGTTTGTTTTTCTCCCCTTAGGTGAGACAGAAAGCTAGAGAAGACTGGAGAAGGAGGAATCCCTTCCCCCAGCTGGAATAAATCTCTGGTAAATTGTTTTCCCCTGGAGAGTAGGCCTTTGCTATGGAAAATACTTTGGGTATATTTCATAATGATTACTTTCCCCCTCTTCCTGCTAGAGTTATGAGGTTGATTTCTTGGAGAGAACCTGATGAGAGAACCTATGAGAACCTGATGGGTTTCTCAGAGACAAAACCCATGAAGGTGTAGGGTGCCCCACTAAGGAGTTCAGTGCCAACAATTAATCAAAATTGCCATTTAAATGTTCCTACCAATTTATGGCTGCAGCAGTTTTGGCTCCATGTAAACAGATCTCAGATGCTACTATCTAGATACACCTGTTTCCCCAGATTTTGGGGTGGTAATTTGCCCTGCAACTTCAATTCTCTGATGGGTCCAAGAAAAGTCATTGATTTTCAGTTTATCTAACTTTTTCTTGTTGTAACCATGGGAATGAGGGCCTCCAAGTGCTTTACATGTCAGAGCTGAAATGGAAGTCCAATAATTATTTTTTATGTGAATGTCTTGACCAGTAAGATTCATGGTGAGACAGGTAACTTGTTCTTTCACATGTTTCTTATATCCGTAGCTCTAAAAGTTCACTAAATGGTAACTCATTCTGAGGAGTAGAGTTAAAAACATCCTAACTGTGAAACAAGGAATATTTTGCAACAGAGAAAGCTTAAATCACTTGCCAAAGGTAATATAAAGGTAATATAAAAGCATCGCAGCAAACACAGGTACAGTACTTAACAAATGTATCAAGTGTTCTTGTTTCTTGACTCAGTTTTGCACTTTCTTCTTTTCACTTTCTGTCTTTAATTACACATTACATTATTATTAATTTATGTAGTATAGTATACATATATAGTATATATAGTATAATTAATTATATATATTATATATATAACTATATATAGTATATATAGTGTAATTAATTACACTATTAATTACACATAATAGCAGGAAAAAAAGGCTCTACATTTCACTCTGGAAAGGAGAGGTAGGAGCTTCTGGGCTAAGTGATGCTCCAGCATCTGTGGTAATTTTGACAGACATAGCACCACTCGTTCTAACACATCATTTTTGCTTATATTCTAATCCCAAATGATCCAGTACTTCACAACTATTCATAAAAAGCCATAAAAGTGAAACCTTCTAGAGCAAGGACTTTATACACCAGGGATTTGATCAATATGGCTGTGCGAGAACAGAGCTAGAAGCTTTAAAATATGTATGCAGTGATACATTCTGTGTGTCTTACAAATTCTCTAATTCCTGGTGTGAATACTTATGTATTGACTTAGGAAATTAAGTGTGCAAAGTGGAGGACAAGAACCAAACAGCTTGTTTGAGGAGCAAGAAAGAGAGTGTCTGTGGTACTGTTCTACCATTGAAAAGAGGCATGTCAGGGTGTTTGCAGTCCACCAGCCAAACCTGGTATCCTAAGTTGTACAGGACTCTCCAGTTAGCTAGGCTCAGCCTCCTAGTACCAAGAATGAGATAAGGAAGATTGTGATGCTGACCCAGCAGGGTGAGAGAGTGCTGACAGCATATAGCATTAGAGCCTGCGGCAGAATAGCAGCTTACTTGACAAGGTTCAGCAATCCAAAGTGATATGCAGGACATCTCCTGTCTCAGCTGCAACCAGCCATAGTGCAGAGTGTCAGCAAAAAGAATGGCGAACGAATCTCTTTATTTTCTATTATTCTCTTGGAAGATTTGAATAACTGCAGTCAACTGTTATTTTGTATTAATTCTTTTAAAACATAAATAAAAAATATTGTTAACTGTATTAAAAATTCATTCTCAAGAGGCAAAAAAGGTGAAACGGGAGTGTGACAAGTGACATCTTTGGGGAAAGAATAATTATCTAGGGAGAAAAAGACCTTTATTTATACATTTTACAAAATAAGTTTTGGAAAAATTCCTTTCAAGAAGGCTCAATTATTAAATAAGAAGCAAATATATATGCAGAGAAAATAACCTATTGAGAAAAAGTAATAAAACCCCAAAATTATAGAGTGCTTTTATATTGGATTTGAGAAAAGTCCGTGAAGTGGTGACTGAAATAAAAAATATAGAATTCCAGAGGTAAATAATTGAAAGTATACACACACACACACACACATATGTATAAAAAATAAAACTCAGGACCAGTATTTGCTGTTGTTCCCCTCCCCCAACCCCAGTGTTCTCTGTGCAAGATGAATCTGAAAGATTCATTGCTCTTACAGAAACAATTATTGAATTCCTGCTATGGAAAAGGCACTGGGAATAAAGAGTTTTGTGAATTAGTATAAAATATCTTCTCTGCCATAAAGATGATCCTGTCTATTTAGGATGTCATGGCTACCAAATATGCAAATCAGAAAGCAGTTCAGTGTTCCAATCTATTGCCAAATAAATAGTAGAGTCACATTATGTAATAAGAAGGAGAAATTGGTGGTATGCTGGTAAAGGTTTAACAACCAGCCCTCAGAGTAGCTTTCATTTGTAGTATTTGCTTATTTATGTGGTATAAACACTCCCACAATGACCAATTTCAAACTGCTAATGTGATGTTGACCATCTTTAAAAATTCCTGAAAATTTGCAATCAGCTATGCAAATCTATAGTTACTCCAGCATGCCACTGGTTCAAGCATTGCTTTGAGCAGTTGTAGCCAAGAAATGCATTTTAAAGAAACTGTAAATTAGAGTGGGTATTAAAGATTATGTAATATAAATACTAGTTTTAGGGATGAAGGTGAAGGCCTATACATTCCAGATATGGAATTGGTCATGAGCCCAGACCAGATTTGGAAATTAACATGAACAAACAGAACAGAATGAGTGGTCTGGAAAAACGGATCCGAAATGGGGGTATAGAGTGAGAAAGATAAGATGTCACCACACTCCAGATAGTGTCTTAAATGGTAGAAGAAAAACGTATAGTGTTTTTGCTCTGTGTAATAGGAAACTATCAAGGGTTTTTGACAGATCTAAGACAGGATTATAAGGTAGTGAATTGTAAAGATTAGGCTAGAAGAGAATGAACTGAAGGAGTGAATTGAGACCTTAAGCTGGGAGAATAGTTTTCATCCTATCACAATTCAGTCTCCCCTGGGAGGTATATTCTGAGATAGAGATTTGCATGCATTCATCTATTGGAAAGTGCTCTCAGAATCAATACCTGTTGAGAGACTGAGGAAAACAGGCTTGGGCAGGGAGAGCAGTTGAACTGCAGTGCAGTCACAACCAAGACTTCAGACAACCTTGTGGGAACTCGAGTTGGGACGACCCTTCTGAGATGTCTCAAATTGCGGTGAGGGTAGTTGGTCTTTTTGTTCTGAAAGCAACAGGTTATTAGATGTGAGCTGCTCCCAGAAAGATGTGACCTTTGGAAGCATCTTTCTTCAGTCATGGACAAGTCCCAGATAGGGACTAGCTTAGACCTGTACACTACCAGCACTCCAGGCAGCTGGGGGAGTGAATTCTGCAGTCCTAGAAACAGGGATTTGGGTGGCACATCCTAGCACCACATACTTTTTTCTTAAAATACAGGTAAATTAATGAGAAACATGTACAAGATGGAAATGGAATTGGAAAGGAAGACATATATGTGAGATACACTTCAAGGGCAGATTTTTTATTACAAAATTATATTTTTCACTTTTACAAGTTCTATTTTGTTCAAAGTAATTTTCACAGTCTCTTAATGCTTGCTCATTTTGTGATCTGTTTTTATTTGTAAAGCATTATAGTTTTAAACATTATATTCTCTATCCAATATTTCAAATATATAAAGTATTTAGTGTATAAATCTGTTGTTTGTCGTTTCCCTAGAGTCTCACTGATGATGGCTTGTCTTGTTGTGTGTTTGGTGTTATTTGATGGTGAGGCCACGTTTACTTGATCATAGTGAGTTGGAACCTGGGGGCTGCTAAGGATACCCTCCTCTACAGAGTATTTGTGATTGCTCTTGTCAGCAGTCAGATACTCTCCCAATCTGAGGTCCATTCCAGGCCCTCCAATTCAGTGCAGGTGTTTCAGGTTCAGCTAACCTTACTTGTAGCTTTGTGCTCATGGCAGTGCCACTTTTCTCATTTGTCCAGTGTTCTCTAATCTCCTCTCTGGTTTCAGTTTATTGTGATTTTGGTTTGCCTTGTTTTATTCTTTTGAAGTGGGTAGGGATAGGTGTTTCGCTCACTCTCAGGAAATTCACAGATGCACTGAAGAATGTGCGTTATGGAGGAGGTACTTGTTCTATAGTTTGAGGATACAATGCATATCTAGTCTATCATACTCCTGGAGGCCAAAGTGATTTGAGACATGATCTAAGGAAGAAGAAGTCATAAAACAAGAGTTTCAAATTTCTGGATTAGAATACTGGAATAATGATGTACTGAAATATGGAAGTCAGGAAAGAGAGAAAGCCTTTTTGGAATGGCTTGGGTTTGGGTGGAAGGTAGTGTGTTTCAATATTTTCCACTATATTCTATGCATGATATATAAAATTTTAAATACTCCATTTTAAGCCAATATTATTAATAAATTTATATTAAAAATATTCAAGTAAAAGCTAACAAGGCTGGTCAGGGCTATTTGGTAAAGTAGAAATAGTATAAATAGCTTTTACATTTTTTATTCTTATTTTGGGTAAGAGAACATTATATTTACTATGAACACTTGAAAGAAATTGTGATATTTCAGAGAGTTGGATATTAAAAGTGTGATTAGCTGTGAATGGAAGTGGCTTAAATTAGTCAACTTTTCTATTTACACAAACAAAAATATAAATAAAATTTCAAAATGAAGCATTTGTCACAAATATTTTGCATCTTATACTAGGGTAACCCAAATAAAGCAGGCTGACTAGATTTACATGAGGTGAAGGTTTAATTTTATGAAGCAGTTATTTTCTTAGTTATATATACTACACTATTAATTTGGGGGACTTTATATTTCAATATTTTGTAGGACAAAGGCTCCTCTTTTCCCTTTGCTCTTATTTTTCAGATTTTTTTCTTAGCTAATTTTTTAAAAATTTCAGATGATCTTTATAATCAGTTTGCTTAGTTTTTTTTCACCCTGAAATCTTATATTTTTGTTGTTATTGTGTTAAATTGATGAATTAACTTGGGGTGATTTACATCTTTATTGTGTCTTCTGAGAATATGACATGATTTTTTCATTGCTTAAATGTTAGAATATTAGTTTGTGTCCTTCAGGAAGGCTTTTTGTTTGTGCAGTAGGTTTTGTACATTTCTTTCCAGTACAGTGCTAAATTATCATGGTGATAGTAGACATCCTACTTTCTTCCTGATTTTTATGGGGAATGCATCTAAGCTGATTGAGCTGAAATTTTTATTTATATATGCCTTAATGAAAAGCATAAGTTGTTTCAGCTATGACACACCAACTCTCAATAAAGCTTTATTCCTAGATGAAGATTGTATGTTAACACAGTTTTATAAAAACCTACATATCTGTAAAATATATTATAAAATAATAATAAAGTAGTAAAATAATAAAAATAATTGAATACAATTTAATATATATCTAAGGTGCTATAATTGTTTTTTTAAATTTTATTGAGTCTGAGGTAAAAGATATCACATTTCATAATGGTCCTTATTTTCCAAAATTCACTTAACATGTCACTTTCTTGTATATTTTAACCATAAATATTACCATGATTTTTATATAATAGAGATTTGAAGAATGTGCCAGATCATATTTTCCAAGATGGTAGCAATAAAATCTCCCTCTTCCATGCTGTTATACAATGTGCCCTTGCCACTCTCTCATCCAAGAGGTGACTAATTCGCTTCCCCTTAAATTTGTGATTACTTTGACCAATAGAGTACTATGAATGTAACACTCAATGACTTCTGAGCCTGGGTCATAAAAAGTATTGCGGCTTCTATCTTACTCAGTTGCACACTAGTGCTTGGAGCCCTGAGCCTGGACTATGTGAGGAGTCTGACTACTCTGGGGTTGCCATGCTGTGAAGAAGCCAAGTCACACAGAGAGGTGCTCCAGTTGGCAGTCCTGGTTCTCAAGTCACCTGGCCCAGACACCAGACATGCTCAATAAAGCAAATCTTAAGATGATTCCAGACACCAGCCATCAGGCCCCTTCCAGGCTTTGAATCTTGCCACCTAGACCCCAGAGGTCATGGAGCATAGATAAACCATTTGCCACTGTGTCTTGCCTGAATTCCTGACCCACTGAGTTCATGAACATTGACAATGTCGAACTTTCCAGGAGCCCTATGCTCCTGGAAAACAGTGATGGCAAAAAATCCACCACCACCCCTTATGTTCTGGGAAATGTCTTATTGCAAAGAATGACCCTTCCCCATGTGATTCAGATGTGACTTACAGGTGCTTCCCTTGTTCACCTATGACAAGGCCAGACGCAGAGCCTCCAAATTCCCATGCTTTGTTTCTTACCTGATTAGTTGAACTGTTCATCCCCACTGACCAATGTGGATAAAATGCCAGTTTTCATGACTTGAACAAGCTATAGTCAGACTTCTTTCTTTTCCCCAGGCCCCAGAACTTTTGCCCACAATTGAGTTTGAGCAAGGAACATGGAATGGCCCTTCCTTGATGGCCCCTCCTGAGAACCTGCTGATGGCAGAGAAAAACACTTACTTGTCAATTGTCTGATCATGCCACCTGCTCACTGCCCCCCCCCCAGTTATTTCTAGCACTGTTTTACTTCTTCCTATAAAATAAATCCCTTTCTGCTCTCACTGTGAGACACTTGCAGATCTTATGGTTCCAGTGTTCTCCCTATTGGAATAATTCCCCTTCATATAGTCTTTCCTTACTAATGTGAGGATTTTTTAAAATTTGAGAGCAGAATAAAATAATTATTTTAGGCTCCTAACTATTGGGGTGATTGATTAACTTTGATTTTTGATTTATTCCTGACATATTCCAATTTATTCAAACCAGTTTTGTAGCAGCAGAACTTTTGCGAGCATTAACTCAAAAATTAAGCACTGTGGGCAGGATTATTTTACTATAAAATTCCGGACATGTTTTCATTCACAAGTTTACTGGATGATGTTTTGAATAAGTTCTTTTAACTTATGTAATTTCTTTGAGTGAGTGGAATATTTCAAGTCATATTCAAAATATCTGAGTGATTTTCATTGTAGTTGAGTATTATTATTGATAAATTTTATTTAGGTTCATCTAAAGTGTTATCAATTAAACAGTGATAGCACAATATAAACTGTAAAAGAAATATGTCACAGAAACGGACTTTTAGGACTATTGATACATCTTCAGCTAGAAAAGAAATACACTAATTGAACATCGATTGTGCACTAGGTCTTTCATATCAATTACATCATTTAACCTACAAAGCAGCCCTAAGAAAAAATGTTTTTAATTACATTTTTATAGGTGATAAAATGCTCTTCCTCATGATAATTTAATTTCTCCTTTAAAGTTTTAATTCTCTGTAAAGTAAAATTAATTCCTCACATAATAGACAAAGGCAAAATCAATACTATGGAAATAGGAAAACATTTCCATAATGTTTTCAAGGCAAAGATAAGAGATGACTTGGTCTTATATGTATATATTTTTTTAGGTGACAACTAAAATTTTAGGCAGAGACAAGGATTGTGGTCCACACATGCTTAGCTAGATAGACAGCAATAAGGAGTTCTAATTTGGATTGTGCACTCATTAGTGTGATGGTCTTTAGCAAATTTCCTGTCCTCTCTGAACTTCAGTTTGGCTGTGTGCTATGATTTGAATATTTGTCCCTTTCAACACTAATGCTGCAATTTTAATGCCTAATGTGGCAGTATTGAGAAGTGGGGCCTTTAAGAGGTGTTTAGAGCATGAGGTCTCTACTCTCATGAATGGATTAATCTATTCATGGATGAGTGGATTAATGGGTCTATAAACTAAAGGGTTGTCATGTTAGGGGAACTGGTGGCTTTATAAGAGGAAGAAGAGAGACCCAATACAGCATGTTAGCACACTCAGCCCCCTCACTGTCGGATACCCTGTGCTTACTTGGGACTCGTCAGAGGCCCCACCAGCAAGAAGACTAACTAGATGTGGCCCCTTGAACTGGGACTTCTTAGCCTCTATAACTGTAAGAAATAAATTCCTTTTCTTTATAAATTACCCACTTTCAGATATTCTGTTATAAGTAACAGAAAACAGACTGAGACACTGTATCTCGTATATCCAGCTATAAAATGGAAATGCCAATTCCTGACTGCATATGATTCTTGAATATTTAAGGTTAAAACTAGATAATGAACTAAATAGTTCTTAAAAACCAGAGTTTCCAAGTGCTCTATGAAAGTAATGCATGTAAAACCAGAACTTTACAAAAGCAATGCATGTAGAACCAGAACATGTCTGCATATATTAATATTATCTCATTTGACCCTCACTTTAAAGCTGCATTTGTTCAAATGGTCTATCTACCTGGAATGTATCTCACCCATGAAAACAGAAATCTTACCCAAACTTTAAGACCACCCTCAGATACTACTTAACCCAAACTTTTTCCTAATCCTAATAATTGCATGCAATTGCATGCAACTGCTCCTTCCCTTTAAAAAACTACCTTGGTACTCTGCACGCTTTTTATGACACTGTTTGACATTTAGAGTTTTGCTGTTTACACACCATTTTTCCAGACTGCAGGCTCTCAGAGAGCAAGGACTGTGTTTATTTCCTACAGCTCCTGTACCCTGTCCTTTGAAGAGAATGGGAAGCTCGATACTTATTTTTTTCAATTGAATTCTGTAAAACAGTATTAATATTAATGATCTCTCTCTGAGATATTGTAAGAATAGCAACTTTTGACTTTGTACATAAAAAATGTAGGGTAAATAATAAAATGAAGGTTAGTAAGATTCTATCTCTGATTTATCACTGTTGTGAAATAATCTCAATTAATTTGATTATGTCCATGTTCCTTGACATGTTGTTACAGTATTTTATGTCCCTGTTAATGAAGTTTTATCTTTGCAAAGTGATAAAAAATATACCTGTGATCTCAGAGTATATATTATTAATATTACTCTTTAAAGAAGATCTAAATTAAATAGATTCCTTGACATCAGTAGTATATTCTGCTCAGTTTCTATTATTAGTACATTTAGAGTTATTCTTAACAAAATAAGTGGTTAAATTCTTTTTTTTCCCCTTGAAAGTTCTTGACAGCCCTTGGTGTCACTGGTGAATATTCTGTTGTCTTTTCCCTGAGAATGTTAACTTGTTCAGCATCCAGAGTGAATTAACTGAGAACTGAATACACAACCTAGCTCTTTTGCTGTAGCTCTTTCTTTTTAACCTTTCTTTTCACATAGAAAACTTGCAATAAAATTAAATACATTTCAATTTTAGTTGCTAATTAGCTGTTCATAATAATAGAGCCAGTTTTTTTTAAATGATTGAACCTCCTTCTTCCACTGATGAGATCTCTTTTTATTAAAAAAAATTCACAAGTTGAATTCCATTACATGTATATATTGTGTAAGGGTTGGCTGAGACCTCTTAACCTGTATTTAACCTAAGTAATTTGTGCCGGGCATGACTGACTTGGTGGCACAATGTATCATGTACCATTCTTTATGAAACTAAAATATTTGTTTGTGGTCCACCAACCATATGGTATGAGATATTTATATATATTTTATAAATATGTTTATATTACATTAGGGACTCAGAAGAAATTTAATATTAAAAACTACTGCTTCTAAAAATTGTATATATTGGAGTTAGCTAGCAAGAATTAAAGAGGGGTTGGTTATTTTATTATTGTGTATGAGTTCTATGGTAATAGAAGTAGACATTATCTTGCAACCTGAGGAAATATGTGAAAGCTCACATGTTACAGAACACAGTAACACCCTCTACTGTCAGGTAAGACAATTTATAATTAGTTTCATTTATCCGACAAACATATTTTGAGTACTCACCATGTTCCAGATATTGTGCAGTTTATTGGTGACAGAGCACTGGATGAAATAGATATAGTCCTACCTCTCATGGAGCTTATAATGTAGTTGGATATTTGTTTATTCATGAAAGTGTTTATTTTGAAATTTAAGATGACAAAATTATAATCTTTCATCTTTTATGCTAAAATATAAGTTCCATAAAGGCAAGGACCTTTGCTTTTTGTTCACTGACTTATCCCAAGTACATAGAATAGTGCCTGGCACACATTAGAGTCTCAATAAATATTTGTTGAATGATAAATGGATACTTTCAACAAAAGCTACCTTTGGTTAAATTTTTCTCATATGCTTGGCGTTTTATGGGACCATGTAGCTGTCCCTGTATGGGGGTGGGCGGTTGGAAAAATTTTGTTACATTAACAGTAGGAAGTCATAATTTCTTGACTTTTACTGTCCAAGATCCCTCACATTTCTACTTATCTTTTTGAAATTCTCAGAGTATGTCCTTAATATGGGCAAATCTCTCATCTACTGTACAATTACCACACATGTCTGACAGAGTCTTTTCTTCATGGCACAGGTCTGCTCATTGACATCCTCTACCAATAAAGCTGCTCTCAGGTGCTCATCATGGACTTCACTGCTGGGAAATGAGTCCAGGATGATGATGTGGTTGGCACCAAGCACACCATCTCCTAGTGTGTCCAAAATGCATGCCATTCCCTCCATTCGATGTCACATTTACCACAAGAACTCCAAAGCAATGATGTTCATATTCTGTGTCTCTCCAACTGCCTTTTGAGAAAAGTATCTGCAGATTCTGCAAGCAGCACTCTCTTGATAGAAGTCTAACATAAATTGCTAAATTTGGGTGAATGCATATGGTGAACCTTGCTACCCTCTCACATTCCTCTTCACTTCTCTCCATTGTATAGACTGATGATCAGATATGGTGGATACAGTATGGCCCAAGAATGAGCCTCCACTATAGAATTCACTTGATGGCAAAGAGGACCCAAAGAGTTAGGAAATTGCCCAATACTGCAGAACTAGAACATGACAGGGGACACTGTTGTTCCCATCATGGGGACAATAATTTCAAAGTTATGTTGTCATTAACTCTGACGATCCCTCCCAAAATATTTCTAACTTTAGAAAACCAAGCATTCATATCCTTGAATAAGCAAACCATCTGGGTAGGTTGGGAGAATGTAAACATAAACATACATTAGTAGCTTTCAGCTGCATGTTATTCTATTAAAAATCAGGTTGAATAAAATTAGTTAGAATTTATTAGGCATTTACTTTTGCCTGCCACTCTTGACCATGAAAGTAGATAAAGTTCCTGTTAACCTGGGAATTTGGTTTTTTTGGAGAGAGGAGAACTCCCAAATGGCAGACAGATATTAGTTGAGCGTACAGCTATGTATGTGATATGATTTTTGAGTTTTTAAGAAGATCATCTGAACCCCACAATAATTCCTTGCCCTGCATGCTTATATAAGAAACAGTATTAGGAGAGATTCGTTTTTCTATTTCAGTCAATGCAATGCAAGCTTGCTACTAAGTAATTAACATATGCAATTTTTCTTTCAAGGAGGTTTTGTTGGGGCTGCATACAAAAACTCTTGGAGCTGTTATGAGCACACAGGTTTTCCAAAGAGATGAGGAAGAGAAGAAGGGTGAAGGTGCATAGGTTGAAGGCAAGTTGTGGTTACCATACAAATTCAATAAAAATCATTTCAATGAGGATCATATCTGAATCCTATAAACATCAAGTCAAGAATTCAACATTATGAAATGGAGATTCTAAGATCCTAGAATCAAAAGGTTTTGTTTCTGACTTAGATCTTTGCTGGCTGTGTGATCTTGGACAAGTCAATGAAACTTACTGGGCTTTCTTATTGTGATTTGTAAAATGAGGAGGCCTCCTGGTCCAGTTCTAAATCCTTGTGATTTGAATATCTGGATTGTGAAGACAGACTTAGAGAAAGAGCAGTGTTGGTTGGAACAGTCTATAAGCTTTGTGGAGAAGATAAGTCTAGAGCTGGACCATAAACAAATATAGGAGCTAGAGTGTTGGAAGAAGAAAAGGGGAAGGAATTCCAGTAAAAATAACACCAAGACTGGACCAAAATGCAAATTGTGGATCTTAAGAAAAGTGGACTGACTAGCACAAGGTCAGATTGGTTGGAAGAACCCTGTATACTGAATTTTCTGGAATAATCTTGAGATTCCAACCACAGTTTTCTGTAACTGTGTCATGAAATATTAAATTATATCCTCTTCCCTATTACTCCTATTGCCAGTTCTCTAATTCCTTTAAAATTCTCACACTACTTGCAAATTTGTTTCAATCACAAATATCTTGATTACTGTTGTTCTAGTTTCAGTGACCAGGGTTTCTTTCTTGTGTACAAAGACAAGGATTATTAAAAGCTTCTCACTTTTTGCAACAGAGCATCTTACCTTGGGAATAGACTTCAGGCTGTGTATCATATTCTCTGCATCTGAAATTTTCTCTTCTTTCAGGCTAGGCTGGATTTTTCTCATCTCTTCTTTCATAATATCCTATAAGTAACCCTATTGTTCCATTGATATTTAAATATCTACATATGTATCTTTCTTCTCACCAAAATCTGAGGAAACTCAGAACAGATTTCTTTCCTCCCTCCCTCCCTTCTTTCCTTCCTTTCTTCCTTTTTCCTTCCTTCCTTCCTTCCTTCCTTCCTTCCTTCCTTCCTTCCTTCTTTCTTCTTTTCTTTTTTAACTGCAGGTCTAACATAGACAATAGCACATCAACACACCTGGTTGAATGAATAAGTTACCTATTGCTAAGCTATATGCCTGATGTTTTGTAACAGAAAAAGTGATCTTGATGTTGGTAACTGAAGGAGCTTAGAACCTAAGCATGGTTTAATATAATCCTGCCTTCTATTTTTTCCCCCAATATTCTTTAGATTCCAGCTAAATCTCTTAGTGACTGAAAAAAGAAATGTGAAACTTTATTAGTAAGAAAAAATGTTCAGACCTAAAGACCTCAAATAGAAGATCAATAGGCTATGAAGGCAATTATCTAATTCATCTGGGTCACCCTCACCTTTATTGCTAGAAGAACTGGCTTTATTTCAATTCAGTCATAAAACCAGTGGGTTATTAGCAAGAAAACAGGCAAGCAGTTCTTCTACTATAGCTACAGTTAAGAACAATTATGGTATTAAGTTCATGGATACTGAAGAGATTAATAGACTTTTCAAGGAGTTTTATGGACGATTATATATGAATGATAACTGCAGTATGTGTTAAGGGAAAAGCCCATATATCTGCATTTCCTTCAATGTGAACAAATTTTGGAAGGAAAAGAAACCTTCTTGAATAAAGATATTCTTCCTACTTAAAACTGCCAAAGTCCTAAAAAAGGATAGGTAAGACCAGGATACAGCCAGCTCCATTAATGCTTCACATTAAAGGTTTCATTACTCTTTTATAGATTGTATGATAATAAGACCATTTTATCTCAAATGATCCTGGCCTGGATTTTGCTTGCCACATGTTTTATTAAGTGCTCTTATCTGCCATCTTAATAATCCGGTGCTGATATTTATTAAATATTTTTGTTAAATCACATTTTTCTATGCAGTTGCCTCATTTGAAGAAGTTGAGAGTGTTTTATGGCTACTTTATTAATATGTACTTTCTCCACTGAAGATATATAGATGGTATTTCTCTTTCTGTTATCCTTTATGTCCTTCTGCTATGTATCACCTCTTCTTGTTTCTACTCAAGACAGTATCGAATAGAGGCAGGATGAAGGCTCTTTTCGACTGGGCACAGGGAACTACTCAACACTGATTACTCATTAAAGGAATCATACAATCCGCAGAGAGTTGTCTGGAAAAGAAATATATTCTGAACCATTTTAAAGAATAAGTGTTTTTATGTTTCATGGATAGTCTTTATGTTACTCACCCTAAAACAAATTGGGTTTTTGTTTTGAAAGGCACATTTTATAAGAGGTGAATATAATAAAGGTATGGGTACTGTCAGTGGACTGGTTTGAGTGGTTTTGAGAGGTTGTTGTACTTAAGAGTTCACCTCCCTATGGGGTAGAATCCTCAGCTTTTTAAGGAGTGATTAGGTCTCAAGGAACTGATTCACTTTCAAATTCAAAAGGTTGACCTTATAAACCATAATGAAAAATTTTTAATTTGTAATATGTGGTAAACATTACTGAGCAGAGTATGTAGGAATGTGTAATAAAGCACATTGTCTAGTATATTACATGAGAGTATATATATATATATATATATAGCCCCTTAGCTAAATTCTTGGCATTTGAAGAGTATGTAAGAAATGTTAGCCACAACTGAAATAACGAGGTACCTAGGGAAGAGACTTTAATAAGTGGAGGTTGCATTTGAAGTGAATAGCTATTTTGAGGAATCTCTGAAGTGTCCCAGTCTATTGCATGGCACAAGTTACTACAATATGAAAAACAATTAAATACCCTGTTGATATAGAGCCTTTAAGACTACAAAATATTTTCATGTATATTAGCACTGTTCTGGTAATATCAATACTATGTAAATTTGCTACTCAAGGTCTCTCTTTTGGACAGTGTTGTATAAACGTTGACAAAATTATTTCTCCCAATTCTCAGCATTGTAACATATAAAGAAATATTTCTCCAGATTTTCTATTCTTTTTACTTTTTAAAAAAATCTTGTTTGGAAATCTTCCAAGTGTTGGAAATTTTATTCTCATCAATAAATTATTTCCAATTTCAAAGAATGTGTTCCTTTGGGGAACTTTCCTCCTGGCGGCCAAGCATATCTGTAGGTCCCACATGCTTATTTGCTTCAGTTGTATATAAGAGAGTCACTTCATTGCTTGAGCTCCTTTTCACTCTCTTGGCCTTCTCTTTAGATGGGGGATAAAAGTTTGCTCTTGATTCAGAGCTTTTTCAGCATTCCTCCAGCAAACATTTATTCCCCACCTATTTGCCCCTCTACAACACAATAGAATAAAAAATGAAACATTTACTCCTTACAGAAACAGCCACGCCCGATCCCTGAGTCAGAGAGAAATAACAGTGCCTGGTTTTACATCAGTGCTCCTCCTTCATTAGCAAGGGGAGTCTTAAAGAAGTCAGTTGTTTCTACGGTCACTACCCCTTACTTTCCTCTGAAAACAGGTGGGAGTCTCCCTATTTAGTCTCCCCTCATGTGACAGACCATCTGTTAAGAGTCATCATTCCATGTGGAATTGGGGCCTCATCCTGGCTCCCTCTCATCCAATTCTTGCCTTCAACTTTATTTCCATCTCAAGGAAATGGGTCTGGAATTTTCCTGACTCAAACCTTGGACACTCAGCTGAAGCTGAGAACTGTGACCTTCCCTCACCCAAAAGCTCCCTACAGAGCCATAATTCACATGAGACCCAGCAGCAGGCACCCTTTCAGCTTATCAGTATGAACTGCTGCTCCTTTCTATAGAGTGTCCATCCTATTCCATCTTCCTAAATCCTGCCTGATCCTGTCCATGGCGAGCTTTAGATCCTGTGTTGCTAGGTCCCTGGGGAGGCTCTGTTCTGTATCAGGCAACACTACCACCTCTCTGCTGACCTGGAACAACAAACAGTGCTCATGTTCTCCAAGCGTTTTTCTTTTCATTTATACATAAGGTCTCCACCTAACACTTACACAGGATCTGTGCTATTCACTAACTGAAGATACCATATTTTCTCCGATATTAGCTTGCTTTCTTCTATTAGTTAAATCTTTGGTGCTTAGCTCTGCTAACTCTGATGTGTGGTTTCTCTCTAAGAAATGAAAATTCAGTCCAACCTGGGGTCATGTCCATTGTCATATTTTAAAGGGGGACTCTTAGGAGATTTTTACTTTAATACTTTCTCTAAGCAATATGACAGAAACATCAACAGAGTAAATAATCATTACATAACAAAATCATATTTTCCTACAAGTACAAATAAAGCTCTTTCAAATTTCAAGATCTTTTTTGGTCAACCCAATCTAAGACTAAATGGCTCAGGGAGATTGCTGCAGTTATACCTAAGCCTCAAATTTTAAGAAGAGATTAATTGCTCATTTCATCTCAAAGCTTCCAAGTGAAATAAAGCCCTTGGGTAGAATGAGCTAATCATACAATTCTAAAAGACTGTAAAATGTAGTATGCATAATAATTACCCAGGCTGCTTATTTCTAAGCCAAATTCCAGGGCCCAGCACAAGATTCTGAGCCAGCAGCTTAGAGTGGGACCCAGGAGTCTGCCTGCTTTACAAGCACTTCTGGAAACCTGATGCAGGAGGTTCTGAAACTCCACTTGGAGAAACTTTGCCCAAGAGGATCTGAATTGCAGAGGCAAACAAAACAAGACAATCTTTGCTTTGGGTCAGGGTGTTTGGGGGAAAGTGGGGTGTGAGAATGGACAGGACCCATGTTCTTTGGTCTGAGTTCTAGGGAAATTGGAATTGAAAGACAGATGGTTTTCTCATTCAGTATTTGGAGAAAATTTTGCCCACCAGTTTAACATTTGGGATAATTGTGACAGATTACTGCATAAAGTCATTTGGAACGGTGAGAAGGAAATGACTCTCCCCTTATTGCTGGGCAAGCTTCTGCACCTTAGGGCACGAGCACAGTGTGACTTCAACACCAGCAGCAGGAGGGACACCTAAACGTGGCTCTGCTGAAGTGTTTTCTTGTTCTGGTTGACAGAGCAGAAAGAGTAGAAAGAGTCCAATGCCACGTTGAGGATGGAAAGTGTTCAATGACTTCCAGAAGAGTTGTGAAGATTTTCTTGACAGGGATAAACATGAGTTTGAGGTCCTGCAGCTGGACAAATTTGAGTTGGACAAATATTATGCACACTTTAGGCTACTGAGCATTGTGTTTCCTAAGATGATCCATGCCATTTGTACAAAGGCATGCCTTTAAACAAATTTGAAATAGGGCAGCATGCATCTGAAGCTGTGAGAATGCGAACATTTTTTAAACACATTTGTGTGAATAATTTCTATATACAAAGTGATTTTATCACCTAGCTTAGGTGATTTCTACAGATACTTTATAATAGATTTGATGTAAATGTAAAGAAAATTCAAATCCCTTCACAGTTTTACCTAATTCATTCAGATATTTATATTATCATAATATTGAATGAGCCTAAAGCTATTTATGTGGAGTTTGGTTTTCTATAAATACCTGTCTCAGGTCTATGTGTGGGCATGGCTTTTTTGTCCTCTCCTGTCAATATGGTAGGAAAACTGTTGTTGTACCATTTCCTCTAAATCTGTGCTTCTCGAAGTGCACTCTGTAGGCCAGCTCATCACAATTCCCTAGGAAGCTTTTTCAGCATGTGAGTTCCTGGACTCTACCTCATTTCTGAATGAGACTCTCTCTGTAAGTAAGGGATGAAATTTGCATTTTTAATATGTTCCCAACTGACTCATGCATGCTAAAGTTGAGAAAATGATTTCAAATGAAAATGAGGTAGAAATAAAATAATAAAAATCCCTAATCCCTTATATATTATCTTATGTTTCCTAAAGTACTTTCACATATATCAGTGCATTTAATCCTCCCAGGATATCAGTGAAGCAGATAACATCATTTCCATTTTACTGATGATGAAATTTATCAGTAATTGATAGACTGCCTCACCCAAAGTAGTAAGCAAAATCTATGCCTCAAATTTTCTCTGAATCTTAGAGATAAGCCATTTCTTTATTCATTGTTTTATTATTTTTTAATCTGTCCATCCATTCATCTATACTTTTATCCATCCTTTCTTTTATTCATCTACTTATCCATTCTTTTAATAAATATTCACTGAAGATGTACTTTGTACCATGTGTCCGGTAATCTGTCACATGCTACAGATACAAAGACAAAGAAGACTCAACTTCATCCCTGAGGAGCTTATAGTACAGAAAGGGAGAGTTGAAAATAAATAAGGACAAACATAAATAAAGTCTATTTAGCTTACTTCATTGAGTATGTTGCTTGGAGATGTTGTATGGTATAATTGTTTGTTTTTCATCACTCACTCTCCCTGCCCTTCTCCCCTCAGCCGTACGTGCTAGGGACTTCCCTTCTCATACTACTGTCACTTTTTTAGGTATCTGGAGGACATCATTCATTACAGTGACTTGAGGAGTATATCCTGGGCCTTGGCTTATCAGATGTGACTAGTCATAAATGAGGCTTGTTGTCACTGGAAAATCCTCAGGCAGCTTGCTGTTGTTGGCTGTCCTTCCTGGATGACAATGACAAGAGCATGACAATGACAATCCTTGCTTCTTAGGACAGGTGACATATAGAAATTGTTTAAATGGCTACCTAGATGTTCTGCAGGTTCAGATTCAGCTATTGCATGATTCCCTGATGCTGGTTGCAGCTAGTTTCACCAGCCAGAGGATCTGTGGTCTTCTGCCTCCTTCATGTGTTCTCTGTTTTCTCCATTGCCTGTGTCTGGTGAAATCAGTATTCCCTTTAGAGGCAGGGAGTCCAGGTCAACAACTAGCTCTGAAATGTATAAAACAAAATTGGATTGTATTGTCAACAAGCATATTTTGAAGTTTAAGTTTTGTAGGGGAAGGTGCTCTGATGGACTAGCTGAAATGATAAGAAAACATGCTGGAACAGTTACTAACACGAAGGAGCTTTGTTAGAATGTAAATCAATACTGTGCTTCCTTCATCAAGAAGGTCTTGTTATGAAAAAGAAACAATAGCTGAACCAAATAGTGTATTTAGTGACATAATAAAAAGTGCATTAAATGCAATATTATTTTCTTTATTATGTGACAATATGAAAATCAAACATAGCCAACTGTTATTGCATGCTGAGGTACCACGGCTATCAAGAGGAAAAGTTATTTCAAGAATGTACAACTACAAAATGAACTTTTAATGATTCTGCAAAGTAAGAAAATTGTGTTGTCTCAACTTTTAATTTGACATCTGGACTTGCTTGTTTTTCTGATGTATTTGGTATTTTTCATGATCCTGACACTTTTATGCAAGAAAAAATGGCAACTTTTTAAAAATGACACATAAGATTGAAGAGCAAAAATTAAAATTTAGAAGCTTAGAACATAGTTTCTATGGAATTTATTATGACATATTCCATAATAAACAACTTTCAATGGTGTAGATGATATTGATATGGTACATCGATGAAAAGTTATAATGAAAACCTTACAAATTTGATAGAGCAATTTAAATATTTTTCATCAAAAGAATAGCCACATTATATCTGTTGACTTTAATGATAAAAACATATTTGGATTTTGTTTTGTATATCTTTTTAATTTTATTTTTTTAATGATTCATTTATGTTTATTTTTATAAAACTATTGGTATGTGACTGATTGTAAGTTAAAAGTAATCAAAGTGAGCTCTTCACATCAGATTGCTGGAGAAGCACAAAAGAGCCAAAGGAAACTACCACAAGAAAGTATAATAGAAGACTGGGCAAAAGTTATAAACAGAAAATTTACAGAAGAAAACCACCAAAATTCTAACTTACATATGAAGAGATATTCCAACTTATTAATAATCAGAGAAATGTAAATTAAAATAACAATGACATATACTTCATATGTATTATGGAGGCATAGGTCAGAAATCTATATGGTACAAATTCTTGGCAAGGATATGGGAACATAGAAACTTTTGTACACTGCTGGTGGGAATAGGAGTGGTATAGCTATTCTGGAAAGCAATTTGGCAACACTCAGAAAAATGGAGTATTTCTACACACACTGACCCAGCAATTCTATTCCTGGATAAAAATCCCAAAGAAATTTCTCCAATGATTTGTAAGGGAATGTATCAGACACCTTCTATGTTCTGTCTCAAATCTCTTGTCCTCATGGGTGTCCAGGGCCCCTGGTTACTGTATTGTGCCAACAATCCCCCTGGGCAACCTATCCTGTATGGGATTTGTAGCCATGACTGCAGTAAATGATTCTATGGGTCTGCTCAGCTCAGCCGTCAGAGGCCACCAGGATTTCTGAGTCCTCCCACTACTGCAGGGCTCAGAGGGAGGTTCCTTTCTGATTAATTCATTGAGTGGATTGGTTTTCTTTTATCCCCAGTATCCACTCTGTCTCCTCTCCCTACAGGCAGCATTTCCCATGTGTTTAATATCCATCTTTTGTCTGTGTTTATGTTCCTATACAACATGTATTGTTTTATATGTCTTAAATTAAGCAGCAAATTACTAATTCAGGGGCTCTCAAGACACTCTGCTGAGTCTCAGGAAGTTTTCTAGGCTATAATGGATATCCTGAATTTTTCATTCTTTGGCCAAGTTATCTCCTCTATTTAGTTTCCAAAATTGTCTCCAATCTCTGGTCTTAATTGAGCAATTTAATCCTTGTTAATTTAATCCCCTAATTTGTTAGCATATCTCTGTTTCTTAACTTCTCCTTTCATGTTTATACTAACTTCCCAAACTACTTGTTAATACTGACAAAACACTACCATTCTCAAGCATCTTTGTTATAATTAATGTATACAAAATGCACAGAAAGACAAATACTGCATGATCTCACTCACACATAGAATCCAAAATAGTTGATTTTATAAAAATAGAGAGTTGACTAGTATTAATAGCTGGCAGAGGCTGGGATGGGTGAAGGGGGATAGGGAGATGTTGGTCAAAGGATATGTAATTATAGTTAGATAGGAGGAATATTAAAATTAATGTTCAGAATAGGCAAATATATAGAGACAGAAAGTAGATAAGTGATTCCCTGTAGCCAGGGCAAGGGATCAGGGGGAGGGATTTGAGAGAAATGAGGAATGCGAATGGTTATGAAATTTCCTTTTAGGATGATCAAAGTGTTCTAAAATTGATTGTGGTGATGTATGCACAACTCTGTGAACATACTAAAAACCATTGGATTGTATAATTTAAATTCTTGAATTGTATGATATAGCTGTTAAAAATAAGCATAAAGTAAACATAAGTTAGTAATTGTCAACAAAAACTGAAAATTAAAAAAAATAAAGCCATAAAATAAGTAGAAAGAAGAGTTTGGTAGCTTCAAGGTCAATATACAAAATTCTTGTGTATTTCCATATACCAGCAAATAAAGAAAAATAAGAAAGAAAAATTTTAAACACTTATTTTTTAAAAGCATTAAAAAAGACAAATACTTATGAATAAATTTAACAGTACGCCCTCTAAGGGGATTTAATATATAAAGTATATATTATATATAAAATGTATTATATATAAAATATATTATACATAATATATGTAAATATATATATTAAAAATAATAATTTTGCTCTACAGCAAAACAGTAGCATAGTTAATGCACATATAACTGGAGAGAAAACTATGTCAAAACATTCTGTAGTAAACATACATATGGGAAATATGTAGAACAATGTGACTGCAAGAGCAAAACTTTGTCTTACCAGCCCTTCTAATTCTGCTGTAGGAATTCAGTATTTTCTTAGTTGTTCTATGTTCCCATGAGATCATCTGAGCTCTGTGCTACTCACCTTCTAGACTTTTTATTGTTCACTGATATTTCTGCTTATATGGCTCAGAACACACAAAAGAGGATTAGTGGCCTTTTTAAAGATCCCTCTCTACCCTAAGATTCTGTGAGCCTTTGATTGCTATGGATCAGTGAATAATCATTGGAATAAAGTTGAGTTACAAGAAAAAGCAACTTGGAATAATAACACAACAGATAAAGAAAGCTCTTTCATGCTGAAATGACTCTTATTCAAGTCACCAGAGACTGTAACACATCATTTTGGGGAAAAAGACTAAGAGAGAAAAGTCAAGAGAATTGTACTGTTCACTTTTCAAAAAAAAAATAGTATTCAGTTTTTTTCAGTGTTTAGTTAACTAGATTAGTACAGGAACACACATCTGGAAAAATTATCAAACGTCTTGCACACTTCTTTTTTTTTGATACCTCCTTTTTCTTTCTTTGTTTCAATGTGAATTTTTCTGTTTCATCAAGTGAGTCCATGAAATGAGGTTGCTAATTTATTTGAATAGGTCTTATATCTAATGAAAAAGATTCCAGTGCTTTGTGCTAGTAGGCTCTGGCAAAAGAAAACCATTTCCACTGAGATTAAGTAATATTTATTGGGTGTTATATTAAAATGGAAGTAAACTCCTTTTTCCCATACCTTGTTTCTCTCCTACTCTTTCCTTTCCTTTTTCGTTTTTATTTTCAAAAAGTATCTGTTCCCTAAATCGATTCTGATAACACATCAACATGAAGAAACAGTGCATATCCTGGTGATGGAAAGCTATTCTTATCCTAGCCTTTTGGGAAATACCCTCTGACCTGTCACTCTTCTCTGTAAAACTGAGACTAATTTAAAGATAAATTGTCCAGAGCTACTGTGAAGCAGAAGCAAAGATAAAGTTAATGGGAATGTGATTTGATTTATAAAAATCTGATTTACACACAACTTTTCAGTAGCACATTTATAACATCAAATGAGGAACATCTGTACTAAAGGAAACAACGAATTCCTTGAGCTTTCATTATGAAAAGAAATCAAATTGTGAGGAAAGACAAGATATATAGGCAATTACTCAATATCAACATGGCTGACATGTTCAACTATAGCTGGCTAGAAAAAAAATTAAATTCCTTGAACCATAATCTCATTCTCATTCTTATCTCAAGACTGACTTGGGGAATAGTATAGTGATTGGTATATTGTGAAGCAAGACAGGAACATCGTATGTTTTAGAAGAGCTGTGATGGTGAGAGTTATACTTGACTATTTGATGATAGCCTCTTAGCAGCGACATTTCCTGTTCACTAAGCGTCCTTGTACTCTCTCACAATTTCTAGCTTCCATTCAGCTACATGCAACCAGGTGAACTTCTAGCCAACAAGTTGGGATGGAATTGACTTCTGGGCTGAGGCATTTACAAACAGGTGTAAGTTCTCCACTATCTTTCTCTACCATGGTGGAATCTTCATCTGCCAGGATCCCTGAAGGAGTACGTGGAACAGAAAACTTCACTGACCTACACTGACCTGTAGATGAATCAGAAATAAACTGTTTTTTGTATTAAGCCACTAAAGATTGGGGGTTAATTTGTTACAGTGGCATAAACCAGTGTATATTGATTAGTATGACTTCATAGATATTGCTAATTCACTCTTCATACTAATATTATTGTTCCATTATCATATTTTCAAATATTTCATTTTACTTTTAAAAAACATAAATATTTTGAAAAGGTAAATAAAGTAGAAGACAAAGTATCATCATTCATAACTTTTCATTCAACTTTATTTTAAAGCTTTTGCTTTTTTGTTTTTGTTGCAGGTGTTGTTTAATAAGATCATATTGAATACTACTAGATACCAGTAAAATGTGAACGCTTCTGCTAGGGTACTTTTTTTACTAGTAATTTCATCAATTGAGTATTTTATATCTTCAGGTAGAAACACCTTTCAGTCAAATCAGTCCATATGCTCCAAGGTCGATATTAAATTTATAAAAGGGATACATATACTTTTTTAAAAAAGACTTAACAGTTTATAAACAGGTAAACAGGCTCTAGGCTATAAACTTCAAGCTAAGTGAGAGAATATACAGTCCTGCTAATTTTTTTTTTCAAATGTTCTAGGAAGCCTACACACTGTTCAGATGTGAATTTTTATTCTGATCCTCAGAGATCCTAGAATTTAGAAAGTGATTTTTAATCCAAAATCCAAAATAAAGGGTTAAATTTTTACACACTAATTTCAAATATGTATGCAATGTACATGCATTTGTTAATGTTACGTTGCAAATTGTGCATTTAATCCATTAATTAATAAATATTAAAATTGTCAAGAGTATTACTATTTGGATTCATCATCATTAAATTATTATCAGGGCTTTATGTACAATGATTCTATTAATTCTACAACAATCCTATGAAAGATTTACTATCATTTTCCCTAATTTCAAATGAAGAACTTGAAGCAGTGGGAGGTGTAGTAATGTGCCGGAGGCCACATGGCTAAGGAATGATGTAGTCAGGTCCGAATCCAGGATACCCAGTACCAGAGTTTTCCCTCTGAAGCCCTACAGTTTACTAAATCTATTACTGCCTGTTCAGTATTGTGTTAAGCACATCATGGATAATACTTCTATCATATCACGGTAACTATGAGGTATGAATGAATATCCTAATTTTTACCTGTAAGACAACAGGAAAAGAAATAGTGAGTAACTGGACAAAAATCACACTGCAAGCAAGTATGGTGCTGGGCATTGACTCCAAACCATGCTTAAAGAGGAATCAGTTTGATTTTTAATTGATGGGGTAGACAAAACCTATATGCTCAAAAATATACATGTGATACAGTGCAAGGTTCTTGCAAACAATAAATGTGGCCATGTCTTGGTGGCCCTCTAAGATACACAATGTAATAGTTCTCATTCAGTTTTTTGGTAGGGTTATTAGATTGAAGAAAAACAACAAACAATAATAAAACAGGACTTTCAGTTAAATTTGAATTTTGTATAAATGATAATTTTTTAAGTGTAAGTATGCTGCATGAGTTATTTGAGACATACTTACACTGAAAAAAACTCATTGTCTATCTAAAATTCATATATAAGTGAGTCTTCTGTATCTTATCTGGCAATCTTATCTTCTAGGAGTTTCTTCACTTATACTTCACTTTATGAACATTTACCACATTCAAGACACAACTCCCTTTTGTTATATCTTTGGAGTAAAGGTAGTTTAAAAATCTATAGTCCATTATTGCTATTTATTTACCTAGAATCAGCAGGGGAGATGGGATGAGACAGTTTCTAATCCTTCTTGTAGAGTATGGGATACATAAACATAGACATTCATATAAATTGTTTTTTGCATCATTCTTTACTGATAATGTGTCAAATGCTCCTCCTTTCACTCATAAAATGTAGGCATACATTCTCATAGAGCAAAAAATCACAAAAAATCATATTTATAGTATAAACACATACACTTGAAAGATAATATGATCCTTCTTAAAGTCACATAGAAGCAATCGATATTGTTGGATTAGGCTTTAATAATCTTACTTTAGTTTTGTTAGCATCACTCAAAATTTTGTTTACATATCAGATTCTGAGAACATCTCTTAGTTTGAATATAAATTACTATGTAAATCTTAACTGCCATCATCTATGTTCATTCCTTCATCCCTAACAAATGGTAGTTTGAATATAAAAACGCTTCAAAGGTTTGATTAAAAGTGGTAAATTATCATTGTTTTGGCACTTTTCTTAATTTTAAAACCTGTGTCTTCTCTATTTATGATTCCTTCCTTTCTTGGGCAGGGGCTTGTAGAGAGCACTAATTGCTGTGTCACAAGCAATAAAATGCCAGTATGCCTGTTAGAGGAATATTAAATAAAACTGGAGACCTGTAGTTGTTTTGGAAAAAATTTTCCAATACATGCTTCACCTCTCCAAGTTAATTATTAAAATCAGCTGAGTGACCCTGAGACAAGAGTGACTCGGGTGCAACTTTCATTTGTTCTGGCTCATCTTCTTCTCCGAAGTTCCTTGTTAAAGTGTGAAAATAACTTGTAATGTTTTTCATTTTCATTGGAATGATTAAATCCATTGCTTGTACTGACAGAAAATTTGTAAAAAAGGAATACATAATACTGTGTAAATGTGAATGTTACAATAATGATATATAAGGAATATTTTTTTTTCATTGAAGAAATAGAAAAGGGAAGGAATGAAGTAATCATTTAATGTCAGTGAGTCACATCTTACTCTTTACATCATCTGGAGGTCTTTACATCCATCTAAGAGGTCTTGGTGCTGGGATGGACTAATAGTGGAGCCTCTGCTTATCTACACAGTACTAAAAAT
>VBSM01000361.1:65818460-65904973 GCA_008086735.1 Cheirogaleus medius | reverse complement strand
TCTTCCGGACTTCAAGCTGTACTATAAAGCAATAATAATTAAATCAGCATGGTAGGAAGTTTTTTGACCAAACTTAGATGATTAAGCAATTGAGTCACAGGGTAGTTAATTAACTTGTCTATAGAAACATAACTAGGATGTGCCAGAGGAAGATGGGAAATCAGCCAAGTCTACCAGAGAGCCTTGGATTTAACCAGGCAAGCCTTGCCACCCTGAGAGAGTAGAGGAATTGTACTAGTGAGTCTGTGGATGTGGAAGAAGGGTCTGTTCCTACAGCTGTAATTCTCTGTCATGAAACCAGGTAAGAGTCCAAATATAAAAAGGATAATTTTTAAAATTATCACATATTTTTCTTTTATTAAACAGAGTTATACTTATTATTGTTACTAAAAGTCAATTTTTAAAACACTTTGTTTAAAATAGAACAAAATACACTCCAATTTATTATATAGGCTAGTTTTTCTTTAAAATGAAATGACTTTTACTTTAATCCACCTGAAATTTCTGTTCTTATTAACACTAATTTTTCTTCTGTGTACATATAGATAAACATACACAAACACATGCATATAATATAACTGAATGTGAGTTTATGTGTAAAAGTATTATAAAAGTATATGTGTATTTGTATTAATACCCTCCCTAAAAGACATATAGACCAAGGATTTCCCTTTAGATGGCATTAAATTTAGAAGAGCAATGAAATAGGAAAACTGGAGGTAGAAATATTTGCATATTATTCTGCTTGGTTGCTAACTTTTAATTGAATTTTTAGAGATACAGATAGTCACAGCATGATATGCTTGTCATTATTCTTTTCTCTGTTTTCTGTGAAAACAGAGATGAAATTGTGAGAAGGTTTATTTCAGGCTCCAAACAGATGAACCAGTACAATCTAGTAGGAGGTATATAATTCTTCCATCAGTCAGGTAAGTATTTATAGCATATTCCCTTCCATGTAGTCCTGCTTCTGAACTGGCCCAAAGCCAGGTCAATGACTGCTCATCCTCCTTGGCCCAGTGGGTTGCAATTGATGCCAGCCTTTCTCTCTCCACTGACTTTACGTGGCACCTTAATAGTATTTATTATATGCCATGAAACAATTCTACTTTATATTGTATAGACACTTGTGTTTCTTGCTTATTCCCTCCGCTTTGGCCCACTGTGCTTTTGCCACACCAGTCTTCTTCCCATTTCTCAAAGATGCCAGGTCTGCCTGATATGCTCCCAAGCTGATCTTTGCTTGTCCAGCTTTTTTGTCATTCAGATGCCACCTTAAATGGCATTGGTTCTGAGAGGCCTTCTCTGACCATCTGTATCAGTCAGCGTTATCCAGAGAGAGAGAACTAATAGGATATATAGATAACTAGATAAATAAGAAGGGATTTATTAGGGAAGTTGGCTCACATGATTATGAAAGCTGAGAAGTTCCAAGATAGGCTGTCTGTAAGCTGGAGAACCAGGAAGGGCTGCAGTGTGGCTCAGTTCAAGTCCGAAAGCCTCAGAACCAGAGAAGATGATGGTATAACTCTCAGTCTGAGGCTAAAAGCCTGAGAACCCAGGGAACTACCTGGTGCAAGTTCTGGAATTCAAAGGCTGGAGAACTTGGAGTTCTGACGTCCAAGGGCAAGAGAAGAAGGATGTTCAAGATCCAGGAGAAGAAAGAGAATTTAATTTTCCTCTACCTTTCTGTTCTATCCAGGCCCCCACCAGATTGGATGGTGCCCACTCACATTGAAGGTGGATCTTTCCCACTCAATCCACCAACTCACACACCAATGTCCCCTGGAAACACCCTCATACACAAAGAAATGATGCTTTACCAGCTATCTAGGTAACCCTTAATGCAGCCAATTTGACACCTAAAATTAACCATCACACTATCCAAACTCAAGTATGTACCCACTAACTCTCACATTATCTTGTTTAAATTATCTCCATAACAAATAGCACTTTCTGATATTTTCTTATTTATATTATTTATATTATTAACTGCCACTTTTATGGACTCTCAGTGGAGCTTTATCATGGGACCCTCTAAAGAAATCAGACTGTATTTCTGCCTGTCAAGCAACATTATAGAGCAGCTTACCTCTGTTGATACTGTTGTAGCATAAGAGAGGCTACATCAAGGTTGGAATGGGGAAATTAGCAAGTTAGGATGTAAATAAATGTATATGGGGTCTGAAGACCATGCACTCAAAAGCCATCAAGAAACACGGCCAGTGCAGCTGGAAAGGTGACAGAAGGTAGAGGGCAATGGTCCCAATATTGGATAATTTTCTTTCATGGCTTCTTAAATGACTTATGTTTCTGCAGCAATCTTCCACTAGCAAATAAGCAAGGATTTGTGGTTCATATGAAGGTATCTGAATGCTATCACCATTAGCTGGAGAAATAGGTGCTCTGGCAAGCTTGAGTAATAAATATATTACTCATATCCTTCTATGTCTCATCCTACATTCCTGAAAGTTTTGTTTAGGACGTTGAATAACTTTTATGTTTTGAAAAATGTTGTGCTTTAGAATTCTGAGTTAAAGAGGTCTAAATCTTTCTTACAGAGCTATGAAAACACGTGATAATTTATGGTTCTGTTGACTGACTTCTTGCTCATGAGCTGCATGGGAACAGAGACCATGCCTCTGCTAGTCTGCATTCCCACTGACCACCATCCCAAGCAGAGAATAGATTCTCACTAATGTTTGTTAGGTGAATTTATGAGCTAATGAATGGATAGACATTCTACAGTGTTGCTCTGGTCTTTCTAGTCAGTATGTTTTAATGAGAATTTAAAATTATTTTACTAACTGGCTTCTAGCTTTCTACACAACAGCATAATACCAAAACAGACCAGGCATGTCTATGGGGTATATAATTTAGTTGAGAGCAGAGCATCTTCCCTTAAAGACCATCTGCATATTTTAAGAGCAGAGGGAGCTGGTATAGTTGAAGCCTCCAGATTCTAATTCAATTAGGTACCAGACTGAAGGGAGCTGTAATTGGAATCTAATCAGACCATCGATATTGGTAAGAGTGGTAATCAGTCAGAGCAGCCATGTCAGCCTGCAGAACAGAAAGTGCCTGTGTTTGACCTTTATTTAATAGGGAGGCAATCATGTTGCAGCAGCACGAGGGAAGTAACTGTGTGTGACTATTATGGGAAGTAGGAAAAACAGTGAAAATTGCAGATGCGAATGTGAAAATGAAAAGAACAAATTCTTCAAGAAAGGATTGACAGCAAATATAAACTAGACTAAAAAACAACATATGTAAATAGCATGGAAACTCCTGAAGCTAAAGTGATGGCAATGTGGTGGCTGTGTAACCTCTGGAGGGAGGAGTGGTAGTTCTTTTGATGAGAATGTAGACACATGACCACAACATATAGAGAGGTTCCCTCTGCTAAGAAGGTGTCCTTCCTTTATAAAATATTACCCAAAGAAAATAAAATGTCTTTAAGAGTTTATGTGTTGTCCTCCAACTTCTATATTACACTGATGAGATCCTGTTGGTATTTACATATATATATATATATATATAAAACATGCTTATAATGCTATTCTCCCACCCTTTAAAATTTTATTTTCTGTTTACCTACCTTTAGCTATAGAAGATGAATAATTAAGTTTCTTTCATTGTTCTGGCCCATCACACACATGCATGTATGTGTATAAAACACATGTACAAACTTACTGTAATTTTGGTTAGATCAATATACAATGTTGATATTATTTTGATTATGTAACAAGATTCACAATGAAGCCATGTAGTACACTATGGTATAATACCTTTTCTTTTCTTGACTATTATGTCCCCCTTCCCACACCCCACTGTGATATTGTCATGTTTGTTTTTTTCACCTACCAATTCTCTTTGCAACTGTTAAAATCTCCTATCAACATGTTCAAACATATTAAGTATCTTATCATTTTCATTTTCTTGAAAATATTTCACCTTGGACTTGTGACCTGCTCCAATTGCTTTCTCAGTCTGCTGAAGAGTCATCTTGAAATCTTTTATTTATTTTGCCTTTCTTTTAGGTTTAATCTCCATTTCCTGGATCCCCTGTCTTACTCTTTCTAGGTTTACTGCCTCATTTTGATAGATCATATCCTCTAGTAGCTTTCTGAGAATAGACACAGAGGAGATAAATTTTTTGAAAACTTGAATGTTTAGGAATGTCATTATCTTACATTTATCCTTAATTGGTGGCTTGGTTGGACTTGTATATTGGAAATAATTTTCATTCAGATTGCTGTTGAGGAGTCTAACCATATTCTGACTGATCATTTGTATAAAATATGTTTTACTTTCTCTAGAAGCATATGGCATGTTGTCTTTTTCCTGAACTTATGAAATATCATAAGTGATGATGTGCTTAAGTATGAATCCATTTTTATTCATACTGCTGAGCTTTTGGCAGACTTTTCTAATAAAGCAACTCAGATCCTCATTTCTTGGAAAATTTCTTGAAATAGTTATTTGAAGAATTACTTCCCTTCATTTTCTCTTTCCTTTCCTTTTGGACTCTTTTGTATTTGGACATTGTTCTTCCTGGACTGGTCTATTAATTTTATTATCTTTTCTCTATTTCTATCTTTTGTTATTTATTGTTTACCTTACAAACATTCTACGATTTTTTTTTAATTCTTGCTGTCATATTTTGAATTTCCCAAAGCTCTTTTTGTTCTCTAAATACTCCCCCCTCTTAAATAGTATCTTCTTTCACCACAAATGTAGTGCTTTTTAAAATTTCTTTTTGGCTAATATTGGCAGTATTTTTTGAAGACTTTTTTGTCTTTATAGTTTCTGTTTCCTCTGGGTTGCTGTGTTCTGTTCTTTTTTGTTGCTATTGTTATCATCATTCATATTAGATGTTTCCTCATATATTGGGTGGTTTCTGCCTCATATTGAAGAACGGGGCAACAAAAAGCTGATTGAAGCCTTGTGCGTGTAGATGGAGCTTCTTAAATGTGATCTTTTACTTTTACTTTTACTAATTCTTGCCTTGGGTAACCCAGTAACCCCAAATGTAAATTTCTTTAGGTGTTTTCTCTTGTGCTAGTCAGGTTTCCAAGACAAAGCTCTTCCAGTTTCTTGACTAGAGAGTTTATGTCTGTGTGGCCAGCATTCTGGGAGCCTAGAGGTAGAAGAAAGCTGAGGGCCTGACATTAGTGTGCTAGCATTGTAAACTATTTTACATAGAGCCCTCCCTCCCTGCCAAATTGAACTACAGGTATGGTTGGCATTCTGACATCCTGAGACCTTCTGTTACTTTTCCAGAAAATGAACCTTCACTCTTCTGCCAGGATTAGAGAGCAGCACTAATTTGTGTGTGCACATGCTTGTTTCTTAAACTTTCAACTGAACCTTGTTTTAGCTCCATCTTTAGACCAACATCCCAAGATACCTGGAACTACCAATTCCTGATGCTTCATGAGCTCTGTGATATCAATAATTTTTCTCTTCAGCTTTCCTGACAAGTGACTTGGGATTTATTTTTTAATCTCAGATTTTCAATTTCAGTTACCACTCATTCATCTGCTTTTCAGTTAAGAAACTCTTCTACTATAGGCCATCCCTTTCTCTTTGTCCTTGTGGATTTATGCTTTTAAAAAAATTCACTTGCAGTCATTTTAGAACTAAATCCCTATGCTCAATACTCATACTTAGCAAGAAGTTTTCAGCTGTTTTACTACTTCTTGTTATATGCCATTGTACAACTACAACTAAGCCAACTTCTATAGAAAATTTATAATCCATGATTATATTAGATATCACTGAGGAAAATAGATGAATTCTTCTTTGGTTTTACTACTCTACAAACAAGGGAAAGAGAATAAAAATGACTTTATATTTCTCCTATGAGACACCATACGTGCATCTCTGTTGCTGACATATTGAATAAAGTATTCAATGGTTAGTGGTTATTCCTGATATAAGTGGCTGAGGAAGATGTAGGCTTCAGAAACTTAGCTCTTGTAGCAGTGTCTAAAGGTTAACCAGTTGTCCCTTTGGCTAAGAAGATAAATTAAACACTTATGCAGATTAGCTTTGCAAATCACTCTGCATACCCTCTTCTCTTCTGGGACTCCACTCAGTGCACCTGCCCTGTGCCTCAGAGCTGTGACAAGTCGTGCTCTCTCTGGAATACTCGTTTTGGGTCTTCCTGTACAATTTGATATTTTGTGCAAGACTTAATTCAAATATTTCTTTCTTGGCAATATTTTACCTAGACCTATGCTAAAAATTTTAAAACAGTAAAAATACAAATAAAACCAACTCTACTTCAGAAATCATATAATCTAGTTCTGTGGTCCTCAACTCCCAGGGCCTGTTAGGAACCCACTGCACAGCCGCAAGTGAGCAAAGCTTCCTCTGTATTTACAGACACTCCCCATCACTTGCATCACCGCCTGAGCTCCGCTTCCTGTCGGATCAGCAGTGGCATTAGATTCTCATAGGAGCACAAACCCTACAGAAAACTGCACATATGAGGGATCCAGGTTGTATGCTCCTTATGAGAGTTTGTCCAAAACCATTCCCCCTCACTTCTGTGGAAAAATCATCTTCCATGAAACCCAGTCCTTGGTGCCAAAAAGGTTGGGGACCGCTGATGTAGTTTGAGAACAATAAAGGGCACATTTCTGAGAAGAACAATAAAAGTTTAGGGAAGAAGATTCTAAAATTTCTCTTCTTATCCTTTTTGTAATGCTAATGTAGCCATTGGTTAATGTAGTCATGGTGATATAAGATAGTCCCTCAAAAGGAAAGGAAACCAATATTACCCAAGATATAGTTAAATTTATATCTTTTAAACTTTCATAAACAAAACATAGGGCTTTCTAGCTTCCTTAGGTAATACAGTGCAAATAAATCTGTTATATGCTCCACTATTTAAATATGATGTCTAAAAGACCAGGTCCAAAAGAGGGTAACATTAAGTGCAAGTGTACTTCGTGAAAATTCCAAATTCCAACAGGCATTTAATGAGACTTTTGGAAAACAACTACAATGAAGGAAAATGCTATGTAAATGATATTATCTTGGTCTGTTTGAAAACTTTAAAAAGAAACATGGTCTACATTATATTGATGTCAAAGGAGTTGCTTAGGGGACTTTGATAACCCCTGTTCTTCCCATATCCATAAATTCCCAAATACACATTTGGAATAATGTGTTTACTATAGCAAGTCATACTTCAAGTCAAGCCCGCATCTTCCAACTAGACAGCTGCCCATAAACTTTTTTAATATAGAAATTCTGGAGCTGCCACTGAGTCTGCATAGCATAAAACTTTTATGAAAGAATTTATCTCAGCAGAAAACTCTGCAGCTTCTCCTGATGGCTAGGATTCAAAAAAAGACTTACCTACCAAAGCAGGTTTTGATGGATAAATCTAGTTTGCTTTGGAAATGGATGTCTTCTAGGAAGTTTGCTTACTGCTTCAAAGTTGTATTTATTGCCATTTTATTGTTTTTCTCTTAACCCCATACTTTATGTAGGACCTTTGTCTTTCCAAACAAGTTTTGCTGATCTTAGTACTTTTTAACAATACATCTTTCACAATAGAAGGACAATTACTACAATTCCAACCTTGTGCAGACAAATTTAGGAAATAGGTAGGGCCAGATTTGCAGGTGTAGGGTAGGGATTTAGAATAACCTATGCATAATTAACATGGCAGTTGACTCCTAGCCCTCCTCTTTGAATCTCCCTAAATAATTCTATTCTTTTGTGGAAGCATTCGTAAACAATGTAGAATAACTCAAAGTAAAGAACAATGAAGAAGTGAGTTTGCCTAGTATCCAACACAGCAAATAACTTTTAAAAATGTTTTAGGCATTTTGGTTTTCCTGAAGAACCTCTGAATCTATATTATTCACTAGGGATCCTGCTCTCTCAATCGCCAGTCACCCCTCACCTCTTTCACACCCCAGAGTTCAGTACAGAACTTCCTTTCTCTGTTTTCTTTGTTACAGATAGCTTCGTTAATCTCTCCCAGGAAACCTAGGTACGGCACGGAGAGGATAACTTACCTGGAGTGCAGAAAAGCCTCTTTTCCATAAAGCTCTTCTCTTTGCAATGGAATTAAGTCAAACCAGATGCTAGAATGGATCTTGAGCTGTTCATAGGCAGAAGTTGGATTAGGAAGAAATCTAGAGAGAGGGTGAAATTTTCAGCAGAGAGGCAAGCAGTGTGATTGCAACTCTTACCTTAATATTTTTGTGGAAGAGCCAGAGCAATAGAGATGCTGGTATTAGCAAGATTTCCTGTTTATTACTCTATCCAATCTTTATATAATCTTTTTTTGCATGCTTTTTGCTTACATTTGAATAAAATTTTTCATATGAACTTTTGATATAAATGCACCATTCCTAAGGAATGGAGTGAATATTTTTGCACTTCATTGAGAGTGATCAGGCTTGAATCCAGTGTAGAACATCAGAAATTGGAGAAGCTGAGGAAGAGAGCCAAGGTGTGCACACTCAGGAGGGAGGATTTTAACCCCTTTCCACTTAACGTCTCCGAATGAAGAGAGAGGGCATGTTAAATAATATATCAAGAAAAAATGAGAACACTTAGTTTATTTGCTTTGAAAGACTCTAAATTTGGCTTTTTTCACATGACTTTCCCTTTTGATTGTCCTGCTTTGATTTTTATTTATTAAATTACTTTTAGCAATTTTCACTTATCTACTCTCTGTGCTTTTTTTATGCATCACTTTAGTGGTTCTGAAATTATAACTTATTGTGTTGAAAGAAAGTGGCAATTTAAATTTGCCCACATAATGAACATAAATTCCAAGGACAAATATTGCTGTAATTATCTGAAAATTTAGGTATGTAGAAGTTCAACAACAGGGACTTTTCTGTGTCATAGACAGTTTTGTATTATACAGATATCCTTATTGCTAACATCAATTTGGAGATGAAGCTATCTATGAGAATATAGCATTTGCATGCTTTTACTATCTTTAAGCATATGACATTAATTTATAGGCAGAAAGGAGCATTTCATCTGCTTAAGGAATGGGCAAGGAAGGAAATACTAATATGTAATATGAGTCATGTTACTAATTTCGTATTATCTTTATTAGTTTTTGTGTCTAAGAAGGTTCACCTAATGGCCTTTTAGAATTCAAAATTACTGGAGAAACTTTATCTGACCTTTCCTTTTTTTATGTTAGCATTAGCAATTGAGCGAAAGCAATCAACACATGCTGGGGTTCTGGCAATATTACCATTTTCCTATTTCTTTATCTGTTTTCTCTGAAAATCTCGATTATTACAAATGCCTAACAATTTTATATTGCTTGTGACCTTGAAATAGTTTTAAGTGTCAGCACTCAGAATTCACAGGCTATCAGCTAGAGTCTCTGCAAGTACATTTCTTTGTTGCTTCTTCAATTTCTACATTTTCTATTAAAAGAGACATGTGTACCTAAGTGTCTACCTTTCTCAAGGACAAGCAGCCATTCTAATCTCTGGAAATCTAAGCATTTTCCAAGTGTTCACTGACGCTGTTAATTTGTGGGACACCATGAGTAAAGTGATGACCAAATGAGGCTCAGAGGTGATGCATAAAATAAATCCTTACTACTTTGCATGTTTGACGGTGGTAAGATATTTTTATTCCAGAATCTATGACAAGAAAAATAGTATTTCACTTACGTGGTTCAGTAGATTCTCACAGTATGGTTAGTGGAAATTTTAATCAATTTGAAGTCAGCAGATATTGGTTAAACTCCTGACAACATAATTTTCCAGCAGATCACTGAATAGATTATCTGAATCTATTTCATTTTTAGATCAGGAATAAAACATGAAAACCCTTGCAGAGTTTTAGTGAGAATCTAAGAAAATACACACACACACACACACACACACACACACATTTAAATCTTCAGAGTGTTAGGATACACTAAGTGTGCTATACTATATATTTATTTACTATGTAAACACTTCTACTATTTTATTTGACTAGAACAAATCATTACATTTTAAAATATGATAAAGAGATAACATTTCTTGAGTATGGAGGACACTATAGTAGGCATATGACATGTATTTTTTTGTCTTTAAAAATTTTTGACTATACCTGTTATACTTAAAAATCAATCAAAAGACTCATGTGTGTGCAGTGATCAGTGAAAGCTTTTTGTTACAAAAAGCTTCATGACTGTTTTATTTTCTTGGTAAATTGAACTCTGAAATATTTTTTGAATTGAGCTAAGCATAAATATTGCAGTGTGCACAAATCTTCAGTGTATAACTTGAAGTTTTTTTCATATATATGTTACCATGTAAATACCAAAAGATCACTATTCAGAAGTCTCTCTCATACTTATTCTTGGTTACTATTCTCACCTCTCTCAACAAAATCCAATATAGTGACTCCTTTCACCATTAAGTAGTTTTGCTTATTCTTGACTCACAAATAAATGGAATTGTATGGTATGTACTCCTTTGCATGTGTGTGTGTGTGTGTGTGTGTGTGTGTTTGACTCATTATGTCAGTGAGATTATCTACATTGTTACATTCAGCATTATCTTATGTTTTTTAAATGCTATATAGTATTCCATTGTATAAACATGCCAGGATTTATTTATCTTCCTTCCTGTTAATGGACATTTAGGCTGTTTCCAGGTTTTGGCTAACATGAATAAAGCTTGTATAAACATCCTGGTACTCACATTTTGGTAGACGTATGCACTCATTTTGCTAGAGTGAATTATACTTTTTAATCTAATTACATTTTGGACAATTTAATTTCAAATCTTATTTAATATTATTACCCTTGTCTAGTTCTCATTCTACTGGTTTTCTTCTTTTGGAACTTCTTCCACAATCGTGTTAAATTCTGCCTTTATCCCCACATCCTTTTCTCTTTCTCTTATGTTTTTTATTTCTTTGTCCATTTACACAGCCTTCAAAGAGAATTCTTTGACTTGTATTTTTCAGACCTCTAATTAAATCTTCAACTGTGTAAAATCTATTATTAAGCCTATATCTATTAAATTCTTATTTCACTAATTATGTTCTGCATTTTCAAGTACACTACTATTCCCTTTTCATTACAGTGTATTCTGTTAGTTTTTCAATGATTGCACCATCTGGAACATCTCTGAAACTATTAGTTTTTCTGTCTAAATATTTTCCTTTTCTATATTAATATTTCATTTATAATTATGGTTTAATTTTTTTTCTATTTTTGTCTGTTTCATGTTCTTATATCTCTTCAAATGTCTATTGAGGTTTGATTATCCATATTTGTAGATGAAGATCTTTACTGATCAAAATTATTAGCCAGAATGCATTTTCTCTGCTCAAGTGAAAATTTCTTCTCCTGGCAGCAAATGTGAACGTAAAATTGGACTGCAATTAGCCCTAGTTCAAGTGGTTGAATATTTTGTGTTTGTATGTATGTGTGTATGTGTTGGAGGAAGGAAAGGCAACATGACCAGCATATGAAACTGCTCTGACTTCTGAGTAGATATTCCTTGTCTTTGGTGAAAATTACAAGCTACCTGGGAGCACTTTCATTTTTTTTCTGGCTCCACTGCCCACTCTACTGGTATTCAATTGCAGAATTTCCAGTTTGGAAGCTGTTCTGATGATTAAAACCTCAGGGTAGAACAAGGAGTCAACTACTCTGTTCTTCAGCTAATTACCTGGCAAACTGCCATTGACCATTACTTTTCACAACCCCTCTGCTTTAATCATGCATGAGGTTATTCATGGGTTCTGTTATCAGCATTCACTTTCAGGAGGTCCTTTTCTTTCCTTGTATAGTTTTGCTGTTTCCTTGCCTCTCTTAGGTTTTCTTTTTCTGCTGTCATCGGCTTTACATTTTCTATGGTTCTGATCAGTTGGCGACATCTTCCCAGATTTTAACATTGCTAGAAATTTATTTTTACTTGTGTTGCATCATTTGAATGTAAATTGGGATTGAAGAGAGATAAGTACTTGAGCCTAGTTATTTGCCTTGAACCAGATATCTCTTCTGTGTTATTTTCTATATTTCTATCTACCATATAACCTTAGAGAGATTAAATAACATACAACATTTATATAGCTTCTATGTACAGAAGTCTGACTGATTTTAAAACCCAAGTTCTTTTCACTACTTTCGCCTTATTTTAAAATAGTAAAGAAATAAATGCCCAAAGGATTGGGTCAATGTGCTGTTCATTTGATGTTTTAAATATTATTTATCTCCTCATTTCAGTAGCTTTGAGTTTAATGATGGACTATCCCTCGAATAAAAAGTATTTGCCAATAATGGATCTGAAAAATGAGTATATTTGTGTATTCAACAGTGGTTTTATCATTAGAGGAAAAATACTAATTTAAAACTCCATTTAAAATTTCATTCTTTAAGCCCATTTCTCATTATTGTAATAACATAAACAGTTCATTCCCTTTTACAAATAATATAAAAATGTAACTTCATCTTTGGATAGAAAAAAGGAGAGGGGAAGAGAGTTATTCTGCTAATTTTTTTCCTGGAGTTTTCTGTTTAAAATTGGAATTTTAGGGTATTGGAAATAGCATTCAGCAATGCTAAGTATTAAAAGAAAATGGAATAACACTGATTTTGACTAGTAATTTTTTAAAAAAATTATAATAATTAGAATCATAATTGGTAGTTTTATTGAAAGTTTGAATATTTCTCACATTTTTCTTTGAGCAGAAGACCCTATAGGTGAAAGAACGAATCACATGAAATATAAGTTTATTTTAGTATAATTATTCAAATAATAAAACATTGATTTTATTTGTTAGAATATTAAAATTATATTGAACTTTCATTACCTGGTGTGCTGATATTGTAATAAAAAATGTAACATTGGTCAACTTTTAACTTGAGAAAAAAACAAAGAAGCAAATGGAGGTTTCATTAGGAAAGTTGAACTCTAACTTTTCAAAGGACATGGATTACAAGAGGGTAATGTCACTGTAGTGGACTGGAGTTTTGTTAAGTCATATTGTTAACTATGTCAGTTTCTAGTGATCACCAAGGCTGGTGGTAATTACAGCAAGAAATACCATTTGACAAGGAGACATGGAACACTGAGGACTCCAGCTTTTTTCTTTATGCTAAATCTGGACTCTCAGTCTATTCTCTTTTTTTTCTTCCTCCTGAATTTGATGTGATGACATTATTGAACACGACATTTTTCCATGACAATTAGAATGGTTATTAATAAAACATCTCATATTATGCAATAATTGAATACATTTAATTAAAGCTGATGCAATGACAATAATAGAAAAAGGCAAGAGTTTTCCCTGATGAGTCAGAAATGAGTGATGGTAATCAGTCGGTCTGGATTAAGCCAAAAAGGAAATAATTCCAGGAGATGAGCTTAATGGTCCTTTTTTAGTAACTCTTGATTTCCTTATAATAAAATTTTAGTAGGAAATGCTAAATTATGCACCCCCCTGTTAATAAACAGTGATGTCAACTCAGAATGTCATAATCTTTTCCATTCTTGAAACATCTTGATAAAAATTAGCAGATCTCTGACTTCCTTTAATGTCACCACTGGTTGTTCTAGAAAAACTCTGAAAACATGTCTTTTTGCTTCCCAAACAAAGAACTATGAACTCTCCAGCCCTCTACCTTTTTATCTGCACAGTCAATTCATCTAGAAGGGATTATTTTAACTTAAAGGTCAAGAAAGTGTATATGGAACAATTAATGAGTGCACATTATTAAATTATCTCTTCCTAATGATTATTCTATTAGCCAAAAAATGATTGTGGTAATTATAAGCAGAGCAGATATATGGGCTCATAACAATTGTGTGGCTTTAAATTTTCACTCATCGTCTTTCTCACAAAAAATTCCAAATGATGATTGAGTATGTTTCATTTTCTATGCTATTAGCATTTAGCAACTGTTTTGCATAGATATTGAGAAATCAAAATTAACTCACAGTTCAGGAAGGTTGAATTCTCCAAAGCACAGAATGATGACCCATATAATGAATTCTTGGAGATTTAATGTTAAATGGACACTGCTATTAAATCTGAAGCAAAGAAGATAAACTTATTAAAGAAGGAAAATGCTGTGTTGGAAAATAGATAAAAAGGCAAGGAATGAGTTCATTCTTAAAAAGATATTTCTTTAATACTGTAAAATTATTCACATTAGTAATTACTTTCTGCCTTATTCTCTCCCATCATGTACTCATATGACAATCTACACAAACCACTAAAGAACTCTAGTAAATATAAACAGAAACTAGGGTGTTGCATTGTCACTCCTTGTTGTACACTTTTGAGGGGCATAATCATTAAAATAAAAAGAAGCATTATTTTATGAGATTATGATTGTGCTCTATTAGTGGATAAGGCTTGGGTCACTCCACCAGGTAAAGAACCAAGACCAACTAAGGTATTAGCTGAAGGCAAAGTGAATACAGAATGGGTAGGAAGAAGATAGTTAAAACACCAGCTGCCTCCATGTGGCCAGTTACAGAAATAAGAACTGTAACTTGTTATGGCATTTCCTCCTTATTTTGTTATGAATATATTTGTGTGTGTGTGTGTGTGTATAGCAAATAGCTTTTTTTTCTTTCCCTTCTAATATCTTTATCATGTAACATGCAATGTAATGAATTTTTATAATAGTATTTCATAATATTAATTTTATACCATAATATTTAAGTTACAGGTTATCAAGGAGAAGGAAGTATAATCATCACTTAAAGACTTTGCCTCCTCTTCTGAGAAGGAATTAGTGAGTTTCTAATTGTATGCAGGATAGTTTTATGATGTTAGATGGGATTATAACTTTGTTATCTTCTTTCCTTTGGAGATGAAGTTTGGTTTAAGGAAATATGTGAGTGCCAAGTTAATAAGACGTGGTTAATTTGTGATGATTAATTTTATGTGTTGACTTGATTGGGCTATAGGGTGCCCAGACATTTAGTTAAACATTATTCTGAGTGTTTATGTTAGGGTGTTCCTGGATGACATTAACATTTGAATTGGAACACTGAGTAGAGCAGATCACCCTCCTCAATATGGGTGGGCCTCATCCAATCCACTGGACGCCTGAATAGAATAAAGAGAAGGATAAGGGAGAATTTTCTCTCTACCTGACTGTTTTTAAGCTGGGATATTGGTCTTCTTCTATACTTGTATTGGACTTACACCATTGTTTCTTCTGGTTCTCAGGCTTTCAGACTAGAAGTGGAACCATTGGCTCCCCTAGGCCTTTAGCTTACCAACTGCAGATTCTGAGACTTCTCAGCCTTTATTTATTATGTGAACCAATTTCTCATAACAAATCTCATTATGTTTATATTACATATATGTGTCTTTTATTGCTTCTGTTTCTCTGGAGAACCCATCTGACCTGTCTCCTGATTATGCTAGCCAGAAAACAGCTATTTATTCCTTCCTAACGAGTCCTAAAAAAAGAGAGAGAAAGAGAACAGTTACTATTTCTTTCATTTCATGGCTTTTACAGATTTATAGGAAATATGGTCTTCAAATATGTTAAACAATACCAATTGAATAAGAAATGCTTCTAAGATTTTGTGGGTAGTAAGAATATTTTTTTGTGCTTTCCATGGCAACATTACATTTGTCTGTATGTACCTGGAGCTCACATGACTTAGATCTCAATTATGCAAATGCAGCAGTTCAACCGTGCCCCATCACTACAAGTCTTAGCAAAGAGGAGTTTGGTGGTGCAAATGTGTGAAGGGCAACATGGATACATTAATATCCACGATGTGTTTGGGTTGTCTTAAATATGGATGGAGACATTAAGGCATATTGCCTCATTATAAACTCAGCAGGATTGATGCCATTTGTTGAACATGAAAAGATACATCCAAGTTTAGTTTGGCTGAATGTAAAAAGAACTGGCCTTAAAAGATCTGGATTCACCATCTGGCTTTGTCTGTTACTACTGTACTAGCCTTTTCTTTTTTCTTCACCAAATTACTTAACACGTGAACTTTAGTTTTATCCTCTTAGATGTCCCACTTCAAAACATGTTCAGCATATTTATGAAGTCATATTTTATAGTATAAAGTGATTCATGTATAATATAATAAAAATAATAATTATCATAGCAGTATCACTTTAATATATGGGAAACTTAGAAAGTTTTCACAGTTTTCTTCAAAAATAAGCCCCTGTGCTTCAGGGTCTTCTGAATAGCCTCTTTCATTTGCTGTCCCACAGCCTTCTCAGTGTCCCAGACTCTGACCTAGTGCTAAGGATTTGTGTCAGACTTTCTCCTTCCTTCAGTGTCTTGCTTTGTTAATATTTATATGAAGCAGCACTGACAAATCAGTGTCACCTGACATAGCATCAAAACACTCACAGGGGCACAACACTAATTATTGCAGTAGTGATTTAACATAAAGTTGAAACTCTTTGAATTTTGAAACACAAGCAAGAAATTTATATTCAATATGATTTCTATAGAAAATTTGGAGTTATAATGAGTAAACTAGCATTTTATAAACCCTTACAAATATTTTATATTTCTTGAATCAAAATTGATTCTAGTTTCTTCTCCCTATGTGCCTGCAAGACACAACTTCTACCTAATTCTTTGGTGGGATCAATTCTGCAAAGAACAATAAGTTCATTGGTCAAGATACTGCAATAGCTGCTTTCTATAAGAGCAATAAGATTTCCTTATTTTATTTGTTATTAACTCATGCTAATAGCTGTGACCACTATGAATCCCTTAGGCATTTTCCTACCTTATCAGCCATTCACCTTAAGGCATAAGCCACTGTGTAGGATTTGATTAACCAGAGAGTTTGGTCAGGGAGATTTTGTAACATAACAACTTCCAATGGAAAGAGTATAGTGTAACTGGGAATCTGCAATAGCAGATGGCCCAAAGAATCAGCTTTCAATATTGCTCTTCTAGGCTTGTAGATAAGCATGTAGTTGAGTGCACTGCACTAATCAAGACCCAAGAGCAACATATGTGCGGTCATAATTAACTGGAAAAAGGTAGTGCACTATTTCAGACCTCTACACATGCTGTAAAGCTTTGCTTCTCATAGTGCGGTCCTCAGACCCGAGAGCTTCCTGGAAATGCAGACTCTTGGGCCTGACCCCAGATAACTGAATTGAAATCTGCATTTTAACAAGGTCCCTGGGTAAATTGTATGAACATTAAAGTTTGAAAAGCACTGCTCTAAATTTGTGGCACATGGTACCATAAAAATAGACTTTTTAGCCTTCTTTGGTTATGTCATTTTAATTTTTTTCTGTTTTGTTCCTTAGCTTGATATTTTTTCAAAAATGATGGATCTATAACCCCCCCTCTACCAATATGTAGGTGGCTTATTTTATTTGATGTTAAAACTTGTTGTTTCCAGGCCGGGCACAGTGGCTCACGCCTGTAATCCTAGCACTCTGGGAGGCTGAGGCAGCAGCATGTCTCAAGGTCAGGAGTTCAAAACCAGCCTGAGCAGGAGTGAGACCCCATCTCTACTAAAAATAGAAAGAAATTAATTGGCCAACTAAAAAAAATATATAGAAAAAATTAGCCGGGTATGGTGGCACATGCCTGTAGTCCCAGCTACTTGGGAGGCTGAGGAAGAAGGATTGCCTGAGCCCAGGAGTTTGAGGTTGCTGTGAGCTAGGCTGATGCCACGGCACTCTAGCACAGACAACATAGTGAGACTCTGTCTCAACAACAACAACAAAAAAAACTTGTTGTTTCCTAGAAACTTTCCTTATCAAGATTTTCATAACACTCCCATCATATTAGGTTAGAGTCTGAACCGGCTCTTAATGGAATCTTTGGCTTTTAGAAAAGTCAAAGTAGCTAGCTTTCAATATCTTGATGCCATTGTTTTACTAATACACTTCAACTTTTGGCCTTGACCCTGGAGTTTAGACAAATGGGGGACATTGGTGTGGGCTATACATAGGTTCTGCACATCTGAGAAGACATGTACTAATTAGGACACATTCTCATCCATTATACCGTTTATATTGGCAATGTGCATTCAAGTGCTATCTGGCCAAACTGCATGTATCTGCCTTGTGTACAGTCAAATATTTGCCAGAAGATCAGGAAGAACTTCCTAATGTATTTCCACATGCAGGTTTTAGTAGGGCAGGGAAGGCCGAGCATATGAAATATCAGCAGTTTTGACACCGGAGATTCCCTGACACTTGCAGAATGGAATGAGAGCTAGAGAAGGAGCTGTGGGATGGGGGTGATGAGCATTCTTTATTCTTGAATACACTATGGGCTGCATGAAAGGAGAGCAGGACCATTTAGATAGAGATCCTGTGACCTTGTGGGAAGGAATTTTGGAGAGTCTCTCTGTCAGAGATCAATGATTTGATGCAGCAGGATGAGTGCCCCTTAGCTAATGGTATTGCAGCTCAGTCATTGCTGATTGTGTTGGTTTGAAGAAATTTGCCATAATAGTAGAGGTTGTATATTTCTAAAGACTGAAGAAAATTATCTAAGTCTGAACAGAACATGATATTCCAAGTTGAGGGTGTCTTTGTATGTTGAGTAGAAAGCCAGTGACTCAGTTTTAGTGAATGTGTTTCTATTAGCAAAGAAGGGAAAGAAAGAACAAAACTCCATTAAGTTGAATTTTTCAGTTTGGGAGGTGCTTCAGTATATCAATGACATCCCCACCCACTACCCCCCATTAGGGAGCATAAACTATTTGGAAGTCCTGGCTTATTTAAATGAGGTAATTAATTGTGTGATGGCAGTTGTGTGTTGGCAAGACTTTTCAAAACATGAGAGCTCTTAATTAGCTTGAGGGGTAATGTTGAAACTGTCACTGGTCAGATGTCTTTCTTAGTACTTTCGAAGATTATGGAACAAAATATCTCTGAACAAGATGTGAGCACCAGTCTAGAAAAGACTTGTTAACTCCGATATTAATTTCTTGTGGCTGCTGTAACAAATCACAAAAACTTAGTGGCCTAAAACAACAGAAATTATTCTCTCAGAGTTCTGGAGGCCAGAATCTGAAGTTAAGGTGATGGAAGGACTATACTTCCTCCAAGGCTCTAGGAGATAATTAATTCCTTTCCTTTCCCAACTTCTGGTGGCTGCCTCAGCATCCCTGGGCATATGTTCTCATCATCTCAATTTTTGCCTCAACTCCGTCTACCTCTCTTTTTAACAATACATAGGATTGCACTTAAGTCCTACCTAGATAATTCAGGACAGATGATGCTAACTCACAAAATCTATGACTTAATTATATCTTTTGCCTTAGAAGCTAATATTCACTCTTTTGGTATATAAAGTGATATGAAAAGGTTCCATGGGTTAAGACACAGATATATCTTTTTGAGGGCCTCTATGTAACCCTCTTATAACCCCAGTTCTGTATAATAAACCTTAGATAATTAGAAACATTGTGGGGGATTCACCTGTTACTGTAAGAGGAGAATCAAGAATCAGACTTACATTGCCAAAACTCTCACTTTTTTGACTAAAAGTTTATATCCTGGCACTAGGATTCTTTGTCAGATAAGGAATCACTGGAAGCAGCCTCTGGCTTGGGAAGAGAGATGTGGCATTGGCCTGTGGACCCTGAGGAAGTAATCATTCAGAGAAACCTAGCACCCTAACAAGTCTTTTATTCTATATAGCATGTTGACACACATGTGGATATCCTCCTGGGTGTGGAGCTATGTTAGGAGTTTTCCGAGGAAAAGACTCTAGTCACCAGTTCCAGCCTGTGTGATAGGGCAGCTTGATATCCTATTTATAAACTTAATATTTACCACTGAAGTGATATACTATGCATAAGCTAAAGAACCTCTGTTCAGAAGTTTCCTTGCAAGCAAGGTCTGGTAACCCCTTCACAAATGTCTTTGGGTAAATTGGATATTATGAATTAGAGTGAGTGCTTCCCTATTGGATTATATTTTCCATATTGATCACAGATGTATTAAATATTAGAACTGTCATGCTCTGTCCCATAGGCCACCCTATGTGCAATGACACCATATCTAGTAGGGAGGTCTATGACAGCAAAAGTGTTACCTACTGGGAAGGAGAAAGTGTGGCTAGGAGGTTTGGGTTATCCCCCGAGTTGTCACCATAAAGTTAGTTACTCTTATATCCTCACTGCTTTTGCTATTGCTCTAGAAGGAGGAGGAAAGGATAGCATGGGGGTGGTTCATATTACTGTAGGGCGATTCACAGCTGCAAGGTAGGGAGATAGATGCCCAACATCAGGAGAACTCTGCTTTGTCAATGGATGACAGTATCGCACATTAGTAGTGAACTGTGTGTGGTATTACTGTGGAATTAGATCTTCTTGTCTTAGAAAAAAATGCTGTGGGTACTGCATTGGATTTTGGGCTTTTGAAGAAGGAACAGAGGCCTGAGTAAACGGGAGATACTTTTTCTCTGATCCAAAAAGGTGATGGAAATTCAAGCAAAATATATTGCCTATCCCTAATGCATTCAACCACATTGTTACTTCCCAAAGCAGTATCCTTAGAAATGAGCCACTAAAATTTCATTTCTTTCTCTACAATTAGACATTCAGAATATGAGGATCACTAATAAGAGGTCACTTTACATGTTGCATTAAAGCATTTTTCATCCAGAATAGAAAACATCACTGTAGGTGTTCTGGGAACACGTATCAATTATGGAGAACTTGCTCAGATACATAGTTATAAATTTCTTATCAGATCTATTCTAAACAAAAGAGAAAATTGGACAGTAAATTGTTACAGGAAATTAATTCATTTAAGTAAAATCATTATCAAAGTGTCTGAGAGATTTGGCAGAACTGCTAAATTTGGGAAGGGGTGTGGAGTTTAATGATTATCCAGTAGATGAGCTAAGTAGATGCATGTGCTATCAGCAAAACAGAAACACCAAAACAAATTTTGTTAAAAAATCATACTTTATATTTGAAAACTGGGTCAAAACAATAATAAAGGAAAAAATAAGATTAAGTTGAACTATATAGTGTACTTATCACTTTTCTTTTGATTTATAAATGGGTACTACCATAGTCTTTGTGGTACTTAGGTCCTCTAAAGATCTGATTGTAAGCCTTTTCTCAACTCTGTGTCCAGAAGTTAAAATGTCATTAAGAAAGATTACTATGGGAGCTTCCTGTGTCATACAAACAGTACTACTAGACTATGTTACCAGTTCCCTCCTTGTTATTTGATCTTCAAAATGGATCCAAAGACACTCACTGACCAATAACAGGAAGCTAGAATGGATAGTTTAGACAGTTATTTAGTTAAAATGAGGAGCTACATCCAAATGACTCAATGCCTTTGGATGCTAAGTTCAGGAAGTTCAGCCACTGTGTACCAGCAAAGTCACTTTAACTCCAGTGACAGGCAAGGATCTGCAGCTCAAAGGTAAGAACTTACTACAAAATTTGGATATTTTTGGTAAATATACACTAGTGGACTAGGGAAGAGAACTCTGGTGGTGAAACAGTAGGATCCTTAATAGTTAATAATATGCAGTGGGTTTCCAGAATCTCATCTATTAAAGTAATGAATCCCAAAAACTGTTCATAAATTCTATTACTGGTGGTGATGGTGGAGGTCTCAGTGGTAGTATAGTCATCCACTGCTGATGATGCATTGCTGCTTCCTGACATTAACAGCCATGATTGGATGAGTTACCACAATCAATGGAGTGTGTTAGGAGTTGACAGTTATATGAAGGAGGTAGAGGGATCTGATAACACATGGAGGTGGAGATCCAATCATTCTATAATTTTGAACAGTTAAGAAAACTTAAAAAGGGAGCAAGTTTGGCATCAAAGATGGTACAAATGGGGCAACTTTACCCCAAAGGTACAAAGATTTCCACCTAATCATAAGACTAGAAAAATGCCAGAGAAGATGTTTCCCATGTGGTTGGATACTTTCCAGGGTGTGAATTGCTGTAGTACTCTCTAGGGTGGGCACTCTTCACTGAGTATGGGTCCAGGTTAATTGTATAAAACAGACTCTTTTTCGTGAATAGCTGATATGAGTGTTAGACCAAATGTGTCAGAGTTCATTAACAGCAAGTAACAAAAAAAATTCTTTTTTTAAAAAAGAAATCAACTAAATAAGGAATAGCTTACATTATTGAAGGAAAAGCTTCAAATCCAGGCTAGAGAAAGCTCAGGAACCAGGCAGCTCCGGGGATCTAGTGAAGAGAAACTAATGAGCAATGTTTTCAGAGTTTTCCAGTAAAATGAAGTTCAGCTGTTTTTCAGCTGTGTGACATTATATGATAAATCTTCCATGTCTGATTGTTCCACCTGGGTCATATGCGTTCTGCTTGTCCAGGAGAGGGCAAAGCACTGTACTGAGAGATCTGTAGATATCTTGCAACAGGATGGGAGTGTCTCCTCAAAGGAAAAAAATTGAGTGATGCTGCTAATACCAAAGGTAACGCTGAACAGGAAAAATAATGGATGTGCCCTATAGCCCGTGTTCATAATATCCATACAAAAACATCAAAAATGCTCTATCAATGTAATTACTCTATGTACAACATATCCACTTTTTTCCAAATTGAAACAAATTAAAGGTTAATGTGTGAAGTTAATTTATTTAACTTCACTTTCAAAATCTATGAATGATGAGCGTTTTGTTCTGGCCCAGTTGCTTTCCTGTTGTGATGTTGTGCAACCTATCGGTCTTAGATGAATTTACCTAGCACCAATAAAAATCATGTACAATAAGAAAGAACACACACACACACAAGCACTTACACACACGTAGGCATAACGAAGCAAGGAAGGAAGTAGAGGCCTCCGTTTTGCAATAGGTCATGAAGTCATTGCTGAATCTGTGACTTTTCTCCTCCATTATATTCTCAAAGTTCTCCTTGCTTTATAGTAGCATTTTTAGGGATTTTTACCCCATTTTGTAATGATATACATCTTCATCACTGAGGGTTCTGGATCCTTGGTTATTCTACCTTATAAGATTGCTATATCTTCTATATCAGTTATATAAAGAAATGTCCAGGGACTCTAAGTTTCCGTCCATTTTCCCCTCTATTTGAAGTAGAAATTCCATTTTTTATTTAAAACAGGGTAATCACCCTGGAAAACATTATGATTATTATGATTTCTATTCTCATATTTTTTTCTATTTGTCTAATGGCATGAAAAATGCCAATTGGCCAAATAGCAATTTGTAACACCAAATGAATGAATGACCATGAATCTCTGGTGAAAGCATTTTTCTATTTGGTATCAAAATTTTTATATACCAGTTAAATTGAGTAACAAGTATAAAAGAAGAAAACAAATGTGAGTGTTATTATGTAACATTTTAGGAGGGGCCTATCCCACTTTTTCCCCTTCTTAGACCCATACAGTCTGGTTATGGGAGAAGCAGCAACATTTATTGGTCACAGATTTATACATTATCTGAATTTCTCTGCTGGCCCTATTGCTGCTTCTGGTTGGAAGGGTTCATGATAATAATGATAATAAATTAAAAAACAACAACTATGAATCTTTAGGGAATGAACTCCTTGCCTTAATTTTTATTATAAATAAGTATCTTGGTTAAAGGTCATGATATTTACGATATCATGAGGGTATATAAAGTGTTTAGAAAGATCACAGATGAGGGGGCAGGAAAACAACTTCCATTACAGAATATGTATGTTTCAATGAAGACACATTGCTGCTACTCTTTTCATTACAAAAAAGGTAAAGTTTAATATATACGTCAATGGATAGCTGTGTGGATCCCTCAAAATATGACACTGTGAGGATGGCTCATGATTACTTGCTGCTTCTGGAACATTTGTCTGTCAGAAGTCAAGTCAGGTCAGTCTCAGTGAAGTCCATATTGCTAAGCCCATGCCAGGCTAACGTTATACACACAGCCAAGGTTTCACAAGATCCTTGAGAAAATCCTAGACCACCAGGGAACAAGGATAGTCTGAGATCTAGAGACAGGATATCTGTCCCACCTTGTTATTTAAGAGGATTTTCTACAGTGAAGGCAATTTGGCTACACTTTCATAATTAGCCAGGCATGGTGGTGTGCACCTGTGATCCCAGCCACGCGGGAGGCTGAGGCAGGAGGATTGCTTGAGCCCAAGAGTTTGAGGTTGCTGTGAGCTAGGCTGATGCCATGGCACTCTAGCCCAGGCAACAGAGCGAGACTCTAATCAAAGAAAAAATAGAAAAATAAAAAACTCTCGAACTTTGGGTCCATTCTAAGAAGCCTGCCTATAAATTCCTTCTCAAATCTTATCACCAGTCTTCCAATCATGCTGCTTTGTCTGCTGATTTTCAGAGCAGCTCCAGAGTGAGGAATTACCCCTACTCTGGGGTAATGGAATTTCTACTTCAAATAGAGGGGAAAATGGATGGATGCAATGAACTTCTGCTTGTTACCAGCATGTTGTTCAGAACCACTTCTAAATGAAGATGACAGGTTTCCATCCCCTGTCATCTCACATAGAGTACTCTCCATGAGACCAGATGTTTTTGAGGGCGGGATGACAGTGTATATGGAGTAGAGTTGCTAAGAGTGGGAACTAATTGCTCACACACTTTATTGGGCCTGAAGAGCCTCCTCAGGCCTGCCCCATATATACTTGGACCTGCATACTTTAATGATAAAACAGAGCAGATAGCACTTAATTCATGGACAACTCAGATACATGATCACCCAGCAACTGGTAGCCTGTGTTCTGTATCCATCGGCTTCCAAAGAGGGAGTCAGGAACTGTTTCCCAGAAGAAATAGATACTTGCCAAAGGGAACATTGTTTCTTTCTAAAACTCAAGAGGCCGATACTGTAATTCTTTTCTCAGAGCTTAATATAAGTGCCATAGATATTCCAATCCACACAGACATTTTAAGCACCATGATATCTGCTATGTCAAAAAAAAGTGACAGCATAGAGGAATAGGCAGTGTTTCCACACATGCTGTGAATGGATCATAACAGAACATCCAAATGTGATTTATATTGCCCTTAAAATTGTGAATGAGCCCAGACTTCTGATTTATTTATTTATTTGGAGAAGGAGGTGAACATTATTGCGATTTGTTTTTTATTTTAGAGGAGTTCTGGAGCTGATTGTATCAGTTTTCTATTGCTGCTGTAATATATTACCACAAATTTAGTGGCTTAAAACAACACAAATTTATTATTTTGCAGTTCTGTAGGTCAGAAGTCCAAACAAGTGTCACTGGGCTAAAAGGCAAGGTGTTAGCAGGGCTGGTGCCTTTCTGGGGGCTCTAAGGGGGATTTGTTTCCTTTCCCATTCTAGCTTCCAAGAGCTGCCTGGCCTGCATTCCTTAGCTGTCGATCCCTTTCTCCATCTCAGAGCCAGACACATCACCTCCCTGACTCTCCTTCCACCATCTCATCTCTCTTTCTCTCTAGCCCAACCAGAACAGTTCATCGCTTTTAAGGACTCTTGTTATTACACAGGGCCTACCAGGATATTCCAGATAATCTATCTGTGAATTCATACTCTTAATCACATCTTCAAAGTCTCTTTTGCCATGGAAAATAACAGGTTCTTGGGATTAGAGTATAGGTATCTTTGGGAGTTGGAAGGCATTATTCTGCCTACCATGCTGATTAATCCTCAAAGAGGTGCCTTGAAGAGATAACCCATCAGAACGAGATGTCAGATACCATAAATTACCTGGTTCCTGTTTATTTGAAAGCTATCGTTCAGCTATTTCTTCAGTTTTGTGAGTTGCCATATAGCCTCCAATAAATTCTTTTTAAAAAATTAAATTAATAGTACTTAGTTGTGTTTGCCTACATAAGAAATTTATGCCATGAATTGGAAAGGGATGGTGGGGTTAAAGGAAAGATTTGTATGATGCAAAATAAAGTCATTCCAGAAATTCCTGTCAGAGCCAAGGGGCAGAAAAAGATCTCCAGGTAAGGAAGAGCTGATAGAAAGCAAATAAAGAACAGATTTAAGACATACAGTCAGGTTAGGCTATAGGACATGACAAGGCTCTGGACTTTGACTACAGAGGACCAGGATTGACCCACTGGACATACTGGTAGCAGGTAGGACATCTCATTACTCTACACAGCCACACGGAAGTACATACGGTCCCTGAAACACAAAGCTTCAATTTTAGGCTAAAAATTTGGATTTCATTTCAAAATATACTGGTCTTGGGGGGAGGATTCTTATTAAGTTGACCTGATATTTTCTTATGCAGCCCAGAAATGGTTGGGTGGATGGCTTGCAAATAACCGGTCTCTTATTAGGAATAAATTAAACATAAGTGAGATAAGTTAGAGAGGAGACAGGGGCTATCTTTCTGAAGACCTTACATTCCCCTGGCACTCTGGTAGGTGCTTTTTATGAAAGGAGTTAATGAGGATGATATCTGTAAATACTTGGCTTATTTGAGTCGCATCTTTACTATATAGACTCTAACTTTTGCTGGCCGAGAACAATTCATTCTGTACTCATTGAAATGATATGCTGTAGATATTTCTTTTTCTAAGTGGGTACTCCCATCTTGTTTCACGTTCTAGTCTATTTTGATTCTTCTCTTAACTATCTTCTTGAACTGGGATAGGTCCTGTAACTTTTTTTAAAATTTATTTTTCACCTCTGTAAACACAAATGCTATCAGATGGCCTCAGCAAATCATTCACTCAAAAAATATTTATCAAGCATCATGGCCAAGGATGCAAAGACAAAAAAAACAGACAAAAAAACTGCACTCTCTACCCCCATGACCCAAACAAATAAGAATTCAATTTAAAAAGTGTGATTAGTGTCTGTAAAATTCATACATACGGAGCTAAGGAGGTATGGGCGAAGGACTGAGGGGTAGGAACGGTGGGCAGGATGGGCTGTCCCTGAAGGTCTTCAGGATGGGTGGCATCATGTCTAAGTCCATTGGATGCAGGAGTGAGTTGGGCAAAGTTGGATGCATATTGGGAAGCCTGAGGGCCTGCGAGGGGCTTGGTATCATCTGGGAAGACTAAGTACTCCTGTGCAGTTGCAGCCTAACCATGAGAATTTGAGTGTTGCGGCTAGATGAGATCTTGAGAAGTAGCCTGGAAAAGCTATCTGTTCAGTTAGCTGTCTCCCCTCACCGAAAATGCATAACACAAGCAACCTCAAGTTCTAACTTCTGGAAGGCAACGAGCTCCACAAATCTATAAAGAGATATTTCCACAGCCTTACCTCCTTGAGTCTTATTCAAAAGTTGACTCTTCATGGAGATCTACACCACTTTTCATGCAATTAAAGTATTCATTTAATTTAAAATCAAAACTGTCATTCTGCCTTTCTGACTTTACTAATATTTCTTATTCTGCCCTAATTCTATTTTTCATAGTACTTATATTTTAAAACTGCTATCAAATTTACTTTTTTATCATGTTCATAGTTCGCTGAGTCTCTTCTCTGCTAGAATAAAAAGCTCTGTAAAGATACAATCTCTTTTCTCTGATTTTCTCTATAGCAGTACCTGATACATAGCAGGTGTCCAATAAATATTTACTAAATGAACAGACCCTACAGGATTTCAAACCTAAAGGCTATGCAGTATTTAAAGAACAGACATGTGAGAATAGCAGGATCAGAGGCATAAAAGTAGATAAGCACATGTGGAATTTGGGCTATGATTGAGCAGGCAATGTAGAACAGAAGTGCGAGATTGAATGGCAAGCTATAGGCCTTGGCTGCCTTACATAGAATTTGGACTTCATCTAAAACCTTGTTGTTATAGGTAAGATGGAATCTAAATAAAGATTTAAAATCAGGCTTCTGATAAGAAATTAAAGAACTATGTGCTTAATCTGAACTCTCTGATAGCAGCACCAATGGTGAGATCCTTCCAGAATGCTGAATATATTACAAGCTTCTTCCACTGTTAGAGCAAAAGGAAAGAGATGTTAATTAGAAGATGAAAATGTGACTTAGGTGATGCTAGAAAAACAAAATTAAGTATTTAGGAAAAAAGGAAAGAATATCTAGACATATAAAATCATCTTGGAGAGAAATTAAAGTAAAACAATTAAAGTAAAAAATAAAGTAAGTGCAAAACAAGAACATGATTGCATAAAGAAAGGAAGAAAAAGTTTTAAGGAATGCCAACATTGATGGACAGCGTAACAGGAAATGAGAAATCTAGTGAAAAGGTTGGAAGATGTTTGACATTAACAGTACAATAAAAACCTATGAGACAAATTTGATCAAAATATTTTGAAGGGCATTTTTATTTTGTTTTGTGCATTTTTTCTACTATATACTCACTGGAAAAAATGTCACTTTCCTTGTTCTGTATGTTATCGGAATTATAAAGCCCCGGGGTGACAAAACTCATCCCCCCCAACCCTCTTATTTATTCAGCACAACCCAGACTTTATGTTGGCAACAAGCAGAGAAGATCCTGTCACTAATTATGGGTACAATGTCAGCTGATAAAAGCTAGGGTGACAATCTAGTAGATTGGTTATTAACCTGGAATTCATAAACTAAACAGGTCAATGATCTTCTGAAATGTTATGGAACGTATTGTGAGTATGTATGTACATTTTTCTGAAGCAAGGGTACACACCTTATGTTACGGTCTTAAAAGAATCCATGACACCCAACATGTTAGTGACTGCTAGGATGACCAAATATCTCTGCATGTGACTGAGGGGCTTCCTCAGATGCAGGATTTTTAATTTTAAAGGTGAAAATGTCTTGGGCAAACTGGGACGAGTTGGTCACCCTATTTACTACTGAAATCCTTTTATATGTGTGGAATCTTAAACTCAGAAGAGTGGCACGAATTTCAAGGGATTTCAAAGTTACTGGAAAAGCTTAGGCCTGGTTTCAGGGTTCCTGTCTTCTCCATACAGATAGATAATCCACATGGCACAATCTTTTCCTCTCTGTAGTTATGCCCTTTCTTCCTCTAAACTGTCAAATGTGAAGCAATAACCATGGGCAAAAATATATGTTTTATATTTCTCTCTATAATTTCTTTAGATAAGATATATGTTCTATATGCTCTCTATATAAACACAGAACTACAAGTATTTAGGAGGAAATCTGGCATAAATGAATATACATGGAGAAATACAGTCTGAAAAGAAAGTTTTCGCAAGGTTCTGATCATGTTTATTGTTTCAAATTCACCTACCTAAATGCTGGTTGACTGCAAGGTTAATTACAGATGAATTAGAAAATGTATCCTCTACTTTGCTATTAAAAGAGAATTAAATGTCTACTTTGGATTTTTTTTTGTAGACACTAATTTTCAACTAAAATGTGAGTTTTAGAGCCAGTTTGAGCACTATGATATTTATTGCTGTTGATGGACTCATCTACAATGGCATCCTCTAAATCATATTTAATGGGATATAGTCTACGTTTTTCAACATGTGGTTTTTTTTTTATTCATAGAGAGGCTGTATCATGATAAATATTATCTTAGAGTAGTAGTTTGGTTGTTAGGCTGACATGCATGTGACAGTACTGAGGTTTCAATTATCCACTTGCATCAATCAATCTTTTAGTTTTCAACACTGTTGCCTGCAGTAATGTCACAGCTTTTCTGTCAGAGAGAAGAACTTTGCGGGAAATGTTATTCATTACAGCTGCAAATCTGTCACTGTGCCTGGCATGGCTTGTTAATGACAACATTTATTTCAAAGAGCAGTGTTTCGCTTTGTTGCAGGAGAGTTGACTTTGTGATCGTAAAGTATAATGAAATGCCAAGAAGATGAAATGAACAAAGTTTTCCAAAAATGTACTAAAGTGATCCAAATCTGTTTAAGAAAAGAAGAAGAATACATTTGCATACCTATTTTCATCCCCTTACTTACATTTGCAAAAGAGCACCCTGGGAGACTGGAGAGCTGTGTTTGGGTGGTTTCAGAAAGATTCAAAGATAGTTCTTCCTCTTTGTTGAGATAAGATTTCAGGTGTACACAAATTAATTGGTCAAGCTTGGACAAATCTTAGAAAATATTCAGTAATGTGTTTTCTTCTGAAAACCCTTTTATGAAGGCTGCACAATGATTAATAGTGGTGCATGATGATTCATGGAAACAAATATTTTTCATGGTATTTTAAAAAAATTGTATGAGAAAAGAGATATGGATTAGCTATATGAGTGATAGAGAAAAATGGAAGGATATAACTCAATTTAAACTGAGAGAGTTAATTTGTAGTTTTGTCGATGGATAGGCTAACATATAAGTTGCTCAGAAGTAAAAACAGCACTACTGGTCATAAAGCTTCTGTTTGGCAGGTAGGTTGGAGAAAGGCCATAGTTCTTTGTATCTCCTCTTATCCAGGGATGAGAGATGAGTCCATTTTTCCACCCCTTGAATCTGAGCTGGCCTTGGCACTTGTTTTCACCAATAGAGTAAGAGAAGCAGAGTTACATCGGTTTCAAATCTGGGACCCAGGAGACCTTGCACACTTCTTCTTGCTCTCTTGGAGCTTAGCCACAAACCTAGGGGCTGACATGCTGAAGAGCCCATGTAGATGCAAGATGAACTAGGGTACCAGCTGAATGGTTTTACATCAGCCAGCTCCATCATCCCGGCAGTTGAGCATAGAGGGAGAGTGAGCCCAGCCTAAGTCAGCAGTCAGAGCAGGACTGCCAACCCGCAGATTTGTGAGTTAAATAAATGGTGACTGTTGTAAGCCACTAAATTTTGGAATGGTTTGCTATTTCAGCTTCTCTATTTGGAAGATAAGGGTATTAAACCAAATAATCTTTCAATTTGTTTTGAGATATTTCTTTTGTGTATCATATGAAACAAGATGAAAAGACTATAAAAGGAGATCAAGTTGTGACATAAAAAATTCATAGTATCTTTGTAAAAAATTAAAATCTCAATATGCATATAAGTGCTATTGTCTATCCCATTCACATTTTACGTGATTTCTTTTTCTGTGTGTATCTTTACATATCACTTGGTTTCTAAAATCCTTTATTGTCTTCTCTATACTTACAGCATAAATTCTAAGGTCTTCAGCAGGACATGGATGGACTCATCAGATTATTTGTTCCTTCCTGAATAGCCAAGTCTCCTCATCTCTTCTTGGCTTTGTATGCGTTTACCTTATTTTTAAGTATGCTCTTCTTCCTCTTTATCTGGTGAATTCCTTCTTCAAAACTGACTTGAAAGGTCAACTCTGTGAAGAATCTCCTAACTCCCTCAGCTGGAGATATTGGTCACATAGACATTTTTATTACGGGTTCTACTGCATTGGATGGTGGATTTTTATTTATGTGGTTGTTTCTTCTCTTAGATCATGAGATTTGGGGGACATTCCAACATTAGAGAAAACAGATAATAACCAATTATACTGTTCTAGTATAAAGATATACATATTAATCACATAGAAGAAAAAAGAAGGAATAATTGATTTCTAAGCTTAGCATAGATAAAATTTATTTACCACTTTTTTTCAGTGATCTCACTGGTTTGCCTTAAACACATTACTGAAGCTAAGTGCTAGGAAGAAAGTAACAGTAATGTAACAGTATTTTTTTTTTTTTTTAGACAGAGTCTTGCTCTGTTGCCTGGGGTTAGAGTGCTGTGGCATCAGCCTAGCTCACAGAAACCTGACTCCTGGGCTCAAGGGATCCTCCTGCCTCAGCCTCCCAAGTAGCTGGGACTACAGGCATGCGCCACCATACCCAGATAATTTTTTCTATTTTTTTTTTTTCAGCAGAGATGGGGTCTCACTTTTGTTTAGTCTAGGCTCCAACTCCTGAGCTCAAGCGATCCTCCCGCGTTGGCCTCCCAGAGTGCTAGGATTACAGGCATGAGCCACTGTGCCTGGCCTATTAACAGTATCTTAAAGAAATATTTCATTCAGCATAAAAAGATATTTCCTAGGTTATTAAACAACAAATATTCTTCCTAGTAGTAGGATAATATAAAAAACTAAAGGAAATCTAAGGTAGCAGCCTCATTGGTAGTAGTAACTGTATACACACCTATAGGATACCTTGAAGCCATTTAAAGCCAGCTTATTATGGATTGATTTGTCATCTTCCAAAAGCTTGAGCTACGACGCTCTTGAAGCTTCCCTTGCCAGAAAGTGGACAAGCTGCATAATTGTTGCTTGCTAATTTTCCTGGGAGAAAAACATGAACTCACTTTGTCTAGACGTGCTGATTATAACCTATCAAGCAATGATTAAAGAGTAATACTCTTCTTCATTATACAGAATGTTAAAGAGACCCTTGAATAACAATCAGAATTCTTGAAACACAAAACATAAATGGTCCCAGCCCATAATATATTTTCTGTGTAACAAAGACTTTATAAGAACTCATATGCAAAAGAAAAGTGATGATAAATTCTCCATTCCTGAGAAAAAGATAATGAAGCAACAATCATGTTGTACGAATCTGGTTCCAAGGCATTTAAAATTAGATATCACACTACCCAGTCTTGAGAATAATTTAAATGTAAATATTTCAAGTAAAAACTTAATGTATATAAAAATATATATGTATAATATAACCTCACCCGGATCAATTATGACATTAGCTCTAGCACTATTATAGGTCCCATACTAACACAGAGATTTTTATGTCATTATTATTTCATCTTTGATTCTGTTTATATTTATTTTTAATATATATATTTCTTTGGTCTTTTCTGCTTGGTTTTACTTACTTTAGAGGACAAAATATATCTTCCTAGCCTTTATTGTCATTGCAGCTGAGTAAATATCTGTTCAATTCTAATCAATAATTTATTGATTGACAAAGGAGTGTTACAGAATATAAATGATCAGTTTCCATTATTCCTCAGTCATATAATTTATCATTTTAGGAAGTTAATCTATTATTACTAAACCTTTCTGATAGTGTCTCCCCCATACAAATCTTCTCATATGCATCCCGCCATATTGATCAACCTCAGGCCCCTCAACTCATAATGTTAACTCTGTATGAGACAACTCTGGCAGTTAATTGTGTGACAAAGACTATGTATTGCTATATTTACTGTATTTTCCTCCACCATTAACTTGCCAAGTATTTATCTCTTCTCTCTTTGATTAGTTTGGTAACTCCTTGAGTGTAGGGCAGTGTCTTCTTTATTTATGTGTCATTTAATGTCCCTTCCTCAAGTCCTCTTATATGCCATATATTTCTGCTTAAAATATCTATTGATTCTAAAAATGAGTAGTAATAGTTGATGTGTCAATTTGCCACTAAGGTTTTTATAAACCCCAACTGTGTGTACCTCTGCCAACCCCTTTATAATTGTCTCCTTCTCCCCCACCTTTGTTGGAGTAGGTTTAAAATGAGCATTATAGTATGAAAAGGGCTTCTGTCCCCATCCTGCTCCAAATTAGCAGGTGTCTGCTTAGGAGACCTAATAAAAGTCAAAATAATGAATATATGGGTTAAAGTATTAACAGACAGCTGGATTTTTAAAAAATCTAACACATTTTAGTGAAACATACATTAGATTAATGTTCTCAATGATATCAGGAGTAAGACCCAGGATACATGATTTTTTCAGGTCTCCTCTGATTACATCCAAGAGCCTGGTGGCTGATTCCGATGACTCATTTTTGAGCATGTCTCACTGCAAGACAAGGGATGTACTCAGGACTGACTGAATGATAGTTATCAACTATCACCAGACCATTTGAAAGGGAAGTATACTTGCTGCCAACTGTCAGTGCCAGATGCAATGGCAAATTGCTTTACAGATTGCTCACAAATTGCATTGATATAACTACTGAAGAGCTTCAATAATTTATACTAATTGAGCAGGGGCCAGTTTTGAAAGTCAGACACCTTAGGGAAAGTAAGAGATGCAATTTCTTAACTTTTAGGTTTCTAGATTTGCACAAACTTGGTTAAAGAAAGGTTTCAGGAGGCATTTGCTTTGATGGCAAATGAATGATTTATAAAGCATCTTCATTGTGTGTATATAAACAAGTGGAGAATGAATCTGGGAGAATGAACAATATGATAGAATCAGAACTTTAAATGACCTTCTTCAGGCTGAGGTATTGAATTAGTATAGTAAAATGAAATTCTTTGGGGATAAATTTTTAGTTCTTTATAAGTTTTTTTTAAGAGCCCCCAAATTATTGACATGTGGAAGTTGGATAAGTCACGGCTAAATAGTAGCACTATTAAAAATCAGAAATACAAACAGACAATAGACTTCTCAGCACTAGTGACACCTTGAAACTACAATATTGTGTTCAGCTCTGAATATCACAGAATATAAAATCTATTGGAAGATGAGCGGAGGCCCAGAAGAAAATGACTGGACAGGGAGAAGACAGGAGACCATGGTTTACCATGCAGAAACTGGAGACATTTAGTTAAGGCCAGAATAAATGTAGAACTCATCATAGTATCTTGAACTTTCACGTGTCAGAGTTGATTTGCTATCTCATCTTTGTCTTCATAGAACAGAGCCAAGGCAAGTGAGTAAAAGTAAATGAGGGCCAGATACCAGTGTCATATAAAGAACTTTCTAACAAGTTGTGCCATCTGAAATTGGAATAGAATGCCTTGGGGTGTAGTGACTTGTTAGTGATGGGAATAATTACTGCAGGAATGCTCAGGATATTACAGAAGACTTTTAACCATAGACTTAGGTTCTTTCCAATCATGAAATACAGTTATTATAATATTATTTTAATTTTATTTATCAATCAAACCCATATTTATCTATCAGGCTCCACTCCATCATTGTATGTTTACACTACACTGGTCAGAAAATAAAAACTTCCAGCTTTCCATTCTTGCTCTGTCTTATTTACCTGCCTACAAGGCTTTCTTCACTCCCTTCTCTCCTGAGGTGAGCCCTGTAAGCTTTTGAGAATAGGCCTTACTGTTGGCACCTCTATGTATGATGTAGGTTAATTTAGAAAAGAGTAAAAAGCCAATTTTAGACTCCAGTACAAAGTTGTTTTTCAATCTAGCTTTACTCATAATGTACTTGTTATTTTACTATTAAGCTACTATTGAGTTGGCAGAATAGTATAATGGTGGGGTATGGACTTTGGATTTTGAGCAGCAGGGTTTAAACTCCTGTGACCTTGGGTAGGTTATTGAACATCTACGAAGTTCTTTTTTTTTTTCTTTGCATCTGTGAACTGAGTATAATAGATTTTTTGTGATTATACAATAATATATGTAAATCATACTGAATCAACCTGCCACATGTGTTAGCTATTATTAGTATTGAACTAAAAAATTCAGATTTGGGTAGGAGAAACAGTTACCGATGGAAATAAAAGAACTGTATTTCTGCTTTGGGTGTGGTGCAGGAGGCCAGGATTGGTTCATGAAGAAGGTGATACATGATCTTAAATTGTGAGTTGGAGTTTTTCAGGCAGACAATGTGGGATTGGGGAATACACATTGCACCTAGACAGGGTAGAAAATATAAGTGAAGACATGGAATGCAAAAGGATAGGGTAAGTTCAAGGTGAGAGCACAAGGAAAGAGTTGGATGGGAGCTGGAGATACTGCTACCTGGATAGCAACCCAGTCCCTAGAGGCCTTGCTATACTTGTCTTTTGGGAGATTGGTCTTTGACTATTCTAGCAGCATAGAATGAAGCAGTGTAGACCAGAAATTGGCAAATGTTTTCTGTTAAAAAAAAACCAAACAGAGAGTAATTACTTTATGCTTTGCAGGTCACTTAAGTCTCCATTGTATATGTATTTTTAATTCATTAAAATGTAAAATTCAATCTTAGTTCAAAGGCTACATATGAAAAGGCACTGGGCCAGATTTAATGACCCCTTATCTAGACCTTAGATTCTGCATGATGTCTCCAATCTTTAAAAACTTGGCTAGAGCAGAATGTGCATGCCAGGAAAAGCCTTGAACTGGACCACAAGTCAAACAATACTAACACTAGCAATCAAGCCACTGAAGGATTTTACACAGGGATAACAATGCTATAGTTCTATTTAAGAAAGAACCCTCTGATTGCAGCATCAGAGAAGGACTAAATTGGGGCTTTGGACAATGTTAGTAACCAGTTCAGGGAAGTCAATATCCCAGAACTTTGACCAGTAAGAACTGGAGGTGTGAGGAAATAAACCAATGAATCCTCATCCTTCTATGTACTACTCTGAGGATACTTTCTTCTATCAGCCTCCCAGGAGAGTCCTCCTCGCCAAGTCAATACATCTGTTGAGCAAATGGCTCTTTGTCTTCCCTGCTCATAAGGCTTTCCTTTTTATAAATGACCCTCCTTGCCTGTATTTGCATCCATCCAAATAAAATAACAGTACTTTAATCCTTGCCTCAGCTCTGCTATCTAGAAAACCCACGGTGAGGCACTGGTAGCTGAAGAAAGAAGATTCTGCAAAGAATTGTGAGGAGAAAAGGTCAACAAGGAAAGAGGAAAGTAGGAGAACGTGTATAGGAGTTGTTGGAGAGTGTTTCAGTGCAGGAGCGACTGGTGGTGACAAGCATCACAGACACATTAAGAGAAGATCAGGCAGTTGGGCCACTGGAAGGCCACTGATGATCTTGCTGGAGCGGTTTCCTTGGTGAGGAGGGGACAGGCACCTTGCAGAGGTTTCGAGAATGAATAGAAAGTGAGGAAATGGACATGGATTATATGTGGACTTGTCTTCATAAAACATGGCTTTGAAGGAAAGCAAAGAAAATAGGCAGTAAGTTCAAAGAAATGGAGCTTAGAGATACATTTTTATTTGAAGTTTTTAATTTAGAAGAGTATATGTATTTATACATAAGGAGAAAAACAACTAAGGAAACCATCCAACCACTTTTCAATCTCTAAGTGATCATTCTATCTAAAAGGGTAAGATTCGAGTCTCACTCCACCCCTGACTTTCAGCATTTCTTGTCACCTTTAACCAGCCTATTTTCCCCATTTCACTTCTCTAGATACAATCTTTGTATTTGCAAGTATATTATTTATTTCATGTCTTTCACCTCACAAATATAAGTTCCCTTGGAACATGGACTCTTGCTTATTTGTCTATTTTGTTTATCCTTAACACCCAGAAGAGTACCTGGCTCACAGGAGTACACAGGATGTCTTGCTTTCTTATCATTCATGTACTTACTGGAGGAGCACTTTTAATTTCCTTCAAGAACTTTTCCTTTATATTCACAACTTGGCTAACTGTTTGGTGCAAGAGGCCTAGCTTTTGGCTTATCTTGGCTTTTTAATTTTTTTTGATATTTTTATATACAACATTTAATCTATTTAAATGTATCCAATTTACATTTATTTGTTTATTTTTTGTTTTGATTTTTTTTATTTCAGCATATTACGGGGGAACAAATGTTTAGGTTACATATACTATCTTTTCTCCACCCTAGTTAGAGCTTCAAGCGTGTCCATCCCTCAGATGGTGCGCACCTCACCCACTAGGTGTGTATATACACACCCCTTCCTCCCCTCTCCCACCTGCCGGACATCCATGAATGTTATTACTATATGTGCACTTAAGTGTTGATCAGTTAATAGCAATTTGTTGGTGAGTACATGTGGTGCTTGTTTTTCTATTCTTGGGATACTTCACTTAGTAGAATGGGCTCCGGCTCTATCCAGAATAATATGAGAGGTCCTAGATGACCATTGTTTTTGTGGCTGAGTAGAACTCCATGGTATACATATACCACATTTTATTAATCCACTCATGTATTGATGGGCACTTGGGTTGTTTCCACATCTTTACAATTGTGAATTGTGCTCATGTATTGATGGGCACTTGGATTGTTTCCACATCTTTGCAATTGTGAATTGTGCTGCTATAAACATTCTAGTGCAGATGTCTTTTTTCTAGAATGTGTTTTTTTCCCTTTGGGTAGATGCCCAGTAATGGGATTGCTGGATCAAATGGTAGACTTATTTTATCTCTTTAAGGTATCTCCATATTACTTTCCACAGAGGCTGAACTAGTTTGCAGTCCCACCAGCAGTGTAGAAGTGTTGCTATCTCTCTGCATCCACACCAACATTTATTGTTTTGGGACTTTTTGATAAAGGCCATTTTCACTGGAGTTAAATGATATTTCATTGTGGTTTTGATTTGCATTTCCCTGATGATTAGAGACGTTAAGCATTTTTTCATATGTTTGTTGGCCATTAGTCTATCTTCTTTTGAAAAGTTTCTGGTATGTCCTTTGCCCACTTTTTGATAGGGTTGTTTCATTTTTCTTGCTGATTTTCCTGAGTTCTATATAGATTCTAGTTATCAGCTCTTTATCAGATGGGTAAAATGCGAATATTTTCTCCCATTCTGTAAGTTGTCGGTTTGCTCTCGTGATAGTTGCCTTGGCTGTGCAGAAGCTTTTTAATTTAATCAGGTCCCATTCATTTATTTTTGTTGTTGCTGTGATTGCCTTTGGGGTCTTCTTCATAAATTCTTTACCTAGGCCAATGTCTATGAGGGTTTTTACAACATTTTTTTCTAGAATTCTTATGGTTTCATGCCTTAGGTCTAAGTCTGTTATCCACTGTGAGCTGATTTTTGTGAGAGGTGAAAGGTGCGGGTCCTGTTTCAGTCTTCTACATGTGGCTATCCAGTTTTCCCAGCACCATTTATTGAATAGGGATTCTTTTTGCCAGTGTAGGTTTTTGTCTGCTTTTTCAAAGATTAAATGGCTATATGAGGATGGTTTTATATCTCGATTCTCAGTTCTGTTTCATTGGTCTATATCTCTGTTCTTGGCTTTTGACATGCTTTCCTCACTAAGTTTAATTATTTCTAGCTTTTGATATAAAGTAAAAGATGTGCAACTCTTCCTTTCATTTGAACACTTAGAGGCTATCATAGGGTTATTAATTTTCCTGATATCAATATTGTTGTGTGTCAGGCGATACTAAGTCCTGAGGAAAAGGAGAGAGACAGGGGAACGGCTGAATTGTGGAGCATTCAGAACACACAACATTAATCAATTAAGTTCTCTTCTATGGGCATGGTTTGTGGTGCTTCAAAACAATTACAACAGTAACGTCAAAAAAGACTGACTACAGGTCACCATAACAGATATAATAATAATAAAAATGTTGGAAATATTGTGAGAATTACCAAAATCTGACACATAGACACAGAGCGAGCACACGCTTTTGGAAAATGGTGTCGATTGACTTGCTCTATCAGGGTTGCCACAAAGTTCAATTTGTAAAAAAATAATTTGTAAATACCATGAAGTACAATAAAGTGAAGTGTAATAACACAAGGTATGCCTGTATACTGTATACATGAAAATTGCTAAAAGAGTAGATCTTATATATTCTCAAAAACTAACAAGTATGTTAGGGGAAGGATATGTTAATTAGATTGTTTAATCATTTCACAATGTATACATATATGAAAATATTGTATTGTACACCATAAATATATGTCTTTTTATTTGTCTATTAGAGCTTTCTAAAGTTGGGAAAAAATGAAAGCCAATTTGCTAAGAATATTCTTATAAGCATATTTCAGTGATGATAAATGTTACCCTTTTGTAGTCTAGTATAACTTGTTCTATTTTGTTGCCCAAATATTTATGCTACTCCAATGTCTTTCCATAAAATCTTTAAAATACAAAGGCCTACATGCCTAGCTTTTAGCTGAAAAAAAAAAATTAAGGGATTTCTGAGAATGTTCTATACTAGAGAGAAAGGATCAAGAAACACTTGTACCGATGTATTCTGTTTTCAAAATTATTTTGCAGACTTTGCATTAAAAGCTCTATTGAGCATTGGTGAACTCCATCTCAGCTTCTGGTGCTAGGTGGTAGTTATGGTTATGATAAAATAAAGGGTTAATGTTAAGAAATTGAAGAGGGAAAAATGGATACAGAAAATTAAGAACCAGTGTACAATCCCTAGATCCACAACTTCAAATTAAATGAGCAGGTGAATATTAGTCAATGAGGAGAGAAAAATCAATCAGGTATAGTCTTCCTCAGAAAGTGAATGAGGCAAAAATGGACTCTTTTTCCTTAATTAAGTGTTAGTGCTGCTACAATCCTGTTGATCTGTTGATGGTAATTTTATTCACTTTCAACACAGATTTATTTATTTATTTAACCGGGGTTTGCGTTTCTCACACACCTGAGGATGGAGTCCAGTGTAACATGTGACCCAGGGATAGCAGAGTGCGGGTCTATCAGCAGTACTGTGAAATATTATTAGCCATGCACAGAGTGTCGGGTAGAGGAACAATGACCTCTAATCCTCTTAAAACTCAAATTTATTTTCAAATGGAAACAACTTTTATCCCTTTTTATACACATATTTATTTTAGAAAAAAAAGGTACCATATGAAAATTGATTCTCATTGATATTCTCCACCTAGAGGTAACTATTGAACATGCCTTGGTATGTATCTTTAAGAACTCTTTTGAACACTTTCACATCTATGTTCATACATGAACACACTCAAGCACACTTATATAATGGAGTTACACTAAAAGTGCTCTGATGTGACCTCCCTTTTTACTTTAACGTTGGTCAGTGTTGGGGCCAAGGGAAAATTTCCCCTTTGACCTCTGAAGTTTCACTGGAAATCACTGACAAGAGGCAAATTAATAGGAGAAAAGGCATATAACTTTATTAACATATACAAAGGAGCCTTTAGAATGAAGACCCAAAGATACAATGGAAATTGTCTATTTTTATGTTTTGGTTTAATGATGTGTGGATAGCCATGTAGAAATATGATTGGACAAAAAGAGTATGATCTAATGCTAACAGACTGAGTAGGGAAATCAGCAAGTCTTATCTGTCTAGATTCTTCTTGACCTCTCTAAGCATGTATTCCTTCCTTCTGGGTATGGGGTAGGACCCGCTCTGGAATAAGGGTCTTATGACCTCTAGTCAAACAAAGTAGGTCAGCTAATTTCTTTACGGCCAAGTTTTACACATAAAGGTGGAAGGAAAGCTAGAGTAATATTTTCAGGTGTTGTGGCTGGCTTTGGGGTTAAAGGATTCTGATTTCTATTACTCACCTTGGGGAAGAGGGATTCTAGTTTCTATGGCTAGCCTCAGGGGAGAATGTAACTGAGAAACAGAGGAGTCAGAGAAAACCTTTTCCTTCTGAGGCCTTAATTTTGGGGTATTGTTTCTTGAATCCCACTATCAGGAGTAAAGAACAGGAGGAATATAGCTTTTTATTGGAAGCTAAATTTAGAAAGACATGCAATAAGTAAGAAGTATGGATGATCCTGATCAGTGAAAAATTATATTATAATAGTTACTGATATATTGATTAATATTTTGGCAAATGCACTTTCCAGGTTGTTCTGTAGGTGGTCATACATATTAGAGAATATGCTGTTTGAAATTTTATATTTTGTTTTAGAAATAGAAGGAGTTGAATCAGTAGAATCAAAGAAAACATGACTTGGTCATTAAAAAGAGTGTATTTTGTTTATCAAACTGTTTGGAAACAGAGGGAGGGGAAGTTGAGTGGAGTCTGAGCAGAGGACAATGGCTGAGGTCCTGTGGGGAAGAATTTAGGTCACAGTTACCAGGTTGGTGATATTCTGAGCACTGACGTGCTTGCTGTTTCCACCTGGCACTTTCATAGTTGTCATAAAGCAAACATTTCCTTACTTGTTGTCACTATTGACCCAATTATCTGTAGGAAATTCAGGAGTGAAAGATGGTGAAGTTCACATTACATTGCATGTTATCACATAAATCTTTTAATGTTATCTCTCTATGTCATAAATATTTTTGTTTTTAATGGTTGCCAAGAAATTCATTATAAGATTGTATCTTATTTATTAAGTCAAACCATTTTTGATAACCTTTAAGACACGTGGTAAGCAGAATAATGGCCTTCCAGAGATATCTATATCCTAATCCCAAGGAACCTCTGAATATATTAGGTTACATGGAAAGAGGAATTAAGGTTGCTGATGGAATTGGGTTTGTTAATCATCTGACCTTAAAATGGAGAGATTACCTTATTATCTGGGCGGGCCTAATGTAATTACAAGGGTCCTTAAAAGTGAAAGAGAGGATCTGAAGAGAGTCAGAGGTGAGAAGTGCTCCAGATCTTGATGGCTTTGAGGACAGCAGAAAGGGGCTGTGAGCCAGGGAAAACAAGCAGCCTCCAGAACATTGAAAGGCAAAGACACCAGTGCTTCCCTAGAGCTTTTAGAAAGGAGCCCACACTTGCTCTTAGCCTGTTGAGATCTATCTCAGATGCTGATCTATAGAACTGTAAACTTATATTAATAAATCTGTGTTGTTTAAACAGTAAGTTTTTGCTAATTGCTGCATCAGCAATGGAAAGGTAATACAAATTCCCTTTTTAGCTAATTTAGAGGCTAGAGGCTTCCCAGATTTCAGTCTAGACCTACTCCAATTCTCTGAGTAGTCTTTTCAAATGTAAATCATGTCACTACATCTCCTCTGAAAACCCTTAAGTAGCTTCAAATTGCATTTAAGAATACAATTTAAACTCTTTTCAAGAAGCTACAAGGCCCTGCAGGATCCAGTCCCTATCTACTGCTCTAAGGCCCCTTAAGTCATTTTTCTCTTTACTTTCTTATCTCATCCTACACTTGTCTAAGTTCTTTAAACAAATTAAGTTCTTCATACCCAGAGGCAGAAGGCTTAGTGGTTAAGCACACAGACTCTACAACCAAAGTGCCTAAGTTTGAATCAATGCTCTCTTGCTTACTAACTGTGTGACCTTGGGCAAGTCACTTTAACTCTCTCTTTCCTCATCTGTAAAATCAAATTAAATATGTATCTATATTTAAAATACATAGAACAGCTCCTGGCACACAGTAAGCACTGTATAAGTGTTTGATGTTACAGTGTAAAAAGGCTTGTCCCTGTAGGATCCCTGCTCTTTGCATTTGTCTCATTCCTCACCCCTCAACTCTCATCTTGAAAGTCATCTCACAGACGTTTGCCCAGATATCTCTATACAGTCGGCCCCTTCCCCTCTACTATTCATTATCAAGTGCCCTATTACTTTTCTTTAAGGCACTTATCACCATTTGAATTATATCTGTATTTTTTACGTGTGCTAGTGTTTTTTTTAATACAATTATTATTTGTCTACAGTTGGCTTTTTATGTATCAGTTGTGCTTCTTCCTTTATATCATAATTCCTGTAAGGGTGAGAGTTATGTTTGTTTTTTGTAACTCTTGTGTGCTCAGTACTGAGCATGCATTTGGTTTATGGTGGGTGTTAGTTTTCCTGCCCTTCTTGGACATAGGATTCTTATCTTTATAAGCCCCCTTGCTTATCTTTATGAGCCCGCTTGCAGTTGGAAAGGGCTATGTTTTAGCCAGTGGTAGACATGACATTTAATCACCAGTGTGAGACTCTCCAGAGCTCTCTTTCCATGTTGTGGTATGGAGGTGTCACAAGATGGATGCAGCTGGAAGTACTGAGCTGCTGCATAGCGGACAGCCTCCCTGGAGAGTTGCAGACACTCTGTGAGAGAGAAAAACTCTTGTTGGAATAAGACCTTGTGATTTGGGTCTCATTTGTTACTTCAGCATAACCTAGTCTATGTGACTGACACAGTCTGAGATTGTATTAGTTTGCTAGAACTGTCTTCTCAAAGTACAACTGAGCGAGTGGCTTAAACAGTAGATATTTATCTTCTCACACTTCTGGAGGCTTAAAGTCTGAAATGAAGGGGTTGGTGAGGTTAGTTCCTTTAGAGAGTTGAGAGGGAAAGATCTATTCCAGGCCTCTGTCTCCTTGGCTTAGTCATAGCCATCTTCCCACTGTGTGTATTTCTTCATAGCATTTTCCTTCTGTGCTTACTGACTCCAAATTTCACCCCCCTTTTTAAGGACACCAGTCTTAAAAAAGGATTAAGGCTCACCCTCCTCCAGTATGATCTCATCATAACTAATTATATCTGCACCAATCCTAGTTCCAAATAGGGTCACATTCTGAGGTACTGGGGGTTAAGGCTTTAACATATAAATTTGGGGAGACACAATTAAACTCATAATAGTGATGATTATATACACACATTGAATGAACAGTTGAAGATTTTTTTTAAAGGATCTCTGTAACTCTTTGCCTAGTATCTTTTATTTCAAATTCTCCCTCATTACTGAAATTTCCAAAGAACTGAAGTATGTCTCTTTAGGTGTCAAAAACTTAAAAACAAAAACAACATTTATGAAAGAAGTTTGTTCAGCACCCAGGGTTTCTCGTCTCTAAAGACTTTGTTCTTAATCATTGTGTTTAACACCCACCTCATCTCTGTGATTTAATATCTAACTGTTACCTCTTCCTCTATTTTTAGTTATTGTTAACTTACGTATTTTGAACTGAGGACTGGGGTTCCTGGATTTGTCATTTGGTAAGACCTTGGGCAAGTTTACTAACTATGACTTTTACTAACTATTACTTTGGGCATGGTTTACTAATACTAATTTTGACTTTGGGCAAGGTATACCTTTTCTTGAATCTCAGGTTGTACATATATAATAATATGAAAATAATATACTTATATCAAGATTTCTGTGAAAGTTTATAAAAGATAACAAATCTAAGATATCTAGCATAGAGCAAGCACATTGATGCCTTAATGTTAGGTATTAATAATAACAATGCTAATAATAGCAACTAACATTTATTGAGTACCCATTATATGCTAGGAGCTATTCTAGGTACTTAATAAATACTAGCTGACTTAATCTTCATGATTAGCTTGATGATGTTGGCACTGCCATTTCTTCTAATGTTTAGATAAAACTGAGGCACAGAGAATTTGAGTAATCTGCCCAAGGACACAAACAGTAAGTGGCAGAGCCAGGATTTGAACTCATATAGTCTGACTCTAAAGAAGCATAAAAAAACTAAGTTTATTAAAAATAATATGAAAAAAACCCACGGAAATAACAACCAGCACCAAAACCTAAAGAACTGCTGAAACAGCTTCAGAAACCGTTGGAGGTGAAACACTTTTAGACTGCCGAGGTTTTTGTCTCAGAGGAAGTTTTTGCTTTTATCCAAGTGGAGTTCTATGCTTTTGAAGTTAGAGATAATCGGCACTCTGACCTCAAGGAACATGGATTTTTACTCTATGCCTTTTTACTAAACTTTTAAATCCAGGTTCCATCTTCCAGGTAGTTTCACAAAGGGAGAACAAATGGAGAGTCGGCAAATTAAAATCACAGGAATTAACCATCTGAGAAAGGCCTCCTGTGGCAAAAACTTTGAGTAGGTGATGCCTAATGGTGGGTCCCAAAGGTCAGGGTTGTGCGGTTTCTTCTTACAACTCCAGTGCATAGCCCAGAGCCTGGTCACACTTGGTGAATGTTGAACTGATTTAAGCTGAAGTTTGTCTTTTTGGCCTCTAGCTAGTCCTGTCTGAGCTGACATTTCTCATCTTCCCTGAATTAACCTGAACTCAATCCCTCCTTGTGATCTGGGTTTAAATCTCTATTATTGGTTAAAGCTTATTACCTCCTAAGAGATATGAACGTCTTAACAAGGAAATCCAGATCAGTGATTTCCAACTTGGGGCAATTTTGTCCCTAGGGGCCATTTGACAATATCTGAAGATACTTGAGGCTGTCACTGTAGGAGATGTGTGTGCTTTATCTAGTAGGTACAGGATAAGGGTGCTGCTTAATATCCTACAACTAACAGGACAACTCCTTCCACCCCAGCAAAGCTAAGAGTTAAATGTCAGAGAGTAGGACTGATATTCTGAGGATGATGAGTGACTTTTGAAAGCATAGAACCATAATATTCACAGTTTCTTCCTTGTTAGACCAGGCTCTGGACAGGATAAAGAATATGAGGTCCTATAAAGCCCATCCATTTGATTTATGTGTCAATTGGTGATTGAACTGAAAAACTGACAAATTCTAGAGTGATTGTAATAGAATAGGAAACAGTTACGAGAATAATTAAGAATTTAAGCTTTTTAAGCAACATGATTTGTGTTCAAATGCTTGCTCAACTTCTAAGTTGTGTGACTTTGATAAATCTATTTAGCTTCATTGGACTTCAGTCATTTCATTACCAAAATGGAGATAAGGCCATCTACCTCATCTGACAGCAACAAGGATTAAATGAACTAACATGTATGAAAGGTTTAACACTCTGCTTAACACATTATTAGCACTAAATGAATATTGACTATATTAGTAATAATAATAGTAATAATTGTTTTGTTAACAGTATGGTGCATTAAAAAGAGCACAAACTCTGCGATTAGAAAATTTCAGTTTTCTCACTTGTGGCATTGGGATAATAATGTTGTAGAGAAGTATAAAAACAATTAATAATAATGGCAGCAATAATATTAGCATACATAATACATATATAATAATATTGTACGGACTAGGCAGTGTTCCAGACTCTTTATAAATTTTAACTGATTTAATTTAACTGTAACCCTATTGTGTGGGTAATATTATTATAACCATTTTGTAGAAGAAGAAGGTTAAATGTATTGTAAACTGTAAATCCTACAAAAATGTTGATTGCTATTTCTATTCATACATTTCAAAGTTTTCTCTGAACATTATCTCAATAGTTCCATGTGACATCTCATGACACCCCTAGGTAATATTTGATGTTCCTGTTTCAAAGGTACTTATGTCAGTCCTGTTGACCACTGAAAAATACACATAGTAATCATTTAGTGGGAACAAAGACACTGCCATAAATTTCACACCCTTAACTGTCTTCCTAATGTCAGAACAGAGCCAGCTTCTTGCTGTCTTCCCCCTGGTGGAGGTCCTGGCCCAACCTGATATTTCAGACCCAAAAGGGTCTTCCTGACAGCACATTGAGGCCTCATCCGGTCCCTGCCATATCACGGATTGTAGGGAGAGGAGTGTGAATAACAAGGGATTTTGTGATGCTTTTGTTATTGCAGTCAGAAGGTTCACCACCCAAAAGAGTTGTACCCCTAATTTCAGTTCCAAGATTTTTGGAGGAGAAGGGGAAAATAAATCTATGCCACTCTGCTCAGTTGATGTCTTCCAGGGTAGCTCTATTATGCTATGACGTAGATAGATAGGAAATGATCAGAACCCAGTTTCCTTGGAGTCTGTGCTGGTGACATATTCCTATTATACAGCAACTACATCGCAAATTCTGATTTGACGTGTTGATGCATTGCTTTTCTGGAAGTCGTTTTGTGGGTGACTTCTGAGACTTGGCAAGAAATTCTCTGCCAGATCTGGGTAAACTTAGCTCCAATTCTGGTGGGAGTGGAGGGAGAAAAATTTTTTTTTCACTCTGTAGACTCAGGTGAAGGTGTTATTTACACTCTCTTTGAGTGATGAGGGGAAAATTGTACTGATGTTATTTTAAAAGTGTTGTGAATTAAATGCATGATGCTTGACTCAAGACAGGGATAAAAATTTTATTGTGCCAACTTTTAACATTCTTTGGACACTCTAATTTGATAATATTTCTTTAATTGCTTAATGTTGCAATAATGTATTTCCCCTTCTCATTTTCTTATTCAAGAAGCAGCCATAGATTAGAAAACATTTCTGGGAATCTACCTTCATTACCATACATTGTTCCTGATTGTAGTTGATATTTTTAGCAGAATTTCTATTAGGAAAGGAATTATATTGAGATAAAAAGAAAATATATAGCCATAATAATTCTAAATCTAGAAAGGTATGCATGTTTTATTCTTCTAGTAACATCTGAGGTTTTGTTCTTCCTTGACATAGATTATTGCATATTTTTCTGGTGTATAATCAAATGGTGAATCTCCTGTTTTATCTAGAATTATGCTCCCATTTATAGTCAAGGACAGAAACTTAGCTAAAGGGGCATAAATAGTTTTAGATAAATAATTTTTCAGAAGCCCTTGTGAGGATTTTCCTTCTTGGTGGCCTTTCTTTAATTCCAAAAACATATTGATTTTCCAAGTATAAATTACAATTTTGTGTCAATGTTTAAATAAGAGTGTTGATGACTTTTTTTCCTGTGAATTAATAGTGTCTGATGTCAGTTTATGGTTTGTCAGTTTAATGGTGATTTTTAAAACCTATCTTTGGTATGGCTCTTGTACAAATGATTTTTCTTTTTGCATATAATTTGTTTCAGATAATAATCCCTGATATCACACCAGGAATTTTCTATGTAATGTAAATTTCAATGTTAAATTATTTATTGCATATAAATTTGCTGTCAGAAGGGGATCAACATACTGAATCCACTAATGCTGGTCTAATAGAAAGTTAATGGCTTATTCCAACTGATTTTGCAAGAACAAAGGGACATGCTAACCTTGATGACAGTGTGCAATTAGCCAAATGCCTAGGGAATGGATTTTCCATAGTCCACACTAAGTCAGCAGAACTACAAAGGTAGCAACTTCTTTTTAAACCATATTTCTTACTGGATTATCACCATTAAACCTGCAGAGTTATGGAGCTGAAAATCAGTAACACACTTGGGTGGATAGAGGTCTTCTGAGTAGACAGGTTGTCTACTCAGAAGTGAATGCCCAATACTAGGGTATTGTTCAGGCTCAGGAAGTGCATACAATATAACTCCTTAGAGTTCTAGTTTGAAAAGTAGATCTGTGAAGTATAATGACTAGTGATACAGATTCAAGTTATTGGCTTTTAAATTTAGTTTTCAGCAATGACTCCACTTCCTTTTAGTAAATCAGAAAGCAAACAGCAATCTATTCAGACAAAATTCTCTACCATTTCTGCAGTGTTTATGACCCTAGATTTAATTCTTAATCAAAACTTAAAACTTTTACTTGTCAAAAGGCACTGTTAATAGAATGAAAGACAAATAGACGGATAGAACATTTGTGTATATCATCCATCTGATGACTTATTTTCTGAATGTATAAAGAGCTCTCAAAACTCAATAGTAAGAATCAAACAAAAAATAATAAGAAGAGACTCTTCACCAAAGAAGATTTATGGATGGAAATAAGCACGTGAAGAGTGACTCAATATCATTAGTTAGTAGGGAAATATAAATTAACCACTTCGGTACCGCTCTCACCGGCCGTGAAACCTTGCCCACAGCTGGCACTCACAGTCCGTATGATAGTTTGTGCTGTGTGTTGAGGACGAATCTGTTTTGCTCTTGTGTGATGAGGAAAGCTTTAAAGCACTGAAAGCTTGTTTTACTTTACAGGCAGCTTTACTTGTAATGTAAATCAGAATAGGTAACATATACATATATGTTTTCATGACGTTATTTTTAAATGTTCACAATTTTATTTTGATAAATGAAAAATTAGAAAAGTCCTATCACGGCTGTTGGCTAAAGTCGCTGTGCACGTTCATCTGTTGCTGTCCACTATAGTCGACGCTGGTACTGAAATAGTTAAAAACCATGAGATACCGCAACATACCTATTGAAATATATACAATTTAAACAATTTATACCAAGTTTTGTTAGGATGTGTAGCAATTGGAACTGTCATAAACTGCTCTTGGAAACGTAAAAGAGACAATCATTTTAATAAACTATTTCTTAAAACATTAATCATATATATACATACACACATTATCATTTAGCCATTCTACTTCTGAGTTTTTACACAAGAGAAATGAAAGTATATGAGGGAAGTCCAAAAAATAACCAGCCATATAACTGTTCTTGTTCTATTAACAATGGTTGGATACTTTCTGGACAGGCCTCATATATCTACACAATGACTCATATGCAAATGTTCATAGCAACTTTATTGGAAATAGCTAAAAACTGGAAACAGCCTAAATGTCCATCAATTGGTGATAGAAAATCAATTGAGATATAGCCATATAATGTAATATTACTCAGCAATAAAAAGGAATGAAGTATTAATACAACATTAATGAATTTTAAAATAATTATACTCAGTGAAAAATGCCACACAAAAAAGTGGTACATGCTGTATGATTCCATTCATAGAACATTCTAGAAAATGCAAAGTAATCCAGAGTAACAGAAAAGAGACCAATGGTTGCCTGGAGACTAGGTTCCAGGGAGGTACAGGAGGAAGAAATTACAAGCTGGCACAAGGACACTTATTTAGAGTAATGAATATCTTGATTATAGCTATGGTTTCATTGGTATATACAGATGTCAAAACTTACTAAATTGTACTTTAAACACATGCAGTTTATTATATATCAATTATATCTAAATGAGGTTATTATTACAAACAAGAAAAAAGCTCTTAAAACTTATCCAGGGGCTGAAGTGAGGGGAATTTGGGGGAGTTGTTGCTTAATGGGTATAAAGTTTCAGTTATGCAAGATGAATAAGGTCTAGAGATCTGCTGAACACATAGTGTTTATAATTAACAATACTATGTTGCTAGTATTATAATAAAAGATATTGCACACTTAGGATAATTAGCATACCTATCACCTCAATGGAAGAGAGGATTTTGAATGTCCATGTGTTTTTGACTATTTCCTTATACTAAATGAGTTAAATACTTTGTTAATAGTTTGTTTCCCCTTTTCAAGATAACTTTTAAATTCTTAAAGCACTATTTAACAAATAAAACCTGTCTAATCAGATTAAAATTACATTTGTTTCTTTACATTTTATCTTGCCTTTAAAAAGAAAATTCACCATAAACCCATGACAATATTGTACTAATTGAAAAAAGATAATTGAAGAGGGAATGTTCAGGGATTTACTTTAAAAGGATAGTACTTAAATTGCTTGTTCACTTTGGATGATTGCACTGATTGATTTTTATTTTCTTTGTGAGACTGACATTTTCTTGTTGTATAATGTATTTTCTCCTTGATCTCCAGAAAAGTGGGACTTGAGAACCAAAGTGATAATAGTAGCTTAGATTTTCCAGATATAGTGATTTTTCATAAACACACACTTTGTAACCAGCTGACATCTTCCCCCAGCCAATGGTCTTGCATTTAGAGGCTTGATGGAGCAGTTTATATATATATATATATATATATATATATATTTTTTTTTTTTCCTCATTTGATCTGCTTGAATCCATGTCAGATGCTTTTCAAATAAATGTCAACTAATATTTACTCAAGATCAATGCTCTACTTAAAAAATTGTTTCTTGCCTAACAGAGTGAAGTAAATACATTTAAGAGTTTATCTTTGAAATGAGTGTTTAAAAATCAAAGCTAAAGCTATTTTAGATATGACAATACATGTAATTATTTTTAGGACTCTTTCTAAAAGGCTACTTTTCTTTGGCATTCTTTACTTCCAAGCTTTAACTTACCTGGAAGATGAGGTTGCAGCAAATTTTTGGTGTGTAAGCTCTGCAACAGCTTTTAGTCAAAAGCAATATGACCATCCTTGACCTGAAGGTGGGCATCAAGGAAAGTAGGAAGCTTATTTAATACTTTTTTGGCATGACAGCATGAAGTGAAGTGAGATGGAATTAGATGTTACTTCTATATTACTGAGAAATAAAAATAAAATCATAAGACCTCCAACTGACTGAATGGATCTCCTCTTGGACAAAGGGAGCTCGGAGAAACCTTACAACTGAGTTCCCAGCCATAATGGGATGGGAGGTCAGACACACCTTGTTACAGCCCCTCCCTCATTAACTGCCATTAGGCTTTCTCCCCTAAGGGCTAAACAGAAGCAGCCCTTTGGAAAGACTTTCGCCACTTCTTATTTCAACCAACTGCCTAATATTCGTCGTCCAATTTTGCAGTTTCAGTATAACTGACCAGCATTCTTTCTTGATAAGAGACCACCAACCATGGACCATGGAGTGGTTCTGGCCAGTCTATGGAGGCTGTGCACAGAGGAATTTCATGTCTTATGCTTGACCTTTGTCAGAGGACTGAAAACTTCACCCTCAGATCATGCTAACCCCACCATTTTTGAACCTGGGACCCATGAAGCAGTGTGAAGCTCAATTGTGCATGAATATATTTCTCCTTTCATAAATATTTATGATTGCTGCTATAGCTTGTTCAATAAGTATATTCGGCCACTCTGCTCAGCATAAATTCCTATTCCCTTTACCCTTCCCTTGAAGTGCCTGTCTCTGGTCTTTGCCAGAGGCTGTGCTTTCCAGCCTACAAGATGGACAACCCATAGGCTGTGACCCTTTATGAGAAATAAAACTCTCCTTTCCAATTTATGACCTTGTGATTCTTCAGTTGACATGATCAAGGAGGAAAAGCAAAGTCTTGAAAAAGGTCTGTGGTCATCAAGGGCATTGGAGGTGAAAAATATCTGGAGAGATTTGTCAACCCATACAAGCTTTCTTTGAGACTCTGATATGCTTTCCTGGAGGATGCCCTCATAAAGCACTCCTTTGCCCCCCTCAATGCTTAATGAGCTTCTGTTACTAAAAGAGGTAACTTTCTTAGAACTTAGGCGTGTTGGATAGTGAAAAAAAAAAGGACCCATCCCACACCTAGAAATTCTGATTTAAATGGTCTGGAGTGGGCCCAGGTACTGATACATTTAGAAGTTCCCTTGTGGTTTCTACTCTGCAGGTGGGGATGAGAATCAGTGTTATAAACTAATCATTATCTGTTGTTCAGATTTTAAACAGAGGTTTTCCTAGTCTTCATGACCAGTATTCTTCTAAATAAGATACTCTTCTCTTCTAAGTGTCCTTCCCTCTCAATTCTTCTTGTTGATAACATACATACTAGACCAAAGGAAAGAATTTAGCAAAGTGCTTTCCACTGCTACGGACACTGGCATAAGTGCTCTGACTATAATTGCCTTGAGGCGGGATGAGTGATGAGCCCACACACCATATACCGCATTCACACCATTAAAGGGCTTCAGCTTGAATAATGCCAATCAGAGTGGCCCAGCCCAAGGCCTCTCTCTGAATGGCCAGTTGTTATCAAGGATCTTTGCTTATTAACCTTATGACATTTCTTTTGTCATAGCCTTAAGATGCTTGGGAATTTGGAGGTGGAGCTGTCTATGATTTGTGCTTTGTAAAGCTGTAGCCTTGGATGCTGATGGGATACTTGTAGGAAAGAAATATCACCATATTTAATGCACATCTCTAAGTTAGGAGCCCAAGAAAATGAGCTTAGTGCATGCAACATGATGGAGGGAGTAGTGGCGATCAGCTCAGAGGGATCCTAACAGGGTGTGCAGAATGTTAGATTAGAAAAGATATGGTATGGGTTCTATCATGCCTCTGCCACAAGAAACTTTGCTGCCTTGAGAAGTTCCTTTGGCTTTTGGTATTTTTTTCCTTCATCGAAAGGGGCCTGGGATGGAATTAGATGATATCTAAGACTTTCTATAGCTCTAATATATAACCTTTCGAGAGCTACTGCTGGGTGTTTATCTATTATAAATATAAGGGAGATGGAGAAAACAGACACTTTTTATCCATTTAAAATGGTCCTAGAATGTTAGAACTAGAATTTGGTCCACCACACATTTACTGACTATGAGCTGTGTAACGGTTGGGCTTGAGCATCAAAAGAAGTCAATTAGGTCCTGCCCTTTCCCAGGCTGGCATGTCATGAAAGGGCAGAAGAAACCACACTAATGGTTGAAAAAAGTCAACTCTGAAGAATGATTTAATAGAGGTGCAAAGCTCAATAGAGAAATCAGAGGGAGAGATAAAGGTCATTTGGAACATTTAACATCATCACAATTACTAAGACAGGGATTACAAAATCTGGTTTTCTTCTTTGGAGGTTCTGGGAAGACATTTTGGTTGTGACAGAGGGCTCCTTTGGGGGAAGCACAATGTCCTCTTTGGTTGTAAGCCTCATGGTGTTAGCTAGGCACCTACCTGCACTGGCTGGGTACTCAGTACATTCTGCTCATAACAGTTGTAGAATAAAAGTTATTGCTGGTGTTATTTTCAAATGTACTCCATCCAAGAGCAGCATTAGTAATGGCCTGATGCCCACTGTATAGATTTGTCATCTTATTACAAGGAGCAAAGCCATTTGGCTGTGCCTCACTGCAGGATTCTTTGCTGTTCTGTACTGGATTCTCAAATTAGAAGTGTATAATCATGCCAGCATGTTCAGATGGCACTTTCACAAGTTGCTCGGGCTGTTATATGGATGTGGTGATCATCAGACTGGAGTCTGTATGAGCAACCTGCCTGCCTTACCTCACACAGTTCCTCTCTCACGGTGGCAGCCACCAAACACTGGGGCAATGAGCTCCATCACTGGGGCATGCTGACAGTGCCAGGAAGGATTACGAACAGAATGTACCCAAAGAAACCAATGGTACTTGTGAGTGCCAAGAGGAACAGATTGTACTGCAGAGGGTGTTTAGAAAGGCCATTAGGCCAACTTAAGTTGTCAGAAGACTGTGATAGGAGACTTGTGATGCACAACAGGGATGTGCTTAGGTAGTGGAAGGACATTTTGCTTAAAAACTACTTTTATTTGGGGCAAGAAGGAATATAGATAACTGTATAGGAAGTCTCTTTAGTTGGCAGAGGCTATCCAGGGTTAGTCCAGGTAATGGGGATATCCAGGTGTGGCCTGCAGGACCAAACATCATATACAGGTATGACACAGGTTTGTTGGGTATGAAGTGGGTATGACACAGGTTTGTTGTAAATAAGGGGCTGCCAAAGATCTTGTCTATGCACAGCTTGCTGTTGTAGCCACTTGAAACCCAGTGCATGCTTACTTCTCTGCTGATGCCTGAGGCCCAGAGATCAGTGAAGAATGTCTGGACATTTGGATGACATTAGCTCCAAAAGGCCAGACTTGGGTTTTGTTGAGATTCTAAAACAGAAGGATTCAAATGAATTTTGGAGGAATCAGAATTAGTGGAGGAATCAGAATTAGTGTCATACTTCTCAAGACTTTATTTCATCTCTTAGCTCTGGGTCTGAGGAAACACTTTGCATCAGAGAGTGCACACTGAGCAGATGGCTTCACAGTGAAGTCCCTGATCCATGTAATTGTGAGGTATTTTATTAAGAGACGATAGCATTTACCATGATGCTAACTTTAAAATTAGGGAATCATAGTAGAATGTTCAAGCTGGAGGTTAATCAGGCACACATTCAGTGAACGGCTATTGTGAACAGAGTGTTGTGTAAGGGGTGGGAGTTGAACATATAAATCAGCCAGATGTGACCCCCGCCTCCCAGACGGCCCCATGGAAGAGTAGGGCCCTGCACCCACATGGCTGATAGAAGCCAACTCAGATGAATGATTTCATAGGTGTGCAACCTTCGGTGGGGGAAATGAGACAGGGAAATAAAAATTTTCTAGATCAAATTCTTCAAATAATTGATAATAATTGGGAGGCCTAGACAGTCACACAGAAAGCTGGTGACAAAATTGTGCCTGGAAACCAAGTTTCTTTCTGGGAAATCTGTGAATAGGACCATCACCATGGCCTCTGATTTGGCACTGTAGTTTCAGAGGTCATAACCGTTCACCAAATTATACCTTGAGTTTGTATTGAATGCAGTCATTTTAAATGGATTCTTTTGTTTGTGATTCATTGAACTCATGTATCCCTTATTGAGTAGCCATCTGGATGACACACAAGAAAATGAAGTGGTATTGTGTGATATACTCTATTTCTCAGCCAGTTCAAGGGCCACCCTGCTTGTCTATATGAGGCTCATTCCCTTTGATGTGAGTGCCACTATTTGAACAAGTTACTCTTCATATTAGCTAGAACCTTATTACTCAAAGTATCATCCCCAGGAAAGCAACATTGGCATCACCTGAGAGCTAATAAGAAAGGCAGAATCTCTTATTTTACCACACACTTACCGAATCAGAATTTGCATTTTAACAAGATCCCCTAATGATTTCTATGCACATGAAAGTTTCAGAAGCTCTGCCTTAGAGTCTTCCCTAACTCTAGAATTTGCAGTTCCTGATACCAGCTTTATATCTCCATCTGGATGAATCATGGTTACCTAAACTTATCCCACTAGAAAGGGAATTTATGATCATTTGCCCAAATGGCTCTTCCTATATTTTCAAGTCAGTTAATGGTGCCACTTCCCTACTTAATCCTAAACTCCAAACACCAGGGCCATTCAACTCCATCCTTTCCTGGCACCTCCACATCTAGAAGATCCAAATGAAACTGATTCTATCCCAGAAATGCCTCTCTATCCTGTGTAGACCTTTATTCCCACCTCTATTCTTTTGGTTCAGAAACAAAGTCTTCTTTTTTAATGTTTCCACTATTCTCTTCCTCCACCACTTCTAACCCACCGAATTTCCCTTTGAAAAATATTTCCATTTTTTTCCCAACTGTGATTCATCAGCCCAAACTGTTATAGGTATTTTATGAATGTTGTAGTTGCCATCTGTTTTTTTTCTAGAAGGACATACATATACTCCCTACCACCCCAACACCCTTCCACATATATACACACAACTTTTCAGAAATGTAAGATCCAAGTTATAGTGGAAAAGAAATTGTCAAATCAATTACACTAGAAACTATAAAATTGTCTCTTTTGCTCTAAAATAATCAGAATATTTCAGTTATGGTGGTATCGTCATATTAGTAGAAATAAGCTCTGTTTACATCTGAACATAGAAGTTTTACTAAAACAAAATTATATTTTCTTATCAACAAAATCCCAAACAGTAACTTTTATGTACCCTCTTTTTGTGAGAGGTTACTGAAAATCATTCAAGCTTAATAGCATTTTTAAAATGTAATTATTCATTTAATAAATTTTAATATGGGAATGATGGGCTATTACTAAGGACAATACATTTATATTTTTTCTGAAGAAATTTGGTAATGTGTACTACATTCATGTCATTGATTTTTAATTTAAATATAATTTTTAAAATTGTTGGAGGCAAAACAACAAATAGTGTTCACTGGGATATCTTATGTAAATTGTGCTCTCTTTCTAGCTGTGATTTACTCACAGTTTTCAGTTGAACCTTCTTTTTGTATGAAACATGTACTGGAGGAATTACATTGATTGCATTACAGCTTTCAGAGGGAAAAAAAGGCAGGCTTGGCATGTCAAGTATTTTATCCCTTTCATCTGACCTTTTCACCATCTTCCTTTAAGTCATGTCTATAGTTATTAAGTGTAATGACAACCTTGGTTTATTTTCTTTGCTATATGATATCTGATTTAAAATGGTTCTTTTCTTGCTCAAGTTTGGTGCCTATTTATTTATTTAATGAAAAACTGCACCCTTTATTGTGGCATTCACATATTAATGTTTAATGCAGTGAACATGAAAAATATATCAAAGGTATTGCTTGCGATAAAACCTGAATCAGATCATGATCTGCTCAATATGGACACTAATGACTCCATGGTGGTTTTGTGAGGCCAGAGTGCTCGCTCCACAAGATTTTTAGCCCCAAGCTGAAAACCTTGGCCAAATGAGTTCAGTACGTCCCTCAGGATTGATTATATTAGGCTGGCTGACAATGAGTAAGGGACAGATTTGTTCAGACCAAAAAGGGCACACTGTTCTAACGCAGTGAAAAGTAGCCAAACACTCGCTGCTTCAAATCTCTATTTCCATCTGGCAGGGCTTTTTCTGCTTTAAACCTAGTAAAATTCCAATTGCAGTCATACATTTATCATCTTGTAACTGAGGAAATACTTTTCTGTTCTTTCCCTATAATAATACCTTTTGTTAGTATAGCAATTTGCCATCTGCATGGTTTTCACTTCCGTTATCCTTTTAATCCTCACAGTAACCCTGGTAGTTATTGTCTTATTGTTCTCAGTTTTATAGATAATGGATTTGGGGCTCTGAGAGCATAAGTGATTGTCCAAGGTCGCACAGGTGGTACTTGAAGTCAAAACTCAAACTCAGGTCTTTTCACTCCACGTATAGCTAAGGGCTCTTTTGACTATACACCATTTCACAATAGTATGGGATGCCTTAACCATATAAATTATAAAAGGTTCAGAATTTCTTTAGAAAGTGGATTGAAACACAGGAATATTTGTAACTAGTGTCTTTCTTTCAACTAGCACCAACAGTGAGTCATTTCACTGTTTTCCCTCAGAGCATTCTCATTTTTCATTCTATATACAAAATGCAGTGTTCATTACATTTGATGGCACTGTGGGAAAATTCATTTTTAATATTAAATATTTCACTGGTGAATATTCAAAGGGCTTATAAGCCTGGCTCTGTTGAAAGCCTGCTGTGTGACCTTGATAAGGTTACTTAACCTTTTTTATGTCTCTGTAAATTTAGGGTAAAATCTTCTCTTAGTTGGCATTTGTAATGCATAATTAATTAGTGCTACTAGAGTGAAATCAAAGGCTATGCCATTAAAAGCAAGGGAAATGCACCACACAATATTACTCTAGATAATCACTGAGGCTTACCGCCCTGAGCCCATGACTACAAATTTGGAGCTGAGATCCATTTGCTGTCACTGATGACAGTAAGTAGCACAACACAGAATTGGGGCTATTTTTAACACCTTCTGCCCCTCCCAATATACCCTGACACAGGACATGCACAAACACTCAAAGAGTGCATACAAGATTTTCCTTTGTGCTCAACTCATCACCTAACCTCTTCTATGTGTTGGCATTTTATATATGGAATACTTTTTCAAAAATCTCAGTATCCTCAGAGGGACATAATTACAATTTTTGCTGTTGTTATTTCCTCATTTTTCTTTTTTTTTGTCAGTTAAGTTAATGTTTTTATAGGGGTGTTCTAGGTAGTATTAGTTATTGTTAGGGAAATAAATTAATTAAAGAATTCTCTGCAGACAGAGCCTGTCCCATCATAGAAATAATTTGAAGATATCTTTTCCCTCTGTGCTACTCTATCCTGTTGTGGGATGGAAAAAAAATGACAAATAGTGGCAATGAGGATAAGAACTGAGACAGTATGTGTTATTGTCTAGATTTTTACTGATAAAGAGACTGAGGAGCTAAGATTAAGAGGTATTTTCACAGTTATAGAGATACTAAATGTCAGAGTCAGAATTTAAATCCAGTTTTGTCTGATGTCAAAACCCGCTGAAAAGAAACAACAAAATAAAAACAAAGCAAAACAAAACATTTTTAGATACAGATTCTGTGGAAAGTCAGAGGACAGGGTGACTTATCTGTGTGCATTGCTGGACGGTGATCACAGTGAGTCACATTTGAACCCTATGGAGGAAAAAGCATCTGAGCTGTGTCAGGAATGATTAGTAGGCATTCAATAGGCCACTAGCAGGGAAAACTACTGCTGCCAGTAGCTGTGGGAACAGATACAAGGATACAGAGATGTGGTGATAGAAACTATAAGTAGCCTGGTTTGAGTTAAGGATAGGCGGATGTGCGAATCTTGGGGTCCAAGTCAAGGCTCCGTAGTGTATGCAGAGGAGTATGACATTGATCCTGACAACAGGGGAAGTCAGGATTTGAAGTTATATCAAATATGATACAACTTGATCATATTTGTGCTTTTGAAGAATCATTCTGTGGGTGAAATGAAGAATGGAATGTGTGACGGGGAAGACAGAAGATAGATAATATCCACAGAAGAGGCATTCAGGCTGCAGAGGTGTTTACAAGGTAGAATCAGCGTGACCTAGGGAGGTTCAGAGGCAGCTCCTTGAGCTAGAAGACAGAGTGAGAAGGAAATTATACTGAGCAATCACCCCGGAGCCATAACCCTTTATCTTTCAGTCTAGTGGTCCCTATGGTAAATAATCCTTTCCTTTCATAAACTCTTAGCCCGTTTGTGGATCTCTCCATGGTGAAAACCTACCAGGTGAAACTACATTTCTCTTCTACATTTTCTTTCCCACACTCTTAAGGCACTAGACAATTCAAATGTGTACTACATGTGTATTTGTGAGTGTATGTGAATATTATTTTTTCTGTTGGTTATATACATAGGAATAGAATTTCTGGGTCATAGGATAAACACAGGTTTAGATTTAGTAGCTACTGCCTAACAATTTTTCCATGGAGAGTGTACTAACTTATACTCCATAGTTAGATGTAAAATGAAGTCTGTAATAGTCGCTTTATCTTGGATGTGCTGTAGTTATGCATTGCAGGTCGTTTTATTTGCTCTCTTCTTTTATCTTTATAGTTTTTGGAAGAAGTACAGAAAGACAAATTTTTGCATTCACTATCATCCTCTAGGGAACCAACATTTTCATTATATTTCTTCTCTTTTTGCAAACTTCCAACACTTACTCTATCCTCTTTTCTCTCAATTGTTAATCCTTCATTCTTTTATCATTGACCAAATATAGGCCATCAGAAGAGAACTTTTATATATTCCTCCACCAAATCTTCTTATTGGTACTGACATACTCTTATTTCCTTTTTGTTACCAAGGATGAATAGTTCATGCTTTTATCTAAGAGTAAACCATATATTAACAATTGTACACTTGATCCACTTTCCAGTCAATTAGTATATACAAAATCTCTCAGCTATTTCTCCTTTTTTTTCTGAATTATCATTTTTCCTTATTTATTGAAAATTTTCTTTTAAAAACAAAACAAAAAACAATCAAACAGAGCAAGAATAACCTCATTTGCTCTCGCTTTCTTTTCTACTTACTGCTTCTTTATATTTATAGCTAAACTCTGAATATTCCCTTCTTTCATTTCTTCTCTCATTTTGTCTTAACTCACTCCACATAAGGTTTTTTTCCCCATCCCTTTTCTAAAATTGCTTTCTTCTTAGCCTCAACTGCCTTCCATTTGTCAAAGCCAATGGCTGTGTCTCAGTACTCAGCTTACCCAGCCCGTCAGCAGGATTTGGCACAGCTGGTCACTCCGCTTCTTGAAGCAACTCTGTCTTTAATTGCCTTTCAGAACCACCATCTCCTTCTACCTCAATGGATGCTTCGTTAGAGTCACTTTTTTTCTAGTTACTTTTTATCTCTTTAAATTTTAAATAATGGAATGTCATAGGGCTCAGTGCTTTGAGTCTTCTTTTATTTCCTATCAACATTTATTGCCTAGGGCTTCTCATGTCATCCCCTTGTCTCAGATGAAACATAAATGCTACAACTCTCAGAGTTATAGACTCATGAACACTAGATCCATATATACAATTACCTTCTGACATCTCCCCTTGGAGTTTTAATAAGCATTTCAAATATAAGATGTGCAAGGTGAAATTTTTTTTATTTTTGCCACCGGTCCTACTGTGGTCTTCCTCGATTCAGAAAGTAGCAACTCCAGCCTACTTGATGGTGCTCAGGTCAAAGGTTTGGGATCATCACTCTCTCCTCTTTTTCTTCCACTCCTAAACCCAATCTAGCAAATTCTCTTTCTTCTACTTTTGAAATATATCCATATTCACTACTTACACAATTACCACCCTATTCCAAGCAACTATTCTTTCTTTTTAAAATCATGGCCGTCTCCTCTAACTGACCTGTCTGCTTCACTTTTGCCCCCTACAACTTGCTATCCTCACAGGGGCCTGGTGGATGCTTTCATGTAAAGATCATACTATATAATTCCTCAGTTCAAGATCCTCGGAATGCTTTTCATCTCATTTATTGTAAACTTCAAGACCACCCCACAGCCTACGTGTTTTGGCTCCTGCTACCTGTATGACTTCATCTTCTACCTCATTTTCCCTTGATCACTGGGCTCCCATCACACTGGCCTTAATGCTGTCCTTCCGTCACACCACACACACTTGGCTTTAGGACCGTTGCCTTTGATATTCCCTTGGTTTACCATGCTTTTCTCAGAGACAGCTCCATGATTCATGCCTTTATTTCATTCTAGTCCCTGATCTAATGTCTCATCAGAGAGGACAAAGAGGCAGGCCTTCCCTGACCATCTACACCCTCCCTAAGGCAGCACTCCTCACGAATGTTCCTATCAACTCTTTTACCTGTTTTGCTTTCTTCATAGAATTTATTACCACCCGGTGTGCGTGTGTGTGTGTGTGTGTGAGAGAGAGAGAGAGTGCTGTGTGTGTGTCTATGTATTTGTGTGTATGAGCAAGAACAGTGCTGGCAAATAGTAAGAACTTAGTAAATACTTGTTGCATGAATAAAATTACTTCACTGAAATGGATATAGTTTCATTAAGTTTTAAAAATGTTTTCATTTGAAAATGTACATTTGCCAATCTCTGTACAGTGTTCTATGAACCAGATTCATTTTTATTTGGGCTAGACTGAGTAAAATCACTAAGATTCAATCAAAAACTGCATTTGTTTGCTCAAAACAGTTTTCATCTCTTATCTGGATGCCACTTTATGTTAATGTGAGAATCTGGGTCTGTATCTGAGAAAGCTAATCTCTCCACTTAAATTAGAATACCTAGGAGCATTGAACTCACTCCATTAGTAATGACAAGATTTTCAAAGCAGTAGCTTCCTCTGAGAGAATAATATTCATACTAGGAGACTGTCAATTTTACATCTAAGATAATGGGTGGAATCTGATTCTTCCTAATAACTATTCTTCAGTTTTAAATATTGCAGAGATCCTATGCTTTGCAAATATATTTGACTTTTTATATTCCTTTTTTCAATAAAATATCTTAGGTCATTATTTTTACCCTAACTTGATACTTAATAGCTGTTTCTTGCATTTCCTTAATTTGAATTTCTTTTTGATCATCCTACTTTGTGGTTGTTGTGAATTTAGTAAATATAGATGAGAATGTTGTGTATTATAGGAATGCTGATACTAAGGCAGGCTGATTGAAGTCTGGATCACATAAATGAAAATGCTATATAAGTCGAAATGTGCTATATATCAATATTGTTAGGTTTGCTATGATTACACATATTATCATTGTTATTATGGATATGAACCTTACTTGATAAACTCAGGAGTATGAGAACTAATATTATTTCTTGTTTTATTTTATTTTATTTTTTATTTGGTGATAATTTATTATCAAAGACAATGGTTTTTTAATTTTTTTTAATCAGCTATATTTTTATTTATTTATTTATTATTCCTGCATATTATGGGGGTACAAATGTTTAGGTTACTTATATTGTCTTTACCCCACCTGAGTCAGAGCTTCAAGCATATCCATCCCCCAGACAGTGTGTACCACATCCATTAGGTGTGAATGTACCCATCCCCTTTTCCCCCCTCCCACCTGCCCAACACCTGATGAATGTTGCTACTATATGTGCACATAAGTGTTCATCAGTTAATACCAATTTGATAGTGAGTACATGTGATACTTGTTTTCCATTCTTGTGATACTTAAACTTAGCTCTGAGTTCCTTTCTTTCTTAGCTAGCAGGAAATTCAATCATGTTATTGTTGCTTAACCCCTTTCCTCACCAAAAATTGTGCAAAAGTTCTCAGATCTTCCATAGCATCTGAACATTGAGCTGGGCCCTCGAGTCAAAGGCAATTAGTCACAAAAACAATGGTTACTGATGGAGTGCCTGTTCCAGTCTGCAGATGCTTTTCTGTTTTGGTTGCTTTTCTGCTTCCATGCTATTCTTCGGGCAAGACTCATGAGGCTGCAATGCAGCATTTCCATCTTGTAAAACAGAAGAAAAGTCCACCTCACTAAAGTCCTGGTATTTATGTTAGTAGGGTTCAGATTTGCTGGAACAGAATTGGCTTTAGCCAGTTAAAGAAAAATGAAGGTTTTATGTGGAAATGAGTAGCTTTTAGAATTTCCGGAGGGGCCAGAAAAATAAGTTTGGATGCTTTGAAACCAGAAAAATGTCCAACCACCTCATGGACCATTCTACCAGGAAAAGGTGACACTAATAGGCTATAGAAGTTATATTTCATTTTACCATTTCCTGGTGGCACAATAACATTTAGGGACACAGGTGTACATTGGTTTAATCGAGAAACTTTTCAGTAGTTTATTTTGTATCTATCTATGCCAATGAACTTTGAACAGAATTGAGGTTTTCTTCTTGCTATTTTTCAGGGAACTCTCAGAAGATGGTTTGATCCACACCATCAAGGGCACCTACCTGTTTGGGAGAGGAATGGAACAATTGCTGAAAAATATAGTCATATTAGGTTTACTTAGTAATTTGCTTCAAGTCAAGCAGATAAAACCTTTATCGTTGCCTTTAGTGATAGAAGCAAAATGATTGTTTTATGCAGATGCTCTTTATCACTTCCATGGACAATTGCAAATAGCTCCATTTCACGGTTCAATTCATAGAGTCATCTGAGGGAACATTTTGCAGCTAGTATGATCTTGGTTAGTCAATCAGCATAAAGTTTGTTCAAGAACAAATGTGCTGTGGTAGCTACACTAAGGCCTTTTAAAGGTTGAAGCCACTGATTTATAACTACTGTAGTCAGGAAATTTTAGGCCAAAATTTTCTCCTTTAGAGTAAATGTGGTTTTAATGACATACACTTTCAAACCTTTAAGCAGATCCAAAACTGCTTCCTGAGGGAAGTCTTGGCTTTATCTTGAGGTACCCCTATAGTTTTCAACTGGTGAAAGTGAAGTGCAAGAATATTTCAGCCAGTTAATTTTCTGTGAGAAAATGCCAGCTTTTTCTACTGAGGACCTACAAAAATAATAGAACTTTCTTTTTAAATAGCCCAGAATACCTTTGGTTCAGATATATGTCATTTAGCCACCATAGGGTTATTTTATCTTGTTTGCTTATTGTTTTTGTTTTTTTTTTCTGCATAGCATTTGAAACAAATTCAAATTAGCTGCTAAAGTTTAAGTACTGAGATACTTTACAACAAAATCTAGACTTGAGTTTTCTCTTGAGAAGCTGGAAGCTTTGGTAGCAGCACTGAGATCGCGTTGCCGCTTGTTAATAGAAGGCAGGAACTGAGTGGCTGCTGGACAGCTGCTCTGCTTAGAGGGGGTTCTGGTCTGGTTCCACTCAGGCTTCACACCTTCTCACCTTATTCCTCCAGCCCATTTTACTCTGCTACCTCCTGGTCTCCTAGGCAGTTGAGTTGGCAACTTCAAGTTTTGGCACAAAACTATTTATTCTCTTCAAGCAAACATTTTTAGAAGTTTTTCCATGAGTTTGTGTTTTCCTTTCAAAATGTGCACATCTGCGTTTTTCTAGGGAGAAGATTCATAGCTTTCATCAAACATTCATAGAAGCTTAAGAGCCATCACTCTAGATGCTCTAAGTCTCTATTCCCCCAAATTTTAATAGTCTAATTATATAATGTGTTTTATCATATTATAAATGTTTGTTTTAGAATTAAGAATAATATAAATAATATAATCAAAACAATGTTAATAATAAATAATGAAGAAAAGAATATCATCCGGAAGCTAGCTTGACTTTAAAGCATGTTCCAGTCTTGTTCCATTTCTGTGAGTCACAGAGGTCTTACATTGCCCTGGGACAGCGGTAAAGGATAACAGTACCGGAAATTTAGCAACATTGGTTTTTGCTTATATTGACTCGGGGGGTTCCTAAGAGTCTAGCACTTTTACCTAAGGAAGTGTCACCATAACAAATTGTCATCTACTTGATTGCTAAAGGGAGAAACACAACACCCTCATGGAGGGGCCTGTCTGCCACTGACTTGTCAGGCACAATCAGAAACTTAACAATAGAGAATCCAGGTGAATAACAATGAGTATGTATTTCATAGAATAGCTAGCAGGAAAAAACTATAGGGAATCAAAGTCTGGTGAAGAATACTACCAGCCATTGTCTCTGACAGCACCTGTGACTTATCCTTCTCAGGTACTCCATCATCTTCTTCAACTGTGTATGTGTGTTTCCTATTCAGAATACTTCAGTGGGCAATAAGAATCATTCATTTAGAGTTTCTGAGAGATAAATAAATTAGAGTATTGTAAATGAACTGCTTATATAATAGAGTGATATATAAATCCTTATAAATATTTTCAGAAAAAGGCATTGGTATATCTAGAGAAAAATTTACTGTGATTTGCCTTTCTCCCCATGTGTATATTAGAAACATTTGAGTAACTCTTTTTTTTTTTTCACACGAATGAACACTTGGAGGCTCTGGTAAATGATCTGGAATTTTGCCAAACTCCTAATATGAATGTAGCCTCAATATACCACCATGACAGCTTTTAGTATTGTGTTTATGGGATAAAAATCTATAGAGCTGTATAAAGAAAGAATGAGCTGGTAAGATGCCCTCTGGTATATTTCCAGGGGGAAAAAAAGCCACCCTAGAGAAAAGTATTTTGGGAAATTATTTCAAAAGAACAGAGAAGGAAAAAAGAAAAGAATGACATATTGTTGTTTTTCCATAAATTAGCATGAAAGCCTGATTATTTTTATTTTTTACTTTTGTTAAATCCTGTTTTATTTTTGTGAGGCAATTTATAAATATAGTGATAACTAGGGCAATAATAAGTGCGTATAAATGGTGTTTCTTCAGTGATGGTTTACACCTGAAGGTGAGTCATTCTGCTTCAAATTCTTAGCACTGTGTGAACAGGGAGGGAGAGACATGATTATTTAAGTGTGCCATAAGCAGAGGGTTTTGCTCTTTAGCATGGATGAAGTAGAGTTGGGCAGGGTAGTGGGGTAAGTGCTCTGGGGTGAACAGAGGGCTGCTATAGGCTGAGGAAGGGGCAAGTGGGGCTCCCAGCCAGGGGTGCGGGAGCGTGCACACTGCCTGTCTCTGGCTTCATATGGAGTTGAGGAAAGAGCTCAGCAGATGCATTGCTCGCCATCTTACCTGTCACTACTGCTTTCTTACCTGTCTCTGTGCCTGGAACCTGGAGTAGGAGGAAAAGTTCTGTCCCTTATCTGTGAAAGTAGCTCAGCACCTGCTGTCAAACTCCAGACTCTATTCTAGAGATTAAAGCAATGGACTTGAGTAGGTTCAGTATTACTAGTGACAGCTCTGGCATTTAGATAAATATGAACTTTTACTTATCATCTTGAAAAAAATATCAGTTTGCTATAGAATTCAAAAAGGATCCATGCAATATGGTCTTCTTTTAGTCTATTTTATAATAAGCATGTACATATATAGTATATGTACACATACGGTATAAAATTATATGGAAGAATAGGGCATAGAAAGAAATTAGAAATTAGAAGATTTGGTTTTTAGTCCTACTTGGCTACTAACTTATTACACTATTAGGACCTTTCAAACATTAATGTGCACATGGATTACCTGGCAATATTGTTAAAATGCAGATTCTGATTCAGGAGGTCTAGAGTGAATTCTGTATCTCTATCAAGTTCCTGGGTGATGCTTTTGCCAGTGTTCATCAGATCACACTTAGAGTTAGCAAAGCTCTATATGACTGAAGTTAAACTCTTGAATGATCTCTGTAACCTTCCACTTCACTTCCTTCAGCTCTCAGGTCAGATGTCACCTTCTTCCCTGACCACATTGACTAAAATGGCACTTCCCAATGTCGCCCTATCCCCTTAACTGGCTTCATTTTCTTCATTGCATTTACTCCATAAATAATTACATAAGCATTTACGTATTTACAGTTTGTTTCTTCCCAGTAGGCTGTAGGCTCCATGATGACAATGGCTTTATTTTTCTATTTATTTCTTTTCTTTTCTCATTGTTTCCTCAGTATGTAGAGGAAGACCAGGCAAGTAAAGGAGCATAACATTGAATGAATGGATGGATGGATAGATAGATAGATAAATAGATGAATTTTCTTCTTAATCAGGGAATGTGTGACACTTTTTGTGGAGTACAGGGCCTTTTGAGAGCTTGAACAATCCCAACTTTAGACTGAGAGTAGGCAAGAGCAGTGTAGATAATATCTAGACTCAACTTGTCACAGAATTGGATCTAGACTGAAGGGGGTCTGAAATTCTTTGACTGGTCTGGCTCTTGGTATTTTGCAGTTTTCCTTATGTTTGTGATAAAAATAATCAGAATATAATCTTGCCCAGAGGAATGAGGTAGTCTTAATTTTTTTAGGCTTTGAAAGACATAGTTTATCAGGATTACATGGGTAATTAAAGTTACTTCAGAAATCCTTCTTCAAAATTATTTCAGCTATTACCAGAAGTTAAGAAACCCTCTGCTCTTCCTCCTTATATTTATCTTGTCTCAATACAGAAGCCATATTGTAGGGACAAATTGAGTTACAGTTCTAAACAAGGAAAGCACCTGAGGACACAATTGTAATTGCAGCTCTCAGGAGTGAAAGCCGTATTAAGCAGGGGTCAATTCAAATTGTAAGGTGTAATTTGTAAAACACCAGAACAGACAAATGACAATTGTAATAGAAAATCAAGGAATTGTTGTTTTATTCTGGGTAGAAAAAAGGCAGGAGTGGCCATGGGATTCTATTCTGCTATATCATATTGAACAATAGTAACTCTCATCAAAATGGTCAATATCAAATTTTATTTATTTATGAGATAATTTGTGTAAACACATATTAAAATAGAATTTTCATCATTTTCAGGGCCAAACTTCATATATTAAAGTATCCCCCAATAATGTCCTGTCTCCTACATGTAGCACCCAGTAGAAGAGAAAACACACACAAGAGCAATAGATCACTAAAAGAATGTCTCCCTAATCTAGGCTTTCTGTAACATTCTAACCCCAAATTTAAAACTAATTGTTTCCATTAAGTTAACCAAGTTGCAAACTTCTAGGAAAAGGAAAATGTGATTGGAATTAGTCTTTGTTCTTACCCCTTTTCAAGGGGAAAAAAGAGAATAAGTTATTTTGATTAAGCTAAAAACTATGATTTAGGTAAATTAGTAAAACAATACTCTCAGCCAAAATTTTTGTTGTCTCTCTTCAATTCCACAATCTACCTGCTAATTTTCTCACTTGTGGAGAAGCAAATCTTAAGATTTGCGGATGATTGTTTTTATAACAGAAGACCCTAAACCATTCATGACAAGAAGCTTTCCCTCCTTTCCAGTTTCAGGAACACTGCAGGGAAGTAAAATGAGAATGACAATGAGAATGTAAGCTAATGATGGCCCTACAGGAAAGCAGGGAGCATTTCCTCTTCCCTGAGAATCTCTTTAAGCTGAAGAGACTGGGGAGCTCTACCAAGTAACACTTCTGGATTTATTTGCTATGGAAGTTTATTCTACCTGCCAGACTGTAAAATTCCAATTCATAGAGCTTTGTTACCTACAAATCTGAGCTAGAGATGACATGGAATTGACATTTTCTTCTAATATGCATCTGCTGAGAAATGGAAAAACAGATATTTGAATGCTCATAAAATTATCACCCAACAAAACATGTTTCACATCTATGAAAAATTTAATTAATGGGAGAAATTAAACATGTCAAAAATAATAAGGTGATCAATAAGTTAATAAGCTCTTCCCACTGTGAAAGCCATCAGGATTATAGGCTTATATGAAGTGAGTGAGTCCCCTTTAGTGCATGAGGTATATAATTAGGGCCACGGAAGTGTCAATGAAGAAGATAGTGATATTGCCAAAATGAAATACACATATACATATGGACACACAAGGGCATTTTTTCATAACTTATACTGGAAGAGTATTTTTTTCCATGTGATTCAGTTTGCAGAAAATTATCTTCTTAGATCTAGAGTATTATTGTAAAAACATGGTTGTTGGGCTTTACCAGTGGCTGCATCTTTAGTTATATAATAAATATTTTTAGGTTGGTGCAAAAGTAATTGCAGTTTTAGCATTGTTGACATTTGCCGTTTGATATTGGAATACATTTTTAAATAAATGTGGTTATGTTATATACATCATTTTAATGTGCATTTCTTGCTTTATTTTTTTGTTAATGACTTATTGTTTTCTGTTTATGTTTATTTTAAATTATGGAAATGATGTTAGACAAAAAGCAAAGTTAAGCAATTTTTCTTATTTGAATTCAAAATGGGTCATAAAGCAGCAGGGACAACCTGCAACATCAACAATGCATTTGGCCCAAGAACTGCTAACAAACGTACAGTGCAGTGGTGGTTCAGGAAGTTTTGCAAAGGAGATAAGAGCCTTGAAGGTGAGGAGCGCAGTGGATGACCATCGGAAGTTGACAATGACCAACTGAGAGCAATGATTGAAGCTAATCCTCTTACAACTACACGAGAAGTTGCCAAAGAACTCAATGTTGACAGTTCTATGGTCATTCAGCATTTGAAGCAAATTGGAAAGGTGAAAAAGCTCAATAAGTGGGTACCTCATGCTGACCAAAAATAAAAAAAAGTAGTTTTGAAGTGTCGTCTTCTTTTATTGTATGCAAGAACAACGAACCATTGCTTGATCGGATTGTGATGTGGGATGAAAAGTGGATTTTATGTGACAATCAGTGAAGACCAGCTCAGTGGTTGGACTGTGAAGAGGCTTCAAAGCACTTCCCAAAACCAAACGTGCACCAAAAAAAGGTCACGGTCACTGTTTGGTGGTCTGCTGCCGTCTGATCCTCTCCAGCGTTCTGAATCCTCATTGCATCTGAGAAGTATGCTCAGCAAATTGATGAGATGCACTAAAAATGCAATGTCTGCAGCCGGCATTGGTCAACAGAAAGGGCCCAATTCTTCTCCATGACAACACCTGACCACATGTTGTACCAAATGCTTTAAAAACTGAACGAATTGGGCTATGAAGTTTTGTCTTATCTGCCATATTCACCTGACCTGTTGCCAACTGACTACCACTTCTTCAAGCATCTCAAAAACTTTTTGCAGGGAAAATACTTCCACAACCAGCAGGATGCAAAAAACACTTTCCAAGATTTCATTGCATCCCAAAGCACAGATTTTTATGCTACAGGAATAAACAAACTTATTTCTTGTTGGCAAAATGTGTTGTTTGTAATGATTCCTATTTTGATTAATAAAGATGTGTTTGAACCTAGTTATAATGATTTAAATTTCATGGCCTGAAACTGCAATTACTTTTGCACCAACCTAATGCATGCAATAAAATAAACACTTTACCAAAATATATGTAAGAGTCATTTATCTTTCTAGCTTACTTCATGGATTTGAAAGGCACCTGACGAGAAGGGTGATTCCCTGGAGATACTTGGTTAAAGCTTTACTCCAGTAGTAGGGATTATACAGTCTTGTGCAGGAAGCATAAATCTTACAATGTACACCAGGAATAAAAAACTTTTGAAATTTTAAAGGCACAGTGGCAGATGATTAGCATATGAGGGCTTGTAGGTCACAAGGAAGGGATACTACCAGTGGTAAAACAAATTAGTTCATAATATTGGAATAAACATTAATTAGAGGATAACCACTAGTTAGCAGAAGTGCAAAAAAGTATTGTGTAATTTAGTTCTTGCCACTGACTGAAATGGCTATAGTATTTCATATGTGATTTGGTTCAGGGTGTGACTAGTCTTTTCCCAACAATGGTGCTATCGCAGAGCAGAACAAAGGTGGTTAAAGTAATATTTTTCAAACTGGCGACAAATGTTCCTGGATCAATCAATATGTTATGTTGCTCTGAATATATAGAATACGTGGCCAATATTTGGTGTATATAGAATGGTAAAATGAAATGAATAAGAATGCCCTTTTAACCAAATGGGAAGACACCCCCGTAGATTCTTTTCATTAAATGGCCGAAAAGCAAGTGTCAAATCTGGCCTATTGTTTAGTCTTTTTCCAGTCAGGGTTCTCAAGTGATTCCATAGTGTCATGAAATGCATGTTGAGTGGGGTCCTTTTCACTCTACTGTGGCCTCTCTTTTTGAATTGACATTACACAGTGCACATCACTGTCACTGTCACAGCATGAGCTGCATATTTTGGGCAAAATCTCTTTCATGTGGATGTCAGATACTCCAGCCAGTGCTACATGTTCAGAATTCAGATCTTCTGATTTAGAAAGAACATTTTCCACTGGGTTGTATTGATTCTCTAAGATTTGCTATTAAACTGTCTTCAGTGGGCCCTGTGATTGATGATCTTTGGAGAAGGCTAATATAAATAATTGCATTTATAGCAAATGAACTAATGATGGCTTGGCTAAGGAATATCCACTATTTTAACATCTTCATTTATACACCGTGTGTATATACATACATATATGTGTACAAATATGCACATATTTGACCACCATTTTCTATATAAGCATCTTTTGTTCTCTTCTTTCTTATACAGAAAATGTTAGTTTTATGCTATTTTCTTGCATACAGCCTAGGAAAAATCAGATAATTATAAGATATCTAATCAGTTAGATATACCAAGGGTAATTTTCACATCTATGTGAAAGATTAAAATCCTGCCCAAGTAAGAGGACTCAGACTTCTGTGAATACACTGACTGGATCTTTCTGCCAGGTCTGATACTTGATCATACAATATTATTTTTAGAGTTTAGAAAAAAGTCCTACCTCTGGCATTAATTAGAAGTGTTTGACCTTGGAAAAGTCTTTTGAGCTCTGAGTTTTATTTACCACATCTATAAAACGTTGGGTTTGGAAAGGTTAAAAGTAATATTTGAAAAAAATGCATTAAGTACTATTTAGACTAATTATAAAAGAAATTGAGAGGAGAAAAAAAGGTAAATGGGCTTTTTGACTGATTTATTCAGACCCAGGGTGAAATTTTTATGCAAGGTAGAATTTCCTTCTATAGGAAATTCTAGAGGAGAAACATTTCTTTCCCCCACTCAAGCTGCCATGAAAAAGACTGACCAAGAGAGGATGTCGCAAACAAAATCAGGCTGTGATCCAGGAGAACGCATGCTGGAGGGATCTGTTCGATGGTGCTTCATATCACGAAAAAAAGTGGTAGGTATGGGGGAAGTGTGGGTGAGCAGTGGATTCAGTGATGTCCAGTTTAGTGTATTGATGTAGCAGGATGTTTCAAAAGGTAGACAGAGCAGCACTTAGAATCTTAGAACCGGCCATATTCAGTAATGCAGACAAACTGACACATGGTCAGTATCAGGGAAGTTGCCCAGCAGGTGTAGGGATTAAGATGTAGTAATATGATAGGATTTAGACTGCAGTGACAGAATAGTACCAGACAGAACTCCAGACTTGGGCTTGGTGCAACTCCTGGCAGATTATGAAGGTTGCAACTGAAGAACGAAAAGATAAAATTCTCTTCACAATACTGAGAAATTCCTGTGATAAAGACTGTTCCATAAATATCATCTTTGTATTCCTGGCACCTACCCCAGTGCCTGACACACAGTAAATACCTAATAAACACTTGTCATTAAAAGAAATATCAAATTGTATATTCAGACAAATGGTGTAAATTTGATCTGGATAAATCAGAGTAACAGAGGCAGGCTATATTTGGTATTCTGAATTTTTTGGTTTGGTTTATAAAAGCAGTCAAATACAAAATTTGTATAAAATGAATATAAATATTGTTTATAAAATTAGAAAAAATAAAGCTTTAAATACTTTGTTGATAACTTGTATCACTGAAAACGAAGTTTTATATTGTGCTTATAGTAATATGTGACCTTATTGTAATTAAATGCTGGTTTTGATGTGTGGCACAAAATAACCACATGATAAATGTTGATATAACACATAAATAAATGCAATTTTAATATACTTTTTCTCGACATCAACTTAATCTATAAGTATGTGAAGTAATTACATTAATAGAATCATTGTGGAAAAGATAGGACATATAATTGATAATGTCTGAAGAAAATTCACTCTCATCTTACTTAGTCATAAGGATAATAAGAGGCTTGCAAAATCATTTTGTTCATTTCATAACTTTTAGGCAAAACTAAGATACTTACAATTTCATTTTTAGGGTGTGTGTGTTTTTTATAGTGTAATTTTTATAAATAATACTGAAAAGTTTTGGTAAAATATGACAAATTTTAAAAGAAATTATGTACTCCCAAATGTCTGAGTGTAAAACAAACTTCTTTTTGTTAAATTATATGGTAGGGTAATTGCCATTTAAAGCTGAAAATTTATTCTCATGTTAAAAATTTTGCTTCTGGAAAAAAAATTGCCTCTGAATGTAATAGCATTTATGGGTAACAAATGAAAAAATACATTAATAATTGAAAAGTTAAGGGTAAATTATTTACTTTCTAATATAATATGGATAATAATGGGCACAAAGTTCAAATAGTCTACTGAAGCTAGAATACAATAGACTAAGTCTGTATTTGGGACCGAGTCTTTCGGAGAAGGATGTGATCTAACATATTGCTGGATTCCATGCTATGCCTCTTTTATCCGCAGCATTTAATTTTTTTTGTTCTTTCTTGTAATGAAGTTTTTAAATCTTGTATGACATATTTTCATGGTTTATGTAGTAGCTCAGGTGATGCCAGGTGGGGGTTTTTGATTTGTTTGTTTAGCATACCTTTGGGAAGGAAAAGTGCCTATATTCTAACATAGAATACAGGGACCATTAAAGCTGTGGTCCGCAACCTGGGACTACAGCCCGCTACCCGTGTGTGGCCTATTAGGAACCAGGCCTCGCATCACCGCCTGTACTCCACCTCTGCCAGCCCACATTGTCTGTGGAAAAATTGTCTTCCATGAAATTGGTCCCTGGTACCAAAAAGGTTGGGGACTGCTGATTTAAAAGATTGTCACTATTATTTATTATTTCTTACAATATGAATTTTTCACTGAGTAAATTTGCTTTCTAAAAATCATAATTACAAACTAGAAGAATAAAGAGACTTTTGCATAGAGATTTGTATTTTTAATGTTGCTTAATATGAATTGAGCATACTCGGCACAGGGACTGGAAATTTTGCTCTTTTGCCTTTTCTTACATTTGCAGCATGGTTACATTAATCACTTTAGCACATAAATAGTTAGATTCCAAAATCAACTGACTAATAAATATTGCTGATTACCTCATGCAATGTGACAAAACATTGTCTAGGCATAGAAGAAGCATAAGACAATGTTCTCTGAATTCATGATATTAATAAAACCAAAAGATATTTACATAGATCTCTTTGGCCTTGGTTAAATCATTTTCATTTCTTTTCACATGCCCCTTTCATTTCCTTTTCCTTTCCACATTTAGTTTTTTTGTCTATAAAATATAAAGTTTGAAACAGGGTTCCAGTTTCTGGCTAGAACATTCTGTAATTCCATAAATCTGAGATTTCAATTCTTTCTTTCTTCACTGACTTTTAAATTTTTGTCATATTATTATTATTTTTACTGAGAGCTTTGTTATTCTCTATTACTTATGCTACAGGGTTGTTTCTTTCTCATGAAAGAGGAAAGGTCACACTGATCCCTTCAAGGTAAGTAGGCCCAAGCTTGATCAACTAGTCACTCAACAAACATATGCCAAAGGGCTATTGATACTTAGTCACACAGGCTAAGGTAGAAATTAAGAGAAATAGAAAATAAACTGAGGAATAAAGTGGGCATTTAAAAAAATAATTCTGAATACAATAAAGATGAAGGTGAACATAGAGGTGGAATGGCTTAATTTTAGCATTTAGCACTAGGAACAGATGAGAAATCAGGATACCAAATAGATCCATGCTCACAAAAACTAGAAGATTGACAAAATCAGATGAGAGAGAAAACAACCCAAGTGTCCATCATCAGATAATTGGATAAACATAATGTGATGTGTGCATACAATCAAATGTTATTCAGACAAAAAGGAATGAAGTTCTGAAGCATGCTACAACATGGAAGAACCTTAAAAACATTACCAAAGCCATTATTAAAGTTCCTTTGAGGTAAATTTCTCTTAGCATCATTGTAATGAAAATGAGTCTAAATTTTTTTCTTTCAACTTGTTAATGTTTCACCATTTCCCCCTAAAATAATAAAGGGAACTGTAAGATATTTACATTGTTTACTGAAACAATAGCATCAACCCTCAGAATAATTAATATCATTGCTAATTTTATTTTATTATAAGTATGTTTTTGAAATTTTATGAGGTTATTCTAAATACAATGCACAGTTGTACCTTGAACAACATGGGGGTTGGGGCACTGACCCCCCTGCACAGTCAAAAATCTATTGATTTGACTCCCCCAAAACTTGACTACTAATAGCTTACTGTTAACCAGAAGCCTTACTGATAACATAAACGGTCAATTAACACATATTTTGTATATGTATTATATACTGTATTCTGATAATAAAGCTAGAGGAAAGAAAATATTAAGAAAATCTTAAAGATAAAATATATTTAATATTTATCAAGTGGAAATGGGTCATCATAAAGGTCTTCATCCTCATCATCTTCACATTGAGTAGGCTGAGGAGGAGGAAGAGGAGGGATTCTTGCTATTTTAGGGGTAGCAGAAATGGAAGAGGTGGAGGGGAGACAAGAGGGATTTATCAAAAAAATTTACAAATAAGTGGACTCATACTGTTCAATTTGTGTTGTCCAAGGGTCAATTGTATTTACTAAAGTCAAATGGAGGCAGGAACTACTAAGGCTGTGCCCACATAGAAAATTCTTTCACAGTTGTTGAAGTTCATATAAATCCTTTTTAACTGACTAGATTTAAAACTCTTTTACTGATCAGATGATAGTAAATTGGATTTAGAAAATAAGTAATCCATACTTCAGTCCTGGGAGAAAAAACAGTTCAGATGAGGAACATCAATGAATACAATTTAACAAGGATATTTGTGGCAATAATGATGGAGTGTCAAGGTCTCTAAGATGCCACATGCTAGCTATTTTTCATTCTCTTTAATTTACATATGAAGGCTTAAAGAGCCGTGAGCAAGCTGCTTCAAAGAAAAGAATATTGCTGCTGAACCAAAGCTAATGCAAAATTATTTGAAAACTAAAGAGTTCCTTTAAAACACAATAATGGAGGAATGCAGAGCTTTTATATAACAAAATATAAGCTTCCATGTAAAGGATTTTTCCCTCTTTGCTGTTCACTGCTCATACCGAGCACACTAATTCATTTTTTATTCAGTACAATTTTTTTTTAAGTCTGCATGGATGAGTTGGTCATGTGGGAGTTTCGTGAAAAAGTGGTATTAAAAACAATTCTATGTTAACAAGAATAGGCTGAATTTAGTTTAACATTTCTTGTATTTCCATTTATTTTGGGTAATTACATGCATGAAAACACACAGAAATCATATCTTTTTAACAGTCTTTGGGTGAATAAAGTAAGGATAAGAAGTAGAGTTTATGCTACTATGAATTGTAGTTGGAAATCTGATGCCTATGATTGTCCATATGCAGTAGGGCAGCCAGCACAAAGAACAATTAGTCCATCCTTTTGATTGTCTTCACAATCAATACTGATTCTGTGGTTTCATTGATCAGGCCACAGTACACATTGAGTCTTAGCTTGAAAAGACTCAACATTTTATCTCTGGCTTTCTCTAGCTGACTATCTTGAACAAAGGAGATGCTCAGTAAATGCTTGTAACAGAAAAAGATGAAAGAAAGCCTTATTACTTGATATTTCCCAGAAGAAAACATGGCCAAATAGCACTTTACAGTTAAATGCCATTTGGACTAACTATTCTTTTTGACTTTTTTTTTTTTTTAGAGACGGGGTCTCGCTCTTGGTCAGGCTGGTTTCGAACTCCTGACCTTGAGCTATCCACCCGCCTCGGCCTCCCAGAGTGCTAGGATTACAGGCGTGAGCCACCGCGCCCGGCCTTCTTTTTGACTTTTTAAAAAAATGTAATAAAGCACAAAACAATATAATCATACTTTGGCACTCCTCTGTCTCATATTCTGTGGATGCTCAACAAATATCAAACTAAAACTAGAAACGTGGTGTGTTTATAAGTGCAATTCAACTTATTAATCTATTGTTCACAATAAAATGTGTAGAGCAGGAGTTATTAACTGGGGTTCATGGACTGCATGAGGACGAGGGGAGCTTCAGGGTGACTGTGAGAACTCTGACACCATATGCAAATTTTGGGGTGTATTTTCCCAGGATGATATTAGTTTACAATGAATGAAAAGTTCCTATTTGTTTGGAACTGTTATAAGCGTTTTTACTCAATTGATCATCATGATAACTCTAGGATGTAAGTATTCCCACTACTCTTTTATTACAAAGGAAAAAATGAGACATACAAAGATTTAATGTAACTTGCCCAGGGCATCACAACCACTAAGGGGTCAAGCCAGCATTTGAACCCTGAAGTCTGACTCCAGGGTCTGTATTCTTAATCAGCACAAATACTGTGCTATCTTTTGATAGGGAATAAATTTTGTAACTTTTTTTTTTTTTCAGATTTTAGAGGAGTTTGTGACCAAAGACAACAAATATCTAATGGAGTCAAGAAGACAACTAGACCACAGAAATGTAGTTTTTGTTAAATATGTTATTGCTTAAAGTGCAGGGGGATTTGCCACATCTCAGAAAAATCAGATTAAGCCATCTGTGGTCACTTGGATATTAGTATTTTTGCAGGATGTCAAGTTTGCTTATAAATGTCCCAACTATGTATTCATTTACTCTGACCACCTAGGACGTTATATTGCATATGACATACAAAAAATTAAAAAAAGATAAGAATCCAAATTCTGGTAAATCATATAACTGAATTGATAAAAATCTAAGAGAGAGTTGAAATTTAAGTAGAGACTTTAGGGCATAGTAAAATAGTTATTTAGGTTGAGCCTAGAGTTTCTGATGGCCAAAGCAATATGCAAAACATGATTAATTACATGGTTCACACTGTTTATTTGAAAACTTACCATTTCCTCAAAGGGCACAATATATTATTTGGAAACAAGTAGTGCATTTACTTTATGAATATATAGTGAACACTTTTTTCAATAGCATTTCTCTAATAAATGTAATAGCAGTTGTGGGCTGAATTATGTTCTTCTCCAGTCCCTAATTCATATGTTGAAGTCCTAACCTAACCCTCAGTACCTCAGAATGTGACTGTATTTGGGGATATGGTCTTTAAAGAGGTAATTATGGTAGATGAAGATCTATGAGAAGTCTTTAAAAAATTCATGGAAAATACATATTATGAAAAAACTATGCATGTATTTCAAAATTTTTTTGCACCAAAATGAACTTGTATTAATACTAACTTGTTACAACATGTTTGAATAGGATTTAGTTTGAGACACTAAGAAGGACAAGACATTAGTTTGAAAAGAGCCCCTATTAGAGAAACATGAATTATGCTAAATTGAAGCAAGAGCAAACATCAAATTAATGGTGAAGCTTGTGTGGAAGCATGATGAAATTACTGATGTTTTACAAAAGTTTATGAAGATAGCGTCCCAAAGTCATCAGCAATATACAAATGGATAAGTTGTTTTAAGAGAGGATGAGACAATGTTGAAAATCATCAGTTTGCAAGGAAAAATTCATCTTGTTTATGTCCTAATTTAAGAGGACCCACAATTAACATCAGAAACAATGGTGAACACCATGCATGTCTCAATTGGTTCACCTGACACAATTCTGACTGAAAAATTAAAGTTGAAGAAACTTCCCACTCAATGGGTGCCAAAATCCAGATCAGTTGCAGACAAGAATAGAGCTTTCAACAGAAATGGAAATTTTAAACAAGTAGGGTGAAGATCCGGAAGCATTTCTTTGAAGCATTGTAACAGGAGATGAAAAATGGCCTTACCAGTATGATTCTGAAGACAAAGCACAATCAAAGCAATGGCTACCAAGAGATGAAAGTGGTCCAGTCAAAGCAAAAGGGTATCAGTCAAGAGCAAAGGTCATAGCAACAGTTTTCTGGGATACCAAGGCATTTTTTTTGTTGTTGTTGTGGACTTTCTAGAGAGCCAAAGAATGATGACATCTGCTTATTATGAGAGTGATTTGAGAAAGTTAGCCAAAGTTTTAGTAAAAATGTCACCAGAGAGTCCTTCTCCACCACGACAATGCTCCTACTCATTCCTCTGATCGAACAAGGACAATTTTGTGAGAGTTTCAGTGTAAAATCATTAGGCATCCCCCTGCCCCTTATTGTCCTGATTTGGCTCCTTCTGACTTCTTCTTGTCTATTAATCTTAGAAAAAGTCTTTAAAGAGCACCTTTTATTCTTCAGCTAATATTGTAAAAAAGACTGCATAGACTTGGTTAAATTCCCAGGACTGTTGATTTTTCAGGGATGGACTAAATGGCTGGTATCATTGCTTACAAAATTGTTTCAAACTTGATGAAACTTACGTTGAAAAATAAAATTTATATTTTTTCTTCTTATCTTTTAATTCCATTTTTCAACAAACTTTTTGATGTCTTCCTTGAAGTATGGGTGGGTCCTAATCTAATGGGACTGGTGTCCTTATAAAAAGGGGCGGTTAGGACACATGTGCTTACAAAAGAGAAACCACATGAGGTGACCAACTGCAGGCCAAGGAGAGGGGCCTCTGGAGAAACCACATATACTGACACCTTGATCTGGGACTTCCAGCTTCCAGACCTGTGAGAAAATAAATTTATATTGTTTAGGATACCCAGTCTGTGGCATTTTGTTATGGCAACTCTAGCGAACTTTATTCAGAGACATGATATATACTATTCAGAAGAATGGATGAACTCCGTGTGTGTGCATGCATGTGTGTGCACGTGTGTGTGTGTGGTGTGTGTGTGTGCACGCATTTGGGGTTTTCATAAAAGACTTTTCTGCAGAGAGCACTTAAACTTCATAGTAAGACATGAAATGAACTCTTGCTTCCTGTGTTGGTAATTAAATGTTAAAAATATACTATTGAGTAAAGGACTTGATGACGTTTGATGAAAGTGGAAAGACTCCACCAAGAGTTGAATCTTCTAGTTCATGGTCATCCTGGCTCTATGCCAAAGGAAATCATGTTCAGGAAGAAGAATTTTTATTAGAAAGAATTGTAGCTTAAATCTAACACATGGAAAAAGTTAATGACTTGTGTGTTAAGGCTGCACATCACATGTTTGCACAGAATATTTTCAAAGCAGGAGTAACAAGAATCCCACTATGACCAAAGAAAATTTCATTAATGTAGGCATATAGATGAAAATTTATAAAATAATTAAACACAATGGTGATTAACTGTACAATGATTCACTATGAAAGTCTTATAGTGATTTATTAATAATATTATAAATAATTGAATTTTTTAAACCTCTTTTATAACATATGCTATCAGGATTATAATTATTTGTCAAATTGGTTGTGCCCTCACTACTCAGTCACATTTTTAAGATCATGAACTCAATTTCTTTTTGTTTTTTTATCAGTGATGCTTAATAAATGTGTATTGAGTGATTGAATGAATGAAAAAATGAATAAATGAAAAATGAACACAAAAAATATCTACAATGTGTATAGCAACTGGCTTTTCAAACTTTGGAAAAAATATATCATTTCATAAAAATTAACAAAAAATTTTTGTGCACCAGGTTTTTTTCTATAACATAAAATTTGATGGTACCTAACTTTTAAAAAATTACATTTTGGAAGATGACTTAAGGACGAGAAAAGCTCTCATGATATCACACATACACATGCACACAGAAATAAAAGGAAGTAAACCAAAATGTTAACTGTGATTATGGCCTGGGTGAAGAAATTCATTATGGGATTCTTCTTCTCAGTCAAGTTTGTTGAAAATAATTTAAATATACAAAATGTACCCTTTTTAGTGCATAGTTCCATGAGTTTTGACAAATGCATAACATTTTATAAGTTTTTGGTGGACAAACTGCAACAATCAAGATAAATAACATTTCCATCAGCCCCCAAAACTCCCACATGCTCCGTTGTACTCATTCCTCCCCATACTGCCCCTACCACCCTGAGTCCTTGGACACTAAATTTTCTTTCCTAATAACTTTTCTTACCCCAAATATATTCAGAAATCATAGAGTATGTAGCTTTTTAAGTATGGTTTTCTTCATTTTGCTTAATGCTTTTCAGATACATCTATGTTGTTACATATACTAGTATGCATTTTTTTGAGTTTTTGGACATTAAGAATAAAGCTGCAATAAACATTTGCATGCAGGTTTTTGTTTTGGGGGAGTTTGGGAAAATATTTTTTGTTGGACAGTTTAATTAAACAATATCATTTAAAAAATTATTGGAATTACTTAGATTTTCTTATTAATCAAATAAATTAGCAAATCTTCAGTCAAATAGTAAAAATAAAAGATAAGAATAATGTAAAATATTGATTTAACCTTTTTACTTTGCTTAATACAGAAGATTTCACCACATGCAAATACCATAATTCTGAAACTTTACATACTTTAAGAAGTTTAGATTTTAGACTGTAATCTGAGGCATCCACTTGAGATTTAAAAAAATCATTATCAGTTCACTACACTTGGCATTGTAATGTAGCTCTCTTTTATATGAATATAGTCGGTGCTCCCCTTTGTGATTCATGACCAGTAAACAATCAAAGGACTCCTGAACACTGGCCTCTTTGGCTGTCTCTCAACAGAGTCATGAGTAGTATGAATATACTTGTGGGCCAGAAAATAAAAAGGACTCAATTACAGCAGGAAGGAATATTGAGTCACCTGTAAAAATAAGGAATTTGGGTTAGATAAGAGAGCTAATTAAGGAAATTTGGTTAAATGGATGTTCACATGTAGTTACTAATTTATATTTGATAGACTAACTATGTTCTCTCTGAGTTGGTATCTGAGCCATATGTGTAATTTTGGTGGTTCTCTTCTCTGGCTCGTCCATTGAACTTGTAAGTAAGTTTAGAGGGGACTGTTGGCTGAGCAAGAAATGAGGTTTTTTGGTAACTGGGATGGAGTGGGGAGAGGAATTAAGAGAATATGGGAGGCAGCACTATAGCCTTTTTAAATAGTGGTTACCTGGCCTTGATCTAGCCCTCTAGACTTGTGTCAGAGATCAGAGAGACACAGAGGATCCATGGATCATCAGGTACATGGAAAGATGCTGGGAGGACTATACCGCCATCCTAAACAATAGGGGCATAAAATCTATAGGTCTAATGTTCTCCCAGAAAGACCTGCTTGAGGAGTTGCCACTTCCATGGTTTCTTCTCGGGCAAGGGCATCAGTGAAGCCTGCAGAACAGAGAAACAGGAGATCAGAAAGAGCTCAACTGAGACATTCCTGGGACTTCTAGAAATAACTCAGTGAAACTTTAGTGTTGGTACAGACTAAAGGATCTCCATTATACTGAGGAGGGTTAGAGCAAGTGAAACTGAAATTATTAGTGTGAATGCAACCCCAGTGGGAAAAGTCTTAAAGCCTACTTATCCATCAGCTTTGATCTCAAATGTAATATCCTCAGAGGAGAAGCCTTTTCAGAATTCCTAGACTAGATGGGATCTTCTATGTATATCTTCAATATCATTTTGTCTCTTGGTGCTTATAAGAGTTTGATTAATTTTTTTGTCAATATTATTTTCTCCATTAAACTGTAAGCTCCATGAGGGAAAACATCACAGACATGGAACATAGTAGGTGCTCAATGTTTGTTATATAAATAAATGAGCAAATGGATGAATGAATGACACTTTTGCTTGAGCAGTACCAAGTGAACTTTCTTACTTCTTTACTAAATATTATTTAGCCTTTGGGAAACCTCTCAGAAACTTCTCTGGGCATTTCTTCTCAGATAAATTTTATGCTGGTTTTTGGACTCATATTCATCATGATAGGGAGAGGCTTCACCCAACCTCCATAGAGGAAGTTATAGTTTGACTATAATATACTAAAGCAACTGGTAGAAATAGTGAAAATACTTAATTAACAGGCTAATTTGAATAACTGATGCCAGAGAGCTACTTGGTTTGATTTTTACCCCTCAAAAAAAAAAAAAAAAAAAGAAAACAAAGAAAAAAAAGATTTTTATCCCTCACTGAATTAACAGTTTGTTTGTATATGGTGTCCCCATCTCCATGTCTATTGGCACACAGATTATCATTTACTCGTATCAAATGATCTCCCCTAAAAACTGGAGTTTGCACTATTACTGTATGTACCTCTGATTAGTATTTATAACTATTTTTTATTGCATGACTTATTTTGCTCTTGTACACAAAAATTTTATCAATTTAAACAGTCATTGAACATAGAATATTTTGTTTCTAAATTTTAACTTGTATACATATTCATGTTTTAAAAGAAACTTAAGTAGTTCTGGATATTGCAAAACTTTATAGGTGGGCAGTAATATGTTATGAAGAATTCATTGTCTTAGTTTCTGATGGCTTTATAAAACTTGATGCAATATGCCGCTCATGTCTATAAAATCATACTGTGTGATATTATTTCTTTAGATGTAATGTTTCTCTTTTTTAACACCCCTTTTTAAAATTTATTTTAGAGCTATACTTGAAAATAATTTTCCATATACCAAAATATGGGCCTTATTTTATAAGAAGTTATGATAACAATAGATGATAGTCATTTTTTTATCATCCAACAATACTTTTAAATAGTTTTTAGTGATATTGATTTGCAAGCTTGTGGTGTTTTGAAATAACATAGAATCCTATTTGTCTTGTATCATAGTCGAGTATGAGGCAGTATAGCAGGGACTGCAAATTCTTCAAATTGACATATTTTGGGGTCTAGTGAAAGCAAGTGACCTAGATGAAGGTGACCAGCTACGTGTGGTAAACAGGAGAATGCTTGCCTTTGTAAATGAAGCTTCTATTAACTTGGTTTCAGCAGGAAGGCAGGATGTAAAGACCTTCAGATTTTCTGCTTCTGGTTCCTTTTGTATTTTCAACTAAATAAATAGGAATCTTAAGTTTAAAAATAAAAAAATAAGAAAAAAACCCCATACTTTAAAATCAGACAGATCACTGCACAAATCCTGGCTCTGCCACTTCAAGCATCTATCTCAAAAAACCATCAAACTCTAAACATTCCGTAAATAATAGTTATAATAGTAAAAACTAGAATAACACCAAGTTGGATTGGCCTCTAGTTTCTGCATTGCTCAAAATTTCTCAAAACAAAATGTTCCAACAGCATACTGTATACTCTGGCTGGAATGTAGGCATACATGTGTGCATGTGTATATTAGAAAATTAAAAAGAAGTTACTAACATTTCTGGGTAAATGATAAATATTGGGCAAACACAGAAAGATCAATGACATAGAAGTATGTTTCTAGTAATTCTGTAAACTCCCTACCTCAGAGATGAAGTGCCCCATTCATCCAGTTGTTTTGGATATACACTATCCACTTACTACCGCATCGAAATGCATTTGTTATTTGCCCATGCTTGGTTCCCTCAAGGATCTTTCTAAGTGATTGAAGCTAATCTGATGAGTTAAGGTTCTAATGGCATGAAATTGCTTAATGTCTTATCTCTTCTAGGTGGAGTTTGCATTTTAACACAGGTCTTCAGTGCCTTAACCCATGGGGTTTGTAATAAGATTAGAATGGCCAGATACAGGGCCTTGCATCTGAATGGATGCAGCAGTCAGTATTTGTGCATAAATTTGAGAATTCTAGCTACTGACAGAGTGAGGCCAAAACACTTTTGGGAAAGAAGACATTTCAATATCCTTCAAACCTATGTATGGGTAAGATTTACTGGTTAGAAGACTCTATTCTGGGTGGTATCAAAGTAATCAATAATTTAACTTATTTGAAAATGATTTTAACTAGTTATATTGGAATTACATAAGCAGATCTTTAGAAGACAAAAAGGGATGAATCGGACAATCTCTTTGTTAAGCTCTGTTTTATGCTGATAACTTGTCCTTTCTCTAACCACACCAATATTATAACAAAAAGGTCAATAACTTTGACAAGCAGTATTTTGGCATCATTTTCAATTGCAGGACCTATGCCTCCCACAGAGTCCCCCCAATTTTTTCAGAGTTCTCAGAGGATGCCATATACATACTCTCAAATTAGTTCTGTGTGGCATAAACATTCCACTTCTCTTCTGCTCCAGGTTTATCCCTGCTGCCAAGGCCTCAAACAGCTAGGAAGCTGTGTCTCACTATTTCTTTCCATGGCCTGCATTCCACTGGGAACAATTTCCTCTATTGTCCGACAAACAGCTTAACTGGGTACTGCTGTCACCCTCACGCCCCATCATTGCCTCTTCTGAGGACCAGTGTCTTTGACACAGGCATGGCTAACTTCTTTGCCCATGAGTTAGAGTTTCAGTGGTTCTGAAATGTTGCCATGTTCTCTGGAGTCTTTGGACCCCCAGTGTCAGGTTGCATTCTCAGCAGACAGGTAGATCACCTCTACTCTCTTGGCTGCTCTACTTTGTGCCCCAAAGCTTTATAGAGTTTTAGATAAAATAATTCTTTCAATTTTAGACTCTATAATCCTTGAGTTCATATAAGCATGAGTTGGGGAATAAATTCAAGTAATATATCATGTCATACTTAGAATAAACAGTTATTTTAGCAATAAAGGGTTTGTTCTGATTACTCCTGGGTACCTGACCTCACTTTCTTTGGATAATGTTTTCTCTATGGAGACTATATGTCATAAATGGCCCCCTGACAGCCACTCTGCTGACTGTCAGATACAAGAACATTCCAGTAGGGACACAGCTTACAGTTCTACTGGGCCTATGTACATCTTCAACTGTGATTTTTCTTGGGATTAGAATTTAGCCTCTATACTTAGATTTTTCTAATTTTTACTTGTTTAAGCATAGAGAACTTGTGAGAGTATGGCTCTTAAAAAATGATATTTTGTTTTACCTCATTTATTGAGATCTATAGAAATACTTTCTCACTTTTTCCTGAAAATTTTCAGATAGACAAATGACCAGCAAAATAAAATTGTCTTTCCAAAGTGTAGGCAGCCTAAGACTAGGAATAGAACTTTAATGGAGAGAAGTCAAAAGATCCAAAGGGTAGCTAAAGAATCATTTTTAATTATTCCAGGCCAGGTGCGATGGCTCACGCCTGTAATCCTAGCACTCTAGGAGGCTGAGGCAGGTGGATCCCTTGAGCTCA